>JACEFZ010014575.1:0-367500 GCA_014155875.1 Cepaea nemoralis
CAATTTTTAAACTTTACTTATATAAGAATTATCACGGTCTGTATCAGACGACAGAAAGAGACATTGTGGGAGATACAGGTAGACAGAGTGTGGGAGAGACAGGGAGTGGGAGAGACAGGGAGTGAGAGAGACAGGTAGACAGAGTGTGGGAGAGACAGGGAGTGAGAGAGACAGGTAGACAGGGAGTGAGAGAGGCAGGTAGACAGAGTGTGGGAGAGATAGGTAGACATGGTGTGAGAGAGACAGGTTGACAGTGAATGAGAGAGGCAAGTAGAGTGTGAGAGAGACAGGTAGACAGGGAGTGAGAGAGATAGGTAGACAGTGAATGAAAGAGACAGGGAGTGAGAAAGGCAAATATAGTGAGAGAGACAGGTAGACAGGGAATGAGAAAGGCAAATATAGTGAGAGAGACAGGTAGACAGGGAGTGAGAAAGGCAAACATGGTGAGAGAGACAGGTAGACAGGGAGTGAGAAAGGCAAATATAGTGAGAGAGACAGGTAGACAGGGAGTGAGAAAGGCAAATATAGTGAGAGAGACAGGTAGACAGGGAGTGAGAAAGGCAAATATAGTGAGAGAGACAGGTAGACAGGGAGTGAGAAAGGCAAATATAGTGAGAGAGACAGGTAGACAGGGAGTGAGAAAGGCAGGTAGACAGAGTGTGGGAGAGATAGGTAGACATGGTGTGAGAGAGACAGGTTGACAGTGAATGAGAGAGGCAAGTAGAGTGTGAGAGAGACAGGTAGACAGGGAGTGAGAGAGATAGGTAGACAGTGAATGAAAGAGACAGGGAGTGAGAAAGGCAAATATAGTGAGAGAGACAGGTAGACAGGGAATGAGAAAGGCAAATATAGTGAGAGAGACAGGTAGACAGGGAGTGAGAAAGGCAAACATGGTGAGAGAGACAGGTAGACAGGGAGTGAGAAAGGCAAATATAGTGAGAGAGACAGGTAGACAGGGAGTGAGAAAGGCAAATATAGTGAGAGAGACAGGTAGACAGGGAGTGAGAAAGGCAAATATAGTGAGAGAGACAGGTAGACAGGGAGTGAGAAAGGCAAATATAGTGAGAGAGACAGGTAGACAGGGAGTGAGAAAGGCAAATATAGTGAGAGAGACAGGTAGACAGGGAGTGAGAGAGGCAGGTAGACAGGGAGTGAGAAAGGCAAATATAGTGAGAGAGACAGGTAGACAGGGAGTGAGAGATACAGGTAGACGGAGTGAGAAAGGCAAATATAGTGAGAGAGACAGGTAGACAGGGAGTGAGAAAGGCAAATATAGTGAGAGAGACAGGTAGACAGGGAGTGAGAAAGACAAATATAGTGAGAGAGACAGGGAGTGAGAGAGACAGGTAGACAGGGAGTGAGAGAGGCAGGTAGACAGAGTGTGGGAGAGATAGGTAGACATGGTGTGAGAGAGACAGGTTGACAGTGAATGAGAGGGGCAAGTAGAGTGTGAGAGAGACAGGTAGACAGGGAGTGAGAGAGATAGGTAGACAGTGAATGAAAGAGACAGGTAGACAGGGAGTTAGTTAGTTAGTTAGTCGTGGTTCCAACTTCACAGCAATGGGTCGTCCCCATTATGCTCCGTTCCTGTGCCAGTGAATATCACACAAAACGCCTCCCACTGCCCAATGTGAAAAGTGGAAAAGACAGGAGTCTCGACAAACGACAGCCCGCACAGATACACTGTGCATAATGCCGCTGCCGGAATGTCAACACAATAGTCCCCCACGAAACATTCTGATGGAATCAGCAGTCATTTTCCCATCTGGATGTTTCCTAGATGTTCACCCACACAGTACACGAAAATACAGTTCATCGTCGATGGCAGTGGCAGTCAACCAGAAGCCCAGCAGCCACGCATTTCTGCATAAGGCAAAAACCGGTCAACTCTGGGACATAGCCAGCTGCCATCGCTCCGAACATGCAGTCACGTTCCAAAAAACCTTGGGCAGATTCAGAAGCATTTCACACGAAACTCACAGCTCACAGTGTCGCGCCACGCACTCACTCAGTAGCAGGGCGACGGAACCATGAAGCCTCCTTAGTCGCCTCTTACGACATGCATGGTAGGCTACAGTGTTGCTATTCTTTGCTTCCCTTATGGGCCCCGACAACACACGGGAGTGAGAAAGGCAAATATAGTGAGAGAGACAGGTAGACAGGAAGTGAGAAAGGCAAACATGGTGAGAGAGACAGGTAGACAGGGAGTGAGAGAGGCAAATATAGTGAGAGAGACAGGTAGACAGGGAGTGAGAAAGGCAAATATAGTGAGAGAGACAGGTAGACAGGGAGTGAGAAAGGCAAATATAGTGAGAGAGACAGGTAGACAGGGAGTGAGAAAGGCAAATATAGTGAGGAGAGACAGGTAGACAGGGAGGAGAAAGGCAAATATAGTGAGAGAGACAGGTAGACAGGGAGTGAGAAAGGCAAATATAGTGAGAGAGACAGGTAGACAGAGAGTGAGAGAGGCAGGTAGACAGGGAGTGAGAAAGGCAAATATAGTGAGAGGGACAGGTAGACAGGGAGTGAGAGATACAGGTAGACAGGGAGTGAGAAAGGCAAATATAGTGAGAGAGGCAGGTAGACAGGGAGTGAGAAAGGCAAATATAGTGAGAGAGACTGGTAGACAGGGAGTGAGAAAGGCAAATATAGTGAGAGAGACAGGTAGACAGGGAGTGAGAAAGGCAAATATAGTGAGAGAGACAGGGTGTGAGAGAAACGGGTAGACAGGGAGTGATAGAGACAGGTAGACAGGGAGTGAGAGAGACAGGTAGACAGGGAGTGAGAAAGACAAATATAGTGAGAGAGACAGGGTTTGAGAGAGACAGGTAGACAGGGAGTGAGAGATGCAGGTAGACAGGGAGTGAGAGATGCAGGTAGACAGGGAATGAGAGAGACAGGTAGACAGGGAGTGGGACAGACAGGTAGACAGGGAGTGAGACAGACAGGTAGACAGAGAGCGAAATAGATAGACAAGGAGAGAAACAGACAGACAGTAAGAGAGACAGGTAGACAAAAAACGAGAGCGGTAGACAGAGAGAGTCAGACAGACAGAGTGAGAAACAGACAAAGTCAGACATACAGAGAATGAGGGACAGACAAAGAGTGAGAGACAGACACGGAAAGACAGACAGACAGACAGGCAGGCAGGGCGAACGGACGGACAGAGTTAGAGACAGACAGACAGGCAGGCGGGCGGACGGACGGACAGAAAGACAGACAGAGTAGTAACGTCGTATTGACACAGTGACGAGATGGGCATTATCATATAGTCCGATTGCTCACACATGCACATTCCCGGAGACAGCTCAGGCGGGGATCAACCAGAAACTGCAGATTCACACAGCCGTGAGGCTGATTACTCTCAACAGACACATCCCTTAATCACCTTAGACACAGATAGACCACTCACAATAGATACACTCCCTGAATGACCTTATATCACGATCAGCCACACGTTGTTGTCCAATCTTATTCAGCTATTGTTTCATTCTTGTACCCTGAACCCCGTTGCATCGGATGTAAAGAGAACTCATAGTCTACCCGGGGTTTTACAGCCAACCAACCCACCAGCCAACCAACCCACCAGCCAGCCAACTTCGTGTACCAGGGATGCACATTCGCTCGTCAGATTGCTCCTACAACACTCATGAAGTTTAGCCAGTCAGTCAAATCTATTGACTGTGATGAAATATTTCACCCACGTGACAAAACTTGACACTTAGGCTAAAACCACACTTGCGGACAAAATCGAAGGCAAACGAGCATGCGGCAGACAAGAGAAAATATAGTATCAGGATATGGATGAATAAGTCTGCTAGAGTGTACAACCACAGACAGACAGAAATATTTGGAACGAACTGCATTAACATTGTTTTCTTTCATTCGCTTTCAACTCGAGCGTAGTCTATAGTGGACTGATTTTTGCGTGTCGGCCAATTTTACATATTACCTGTGTCCCTCGCCACAGGCGAACATACTCTGACTTCTGAGGTACTTGTAATTTACATCCCCAAGTCAAGGATGAGAACTCAATGTTGAGTTCCAACTGACTGGTGTAGAGAGAGCAAATAACTCCCTACCTTGATATCAGCGCTCCGGAAGTTCAAGAGCGAGCGCTCTTTGTCTTTTGGTCACGCGATTTCCGAGTCAAAATATATTGTGGAGACGGCACTTCATCGATTGGAATGGTAAAATAGGCTGTGGAAATGTGTCTTATACTGTCTGTAAGACGAGGACACGAGGGTGCCTACCAACCAAGTGATTCTATCTGCACACCAGTTAACGTCTCTGGCTAGGCATTATTTGTGAATTAGCACCAGTTAACGTCTCTGGCTAGGCATTATTTGTGAATTAGCACCAGTTAACATCTCTGGCTAGGCATTATTTGTGAATTAGCACCAGTTAACGTCTCTAGCTGGGGCATTATTTGTGAATTAGCACCAGTTAACGTCTCTGGCTAGGCATTATTTGTGAATTAGCACCAGTTAACATCTCTGGCTGGGCATTATTTGTGAATTAGCACCAGTTAACGTCTCTAGCTGGGGCATTATTTGTGAATTAGTACTAGGTAACGTCTCTAGCTGGGGCGTTATTTGTGAATTAGCACCAGTTAACGTCTTTGGCTGGGCATTATTTGTGAATTAGCACCATTTTCTGGGGATTGATCACCAACATCATCTTCGAATTGTACCTTCAAGCGTCGAGTGCAAGAATACTATACGTTCCAGCGCCCGATGGGTGGCATTGGATAGTTCCATCCCTTGTGATTGTACAATGTCTGTCATGTGGTCAATCCGTTTTCTTCTCGGTCGTCCTCGTGATATAATGGCGATTTCCCTGGGTTATAGTTTAGTCTCCACTAGCAGTTATCTCAGCAGACAGGAGCTGCATTGCAGCAGAAGGGAGACATGTTGACGATAATATTCTTATCTGCTTCTCAGCCAGATACACGGAATACTTTATGTGGAAGGAAACGACAGCTGATGGACACTGCTTGTATGCATCAATACTGGCATTAAGGGAGCAAGTTCAGACACGGCTGGATTCATATCAACAACACTAACATAAATAACAACAACAAGAGCAACTACAACACTAATGCCAACAACAACAACAACAACAACAACAACAACAACAATAACAACAACAAGGTCCTATCACACAGTCTTGATGTGTGTTAGCGTTATCTGACACACTTAACGCGACTTCCAGCGAAAAAGCCGCCCCCTCTAGCCTTTAGTTAGTCATGCGTGGAAGTATTTTCTTCTTGTAGCGAGGCACTTTCGTCATTTGGAGGTAAGATGTCTGAATCACAGTGGGTGACTATAACTTTCAATTTGTATGTTGTCTAGTGTGTCCTCAAGTCAGTACTTCTGTCTTCTATTTCTGTGAGCACTAAACAATACACTTTGGTTATATATGAACCGATTCTGTATCAGTGCTAATCATGGTAATCTTCAAACTACTGATCGTAATCTTGCCAAGAAATCAACGAAAGCGGTAAAATGCTGGTGTTGATAGCGATGTCCTGTAAAGGATATGCGGAGGGGAGGGGGGGGGGGGGGAATCCTACTGCACGAACCCGTTGGACGCGCCTTCTAGTATAAATGGTTCCTACTACGATTTTTAAACAACGCCACAATTGTACGGGTTGAGGTGACTCGTCGGTCGTACATCCCCCAAGTAAAGACCAAAGTGAATGTTGGTTGTTGAACCTATTTTACGACAGGGAGCGCTGAAGTGTTTTCCTGTTTTAAAAAAAAAGCGGGTGGGGGGGGGGGGGCATGTGACTTGTGAATACAATCCCACAATTGGCTGATCAATCCGGATGTTGTCACCACACAATAGACAACAAAGAACACATAAACCCGTGTGAACAGGGGAATCCGAGCACCGCCCACAAGTCCTACAACTGACGCAATATCAATGGGAAAGGTAAATGGATGTTTTACAAGTGGCGATTGTGTCGGGGTACAACACACCGTGTCTACCACGAAACAATGGAACCCGTCATTGACACATCACAAATTGTCACCAGGTTCCCCCACACACGGGACACAGCTACTTGCAGAATACAGTGCACAGATGATTCCAACTTATCCTACACTAAGCCACTCGTCAAAAGATCCCATTCCATTGATCACCGTCTTATCATCATCAGGAAGGTCCATCTGTTTAATGAGATCTGTTCTACCGAGTTATCGGCCCCTGCCTTGCCTCTTTCACGGCGCTCTCATATCCCTCTTCGTACATCTCTCTATCTCTGTATCTCTCTATCACTGTATCTCTCTATCACTGTATCTCTCTATCACTGTATCTCTCTATCACTGTATCTCTCTATCACTGTATCTCTCTATCACGGTATCTCTCTATCACTGTATATCTCTATCACTGTATCTCTCTATCACTGTATATCTCTATCACTGTATATCTCTATCACTGTATCTCTATGTCACTGCATCTCTATATCATTTATCACTATATCTCTATGTTATGAATGGTTCGATGTGCAATGAGGATGATCTGTCGACTAACTACCTAACTAACTAACTAACTAACTAACTAACTAACTAACTAACTAACTAACTAACTAACTAACTAACTAACTACTAACTAACTAACTAACTAACTAACTAACTAACTAACTAACTAACTAACTAACTAACTAACTAACTAACTAACTAACTAAACTAACTAACTAACTAACTAACTAACTAACTAACTAACTAACTAACTAACTAACTAACTAACTAACTAACTAACTAACTAACTAACTAACTAACTAACTAACTAACTAACTAACTAACTAACTAACTAACTAACTAACTAACTAACTAACTAACTAACTAAACTAAACTAAACTAAACTAAACTAAACTAAACTAACCTAAACTAAACTAAACTAAACTAAACTAACTAACTAACTAACTAACTAACTAACTAACTAACTAACTAACTAACTAACTAACTAACTAACTAACTAACTAACTAACTAACTAACTAACTAACTAACTAACTAACTAACTAACTAACTAACTAACTAACTAACTAACTAACTAACTAACTAACTAACTAACTAACTAACTAACTAACTAACTAACTAACTAACTAACTAACTAACTAACTAACTAACTAACTAACTAACTAACTAACTAACTAACTAACTAACTAACTAAACTAAACTAACTAACTAACTAACTAAACTAAACTAAACTAAACTAACTAAACTAAACTAAACTAACTAACTAACTAACTAACTAACTAACTAACTAACTAACTAACTAACTAACTAACTAACTAACTAACTAACTAACTAACTAACTAACTAACTAACTAACTAACTAACTAACTAACTAACTAACTAACTAACTAAACTAAACTAAGCTAAGCTAAGCTAAGCTAAGCTAAGCTAAGCTAAGCTAAGCTAAGCTAAGCTAAGCTAAGCTAAGCTAAGCTAAGCTAAGCTAAGCTAAGCTAAGCTAAGCTAAGCTAAGCTAAGCTAAGCTAAGCTAAGCTAAGCTAAGCTAAGCTAAGCTAAGCTAAGCTAAGCTAAGCTAAGCTAAGCTAAGCTAAGCTAAGCTAAGCTAAGCTAAGCTAAGCTAAGCTAAGCTAAGCTAAGCTAAGCTAAGCTAAGCTAAGCTAAGCTAAGCTAAGCTAAGCTAAGCTAAGCTAAGCTAAGCTAAGCTAAGCTAAGCTAAGCTAAGCTAAGCTAAGCTAAGCTAAGCTAAGCTAAGCTAAGCTAAGCTAAGCTAAGCTAAGCTAAGCTAAGCTAAGCTAAGCTAAGCTAAGCTAACTAAACTAAACTAACTAACTAACTAACTAACTAACTAACTAACTAACTAACTAACTAACTAACTAACTAACTAACTAACTAACTAACTAACTAACTAACTAACTAACTAACTAACTAAACTAAACTAAACTAAACTAAACTAAACTAAACTAACTAACTAACTAACTACCTACCTACCTACCTACCTACCTACCTACCTACCTACCTACCTACCTACCTACCTACTACCTACCTACCTACCTACCTACCTACCTACCTACCTACCTACCTACCTACCTACCTACCTACCTACCTACACCTACCTACCTACCTACCTACCTACCTACCTACCTACCTACCTACCTACCTACCTACCTACCTACCTACCTACCTACCTACCTACCTACCTACCTACCTACCTACCTACCTACCTACCTACCTACCTACCTACCTACCTACCTACCTACCTACCTACCTACCTACCTACCTACCTACCTACCTACCTACCTACCTACCTACCTACCTACCTACCTACCTACCTACCTACCTACCTACCTACCTACCTACCTACCTACCTACCTACCTACCTACCTACCTACCTACCTACCTACCTACCTACCTACCTACCTACCTACCTACCTACCTACCTACCTACCTACCTACCTACCTACCTACCTACCTACCTACCTACCTACCTACCTACCTACCTACCTACCTACCTACCTACCTACCTACCTACCTACCTACCTACCCTACCTACCTACCTACCTACCTACCTACCTACCTACCTACCTACCTACCTACCTACCTACCTACCTACCTACCTACCTACCTACCTACCTACCTACCTACCTACCTACCTACCTACCTACCTACCTACCTACTACCTACCTACCTACCTACCTACCTACCTACCTACCTACCTACCTACCTACCTACCTACCTACCTACCTACCTACCTACCTACCTACCTACCTAACTAACTAACTAACTAACTAACTAACTAACTAACTAACTAACTAACTAACTAACTAACTAACTAACTAACTAACTAACTAACTAACTAACTAACTAACTAACTAACTAACTAACTAACTAACTAACTAACTAACTAACTAACTAACTAACTAACTAACTAACTAACTAACTAACTAACTAACTAACTAACTAACTAACTAACTAACTAACTAACTAACTAACTAACTAACTAACTAACTAACTAACTAACTAACTAACTAACTAACTAACTAACTAACTAACTAACTAACTAACTAACTAACTAACTAACTAACTAACTAACTAACTAACTAACTAACTAACTAACTAACTAACTAACTAACTAACTAACTAACTAACTAACTAACTAACTAACTAACTAACTAACTAACTAACTAACTAACTAACTAACTAACTAACTAACTAACTAACTAACTAACTAACTAACTAACTAACTAACTAACTAACTAACTAACTAACTAACTAACTAACTATTACCGTATCTCTATATAGCTGTATCTCTCTATCATATATCTCGCTATCACTGTATCTCTCTATCAATGTATCTCTCTATCATTTATCACTATATCTCTTTATCACTGTATCTATATATCATTGTATCTATCTATCATGTATCTATCATATATCTCGCTATCACTGTATCTATCACTGTATCTCGCTATCATTGTATCTCTATATCATTTATCTATCATATATCTCGCTATCACTGTATCTCTATATCATTTATCTATAATATATCTCTGCATCATTGTCTCTCTATATCATTTATCTATCATATATCTCGCCATCACTGTGTCTCTATATCAATTATATATCATATATCTCGCTATCACTGTCTCTATATCATTTATCTATCATATATCTCTCTATTACTGTATCTCTATATCATTTATCTATCATATATCTAGCTATCACTGTATCTCTATATCATTTATCTATCATATATCTCGCTATCACTGTATCTCAATATCATTTGTCTATCATATATCTCCCTATCACTGTATCTCTATATCATTTATCTATCATATATCTCGCTATCACTGTATCTCTATATCATTTATCTATCATATATCTCGCTATCACTATATCTCTATATCATTTGTCTATCATATATCTCCCTATCACTGTATCTCTATATCATTTATCTATCATATATCTCGCTATCACTGTATCTGTATATAATTTATCTATCATATATCTCGCTATCACTGTATCTCTATATCATAGTATCTATCACAATATCTCTCTATCACCGTATCAATCACCGTATCTCTGTATCACTATATCACTGTGTATCTCTATCACTATATTTTATTGTATCTCTCTATCACTGTATCTCTCTATCACTGTATCTCTCTATCACGATCTACCACTGTATCTCTCTATCACTGTATCTCTATATCACTATCTATCACTGTATCTCTGTATCACTATATATCTATATCACCGTATCTATCACCGTATCTCTCGATCACTGTATCTCTCTATCACTGTATCTCTCTATCACTGTATCTCTCTATCACTGTATCTCTCTATCACTGAATCGCCTTAACAAGTGCTTAACAAACTGCATGTTGTGTATTCGATCCAGGCATTGCAGATACTTGTTTAGTTCGAGAGATCCCCCCCCCCCCCGTCTCAATTTATGAGCGTGCATGCGTATGCTAGAGTGTGTGCGTGTGCGTGTGCGTGTGTGTGTGTGTGTGTTTAAATTGTAATTTATTCAAAGCTATAGTGAAAGCTATGCCGGATGAAGGCTGTGTGAGGACAGACTGTCAAGGCCTCCACTAACCTTATCTATACAAGCCCACATCTAGGTCACGGGATAGGCGTGTGCAACCTGGCATAGGTTGGCATTTGTAAGGCGAAGACTCCAAGTCACACTTCTGTAAGCGACAACAAATAGGTCTCATCTATCTATCTATCTATCTATCTATCTATCTATCTATCTATCTATCTATCTGTCTGTCTGTCTGATTGTCTACCTGCCTGCCTGCCTGTGTCGCTATCTATCTATCTATCTATCTATCTATCTATCTATCTATCTATCTATCTATCTGTCTGTCTGTCTGTCTGTCTGTCTGTCTGTCTGTCTGTCTCCTCGTGTTGTTGTTGTTGTTGTTGTTGTTGTTGTTGTTGGGCTTGGAAAGTGATGAAAGGAGTGAATTGTTGACTTGTTTAGTAACTGTGACATATTGAAATAAAGGCGGCGGAATGACATCAGCACACCAAGTTACTTCACGTTGTCCAGGAGGAATTTAGAAGCATAAGCAGGGGTTATAATCATCACGTTCCGTGCCAGCTGGCGTAGGTTTTCATGTCTCACCACAGATCTCGGTCTTTGGTGTTCTGAATTAACTCTGTTGATATTCCTCTACGCCACCGTCTGAATCCATCCACCATCATTTATCTTGGTCAGCATTTGAATCTTTTCCCCTTGATCTTTTCAGTTGTCATGATGTTCTCCAATGTTGTTCTTCTCATCACAGTAAAAGATGTTTGTCAGCAGGAATGAAATGATATACGTTCAACAAATGTATCAGTGTTACGATTTGGGGGAGGGGGCGCTTCAAATGAAAACCTTAAAAATGTGATAGAAATTACAATAACCACCCCATTGTCTTGTAACCTGTCAATTTTGTTGTTAAGGGCGTCAAGGGTGTGACATCAAGTTGCAGACGAACACGATGACGTCATAAGGACAGTTTTAAGATGACCGCCCTGCACCAAAGAGGAGCAGAAATTCATCGGCGAATGAATGCCCAGTATGGTGATGCATGCCTGTCAGTCTAGCGAGTGCATGAGTGCAGTAGGAAGTTTCAAAACGGCGTGACTTCTGTGACCCCAGATAATTTTTTCTACAGGAATCCAAGCATTTTATCTGCACTGGAGGACTTGTATTGGACGCAGTGGTGACTACATCAAAGAAATGATACATTTGTTCTTTACGTTTTCAGAATATATATCCCCCCCCCCCCCCCCCCAAATTAAAAAAATTAAGGTATTCACTTGAATCCCACTCGTATTTATATGACTTATATAACTACACCACGTGACAGAGTTGCTTATCAGTGACATGCAGTTTCACATGGAAAGATACACAAATAAACCTGGAAAACCCAGATTATACTTACACAACCAGGCGGGTGAAATCATTGAGAGCACCAGATACAGAAAGTAGGTCCAGTCAACAGAGACCCGACCAGGACACTGGTTAGCGGTGGTAAGTGTATAAACCACATTCACATTGAATACAACCCTTCACACACCTTCCAAGAAGAGGGTAATAATCAGTATTCAGGCATAACACACGACACACGAAAATACATCATCATCAAGTGCGCTGCTAGCTAGATTAGGCGCTCATGTCTCTCCACAGATCTCTGTCCGGAGTGCTCTGGCCAACACTGCTGACTGATTATATTCTTCCATCCAGCAAACACATACTTGTTAATATTGAGGAGACATCGCAACAGCAAAATAATAATGAGATCCATATAGACATGCCAGAAATATCAGTTTGTGGGAATAATGTAAACAACCCGAACTTATGCAGATGGTTTTGGTCGCTGAAAATGAAACGCAGTTAAAGAAATGGCAGGTATAATTTGCAACAGAATTTCAAAACAAAGGCCTTAATATGAATAACAGAAAAACATAAATAATTATAATTACAAAGAATAATTGTTTTCCCATGTGCAACATTAAAGTAAACTGAACTTGTCTAAAGAAACAAAGCCAGTGTATTGAAGTATTTGAATACTTTGATATCACCAGATAGAAGATGTATTAAAGATGTAAAATGTCGTACAGCCCACGTACAAGCGGCATTTGACACGATGAAGAGTATTCTGTGCAATATAGTTGTTCCTGTCAAGGTGAGAAAAAGAGTTCCCAAGCGCGATATGGGGGAAATATTGATGTACGGAAGTGAATCATAGGCAATTAGCAGACTAGCGAGGAATATATAGAAAATGTAGAAATTTAGTCTTGTATAAGAATGATGAGAAACCGTCGATGGATTGAAAGCTTAATGAGGATGTCTTGAAAGATGTTGACTCACAAAGAGAACTGGTTACTCACATCAGAAGAAGACAGTTCACATGCGTTGATCACGTCACGAGAAGGGAACAGCTGGAGTGTGTTGTGACAACGTGAAAGTGGCAGGAGAAGAGCGACAGAGGGACTTCCGTGAGAGAAGACGATAGACAGTATGCCGTCATAACATAGAGGAATATCGGATCGGAATCGGAATCGGTATCAGAAATGACTGACAGTACACGAGATAGAAGACAGTAGACAACTTGTCCCTAGAACCATTTCTTCCACAAATGCGACTGAGACGTTTATTGTGGGGAAAGTATTTCATTTCCCAAGACTTCACCCAGGAACCATTTCTTCCACAAATGCGACTGAGACGTTTATTGTGGGGAAAGTATTTCATTTCCCCAGACTTGACCCTGTTTATGAAGCAGTAGGCCTATTCTTCGATGCCCATGTCTTATCGCACAGATGATCCCCGCAATCGAAGAAAAACACAATGGAATGCAGGGGGAAAACTCGTCGTATCGGGGCATCAAACACGATCTACATTTCGGTTATATGTCAAGACAAGATGAATTGATTTAAGTTAACAACCGGCCATTCCCATACTTGCTTCTTCTTCATCTTCAACAGCCAGCGAAGAGTCCAATACTAATGGTACCATTTCAAACAGCTATAGAGAAGTTGGCAGTGTAAAGAGAATGGATAGTCGAAAGAAAGGTAGACTATACAAATAAACAGACATGGTCAAAATAATGTTTTCCCGTTGAGAATTATAAAAAAATAAAGACACAAACAATATATTGAACTACTTTTTGCCTGGTAGATTTCGCTGTATCGCGCCAGGTGAATCATGCAGGGGCCCTGTTCAGGAGATCAAGAACATGATTAGTAAACAAGCCAATAAATAAGCAGAGGCTTTAGAAATGTGGTTTAATAGAAGAGTGCTGAAAATTCCGCCAACAGCCAACATGAGTCATCTAGACGTTGTGACTGAATGAGTCAGTCATAAATTTCTGGCCACATGAGAACAGCCAACAAGAGTATTCTAGACTGAAATAGGCAGTCATCAATGTCTGACTACATTATCTTCAACAGCCAGCGAAGAGTCCCAATACTAATGGTCCAATTTCAAAAGAAGGGGCGACAGCAAAGTTATATGTCCTGCAAACTATAAACATACGACAGGAGTAACAGCAAAGTTGTCCTGCAAACTATAAACATGCGACCTTGAGTCACTTGTCAGTATTGTATCGTCATCATGTGCCGGGCCGAGTGGCGCAGACGATGATGATACTGCACAACCCTTTGTCATCTGTGTTCATGATAAGTTTATTTCCGTTTCTGTTGGCCCACGAGGCACGGGACTACACAGCGGACATCTACACAGTACATTGGATGCCACGCAACAGTCTATGGAGCAGCCACATAGCAAACTTAGATCGTAGAAGAGGAAGCATCATTGCTGTCTTCCTTGCCTCTCTGTCAACCCTTCCAGTAGTCCCTCCCCCTGGTAACCTCTGCCTCTATCATCACAATGATGATGATGATGATGATGATGATGATGATGATGATGATGATGATGATGATGATGGTGATGATGATGGTGATGATGATGGTGATGATGATGATGATGGAACAGCAGTTTATTAAACACATCCCGATACCCTTGGAGGATTGGATAGCTCTCAGACAGCAATCATGTTGACCCATCCTCGCCTCGACACGGATGTAGCGATACACAGTGATTCGGCCCAGAATTCGTGTTGTTGTGTTGAGGAGTTCAATCCCCATTGACCAGCCTGTCTCACATGTCAATATTGCATCACTGGTACAATAACACCGCTCCACACTGTTGTCAGGCGTTTATGATTATCAAATTAAGTCCATGACATCACTACTTTTGTTTATTACTCATGCCTGTTGTTGCTGCTGCTGTTGTTGCTGTTGTTGAAGCGGCTGTTGGAGAAACCCAATAAATGACGTCGTAGGCACGAATTAAATACGCCACTACATGTGTGCCTTGTGGAAGTATCTCTCGGTGCACGCACTTATCCCAAGGATGTCGTCCGGTATTGTCTGATAAAGTTATTTCTGGGTTCGCGCACTTATCCCAACCAAAGTGCCAGATTTTCAGAAAATTCTGTGTCAGAAATAGCGCAAGTTATCAATACGGCAATGTACAAGAGAAAACCTCGCCCGACACCTGGCTGGTCGAAGTATCGTAGCTTGTCGCTCGGATGGTGGCTTCCAGAAGACCGGTTCTCAACCTACAGGCGACGGGGCGCTCTCACATACCTGATACTACATAGCTGCAGGCGATTTGGCAGTAGACCGCGTTGCCTTGATTTTCACAATTTTATGAGTGCCAGCCGTTCATAAAACAATGACAAACAGTGAATGTAAAATTGCCCAGAAAATCACAGCCAAACAATGTTTGGGATGTTCGCAACGTCCTGTAAAGGAAACACACGTAACTCTTTAAAGTTACAAATTAGGAACAGATTGGGAATATATGATCAAACAGCTATGAAGGTCCTCGAGAAGTTGGCAGTGAAAAGAGAATGGATAGACGAATGAAACCGAGACTATACAAATAAACTGACATGGTTAAAAGAATGTTTTCCCGTTGTGAATTATATAATAAAGACACAAACAATATATTGAACTACTCATTACCAGGTATATTTCGCTGTATCGCGACAGGTGCATCACGCAGGAGCTCTGTTCAGGAGATCAAGAACACAATTATTAAACTAGTGAATAAATCCACAGAGGCGTTAGAAATATGATTTAACATAAGAGTACAATTCTGTGAATAGCTAACATGAGTCATCTGGACGTTTTGACTGAAAGAGGCAATCATCAATGTCTAGCCACATGAGAACAGCCAACAAGAGTAATCTAGACTGAAAGAGGCAATCATCAATGTCTAGCCACATGATAAGACACATCTTAACTGATCACGTGCCATGAGATGATTTTTGCGTATGGATTAGCTTTCCCTATTACCAGTGTCCCTAACCATCATGCAAACCCACTCCGACGTCTTAGGTACTTGTAATTTACGTCTCCAAGTCAAGGACGAGAAGTCAACATTTTAGTCCAACTGATCGGTGCAGGGGTTGAACCCGCTACCTCGTCATAAGCAAACCGGAAGTTTAAGAGCATACTCTCATCCATTCAGCCACGCTGATCCCCAAGCAATGTGTGATATCAGCAGCTAGATATTCCAAATATTTAGAACCCCTGCAGAGAAATAGAAAGAAAAAATTATAAGTAAAAATCAAAATTAGGAGGGGAGGCTAACACTGACGCACATTGGCACGAAGAAGCACATTAAAATCTATTTTACTTGCCTCCCCTGAGTAATGAAAGTTCTCTCGAAGAATGCATAGAAATAGGCTGCGGGGACAGGGAATAATACTATGCTGTTATTTTGTCAATAAACTCTTTTCTTACAGGCACTAATGACCTCTTTGGATAGATATCTTCATCCTTCTACTTCTCGAGGTCGGATCGATGGCTGTCTCCAAACTAAGTATAGTTCGTGCCATCTTGCTTCAATTATCACCGACGATTACAACAAATTGCACGAGAATTCCACACTGCTCGGTCTATACAGGGACTGCCAACGTACATTACTGCTTATTTGTTGCAACCATGTTCACATTTTTTCTGCTTCTTCCTTCTCCTCCCCTTCTCTTCCTCCTCATCTTTTCCCTTCTTCTTCTTCTTCTTCTTCTTCTTCTTCTTCTTCTTCTTCTTCTTCTTCTTCTTCTTCTTCTTCTTCTTCTTCTTCTTCTTCTTCTTCTTCGTCATCATCGTCATCATCGTCATCGTCATCTACGATTTAGCAAATTCATTGTGGGGAGTAGGGGGATGGGGCTGTAACATGAATAATTAAGCTATACAAACATGTGATCTCTTCAAGAGTTTAGGTGAACAGAAGTCCCCTTGTGGATTTGAACAGAGAACAAACTATACAGTGCCGGGTCTCGTCGTGTCCATACTGCAGTGTCATATATCAAATGAGCTGAATCAATCAATCAATCAATCAATCAATCAATCATATATTTGCTGAAATACATAACACAATGGTCACTGGTACTGCACGAATGTGTAACCTTGTTATCTCCATGGCAATCGCTATCACTATGAAGTATTTCTGTCGACATGTCACTCGTTTTTTATACGAAATTGCCCAAGCTTCGGCCTGTTTGAGTAATCGTTTATTGTTCGTCAAATATATAATACGAAACGCCTGTTATTTGTTACCTTTATGGCCGCAATTTAGCAGTTGGTGATAGATGGCTGAGGCTGGCGTTCTATAGCCTGTGGACCTCACGGGGTTTCCTGAAGACTAATGAACTCACGTTTCCACCAATGCTAGGATATGTTTGGCTACTCGATCTGCTATCCAATGTAAGTTGTTTAACACTCACACAGCTAGAACGGGGACAGGGCAGGGGATGGCAACGGTTCAGTGAAGATTCCACTGATGATTCCACAGTGATGATTCTTCTCGGTCCTTTGGCAAGGATCAGACGCATTTGCTGCTTCCCCCACAGTAGTGCGCCTGGTCTGGTCGGGGGCCGGGTGATTCAAACCACCTCATATAGCTTCACCTTAAATGTGGGCACGGTGAACCACTGTGGGCAATAGCTCACAGTGAGACTAAGGGTCCACGCCAAAGAAAAGGGGAGGAGGGGGAACCAGCTGGTCTGGGGTAACCGCCAAACCACACACACACACACACACACAAATTTAGTTTCGTTTCTTTTCCTAATTTGTTTTATATTGCTATTATAGGCAGACTATACATAATTAATTAAGTATAAATGAGCGAGTGAATGAATTTTATGACTTGTTAATTTGCATATAAGACATTGAGAGAAAGGATATCTGTAATTTTAATCTAAGGATCATCGATTGACCTCATCGTTCAATAATGCCAGAAATGACACTATTTTTGAATAAAGTGAGGTCAAACTTTTGACAATTAGACAAACAACAAATGTACTATTTTATTTTTTGAAAATATCTAAAAGTTACCCGACATAATTATTTATGATTGTACCTAAAGGGAAGCAATCTGCGATTGGCATAATCGGTACATGTATATGTTTTTTTTCAAAGTGGTCAAATGACTCCAAAGTACCAAGCTGCGTCAACTAGAGGTGCACTATGGTTACTAAAATCTGATAGGACCGGGATTAGATTATCTCGCCATAGTGATTAGTATTCTGGTCAATCAATGTACCAGATGCCAGAGGGCCGGCCACAGCAGAGCAGCATGTCGCAGTAAGACGGAAATCTGCCGGTACAGCGCCGATCACCACGCCTTCAAGGAGTGTCCGCTGGCCAAGCTGGACGCGGACTTTCGAGCACCCAACAACAAAAGAAAGTGCGCCAACTGCCTGGGCAAGCATGGATCAAGATACCTGGGCTGTCCGTACCTGCAGCGACACAGAGACGTCTTAAAGCTCGCCATCAACACAAGGACACCATATAAGGAAGCAAGGCGGGGGTGAGAGACAGCCACGGGTATATCACAAGCTGAAAGAGCAAGGCGGAGGTGCGAGACAGCCACGGGTATATCACAAGCTGAAAGAGCAAGGCGGAGGTGCGAGACAGCCACGGGTATATCACAAGCTGAAAGAGATCGACTGCAAAAACAGATAGACGAGTTGAAGAAACAAGTCAAAGCACTGCTGACGCCGACTCCGACCAGCGACAACGAAAAACTGCTGGCGGAAATGAAGGAGATCCAACAAAACATCAAGAAAGAAGTGGAACATATGGCACTGATTAAGAAGGAGAATGAAGAAATCCTACAAACCATTAAATCAGAGCGAGAACTACAGAAAGCTGAAATGGAACTTTTCCGAAACAAAACAACAGAATCCGTACAAGAAATTATAGAGAAAACGCAAGATGAAAAGCAACAAGAGACTGTACATGAACCGCAAGCTAAACCCGCCAGCAGCCCAACCACGACGCCCGAAACAGTCAAAGGGAAGCCAATAACCCGCCAGACATCCGAAGAAAACCTAGATGAGCACCCTGACGACGGCAGAGAGGACGCCCCGATACCGCCAATATTACTCACCGATGAAGAAATCGCAGAGATGAACAGGGATCATGAACTCAGGTGCAAGGAATACAGAAGGCGCATGGAAGAAAAAGAAAAGAAGTACAAGAAACACAAGGGAAAACCAATGCCCTACCGTACCTATAAAGAATGCCCAGACTTAAACACGGATGAGGTACACCCATGGGCATACTATATAGATGAAGGTGAAATCGTCCCATGGCTGACCACGGAGGAAGAGATCGAAAGGCAACAAAAACTCAAACTCGAAAGAGAACAAAGGCACAAGGAAGAAAATGAAAACGTCGAAAAGCTTCTACGGGCTATACACAAAAAAGGAGGCAAAAAGACCAAATAAAAAGTCCTTCTAAGGACTGCAACCAGCCAAGCCAGACGAACTAGCAGCCTTCACTAACAAAAGACACCACCAGAGGAGACGGGAACAGAGGACAGCCGCCGACCTTTTCCCCCAGCTGACGTCACAGACACAAACGATTACATAACCAGTCCGAGATAGGACCCACTCGGAAGAGCGCACAAGACAAGAATTAGGGTGAATGAACCCACAAAAACCACGGACCTCAACAATAACCACAGCTGAAAGAAGCAGGTTGAACGAGGCCGAATTTGGAATTTTTGTTTTTAAATCAAGCAAAGCAAGCAAGTTACATGTTAGTATCACAGATTGGGATTTTTAGATAAGTAGCATATGTTTCTTCATGTTCCCATTTTCCTGTCATTTTTCTGAAGTTTTCATTGTTCCATTATTTTCATCCCGTTCTTATGCCTCCATGTTGTCACTGTACTGTCTTCCCCGTGGTTACATTGTTCGTTTTTGTGTATGTATTTTTTTGCTAATGAAGGCTAGACGCCTGTGTTCTTCCGAAATTGTGTTCTGTAAAGCTGCACTACTTTGTATTACTTTGTATTATTTTATATTGTTTACATCTCCACAGCTTTACCGCAGTTCCGCTAATTTAATTCATATTTTTATACATTGTACCAACATCCATACGAATATGGATATGGATTGATTCGTTACCCGAATTGCTGTGCATTACTATAAACCAAGTTTGTTAGCGTGAATTCAATACATGTACTCCAAAACATCAAAGACATTTCGCCGCTTTCCATGATTTCAGTTGACTTTGGACCTAACAAAGATATATTCCTTGGGTGGGAGTAAATATAACGGAAAGAAAAAAAAAATGTCATAACGATGCTACAGATACTTTTCACAAATGTGAACGTGTGGAATGATAACATTTGTGAACGCACTATAACACCAGTTTGTCAGGCCAGGGAAATTTCCCATTCAGGCCGAAATATAATTATACATTAAATCTAATCACAAAGACATTGTGTTTGGTCAGTTATCATAAATTATACAGAATGCCCAACGAATGTGACAGAAAATTAACTCAAGGAGAGAAATAAATCATTTATATATTGGCTAAATATGCTACCATGTGGACAGATTAGACTCGGGCAAGGACTGTAGTCAAATATTAGCTTTTGTTTCCGGGGAAGAAATCAATAGAATATTCAAGAAATCTTGATGTTTGCCAAGTTGGCTGTTTCTGAGTGCCAGATGGCCGTGAGAGATAGTAAATTAAAGATAAAAGTAATCACCCCATAACAGATAGTACTTGTAATCTAGGGACGTGAGTTACAAGTACCTCATAAGTCGGAGTGGGTTTAGCCTGATGGCGAGGGACACTGGTAATAGGGAAAGTTAGTCCACATGCAAAAATCAGTCCAGTACACTAGAAGTAGTGGTATGTGTGGGTACTACGCATGGGTTCAAAGCGAGCGGAGGCCTGTATGTTTATGTATGTATCTATGTTTATGTATGTATATATGTTTATGTATGTATATATGTTTATGTATGTATCTATGTTTATGTATGTATATATGTTTATGTATGTATCTATGTTTATGTATGTATATATGTTTATGTATGTATCTATGTTTATGTATGTGTATATATGTTTATGTATGTATATATGTTTATGTATGTGTATATATGTTTATGTATGTATATATGTTTATGTATGTATATATGTTTATGTATGTGTATATATGTTTATGTATGTATATATGTTTATGTATGTATGTATGTTTATATGTTTATGTATGTATATATGTTTATGTATGTAAATATGTTTATGTATGTATATATGTTTATGTATATATGTTTATGTGTGTATATATGTTTATGTATGTGTATATATGTTTATGTATGTATATATGTTTATGTATGTGTATATATGTTTATGTATGTATATATGTTTATGTATGTATGTATGTTTATGTATGTATATATGTTTATGTATGTATATATGTTTATGTATGTATATATGTTTATGTATGTATATATGTTTATGTATGTATATATGTTTATGTATGTATATATGTTTATGTATGTAAATATGTTTATGTATATATGTTTATGTATGTATATATGTTTATGTATGTATATATGTTTATGTATGTATATATGTTTATGTATGTATATATGTTTATGTATGTATATATGTTTATGTATGTATATATGTTTATGTATGTATATATGTTTATGTATGTAAATATGTTTATGTATGTATATATGTTTATGTATGTATATATGTTTATGTATGTATATATGTTTATGTATGTATATATGTTTATGTATGTATATATGTTTATGTATGTATATATGTTTATGTATGTATATATGTATATATGTTTATGTATGTATATATGTTTATGTATGTATATATGTTTATGTATGTAAATATGTTTATGTATGTGTATATATGTTTATGTATGTATATATGTTTATGTATGTATATATGTTTATGTATGTATCTATGTTTATGTATGTATATATGTTTATGTATGTATATATGTTTATGTATGTGTATATGTTTATGTATGTATATATGTTTATGTATGTAAATATGTTTATGTATGTATATATGTTTATGTATGTAAATATGTTTATGTATATATATATGTTTTTGTATGTGTATCTATGTTTATGTATGTATATATGTTTATGTATGTATATATGTTTATGTATGTATATATGTTTATGTATGTATATATGTTTATGTATGTATATATGTTTATGTATGTATATATGTTTATGTATGTATATATGTTTATGTATGTAAATATGTTTATGTATGTATATATGTTTATGTATGTATATATGTTTATGTATGTATATATGTTTATGTATGTATATATGTATATATGTTTATGTATGTATATATGTTTATGTATGTATATATGTTTATGTATGTAAATATGTTTATGTATGTGTATATATGTTTATGTATGTATATATGTTTATGTATGTATATATGTTTATGTATGTATCTATGTTTATGTATGTGTATATGTTTATGTATGTATATATGTTTATGTATGTGTATATGTTTATGTATGTATATATGTTTATGTATGTAAATATGTTTATGTATGTATATATGTTTATGTATGTAAATATGTTTATGTATATATATATATGTTTTTGTATGTGTATCTATGTTTATGTATGTATATATGTTTATGTATGTATATATGTTTATGTATGTATATATGTTTATGTATGTTATATAGTTTATGTATGTATATATGTTTATGTATGTATATATGTTTATGTATGTATATATGTTTATGTATGTAAATATGTTTGATGTATGTATATATGTTATGTATGTATATATGTTTATGTATGTATATATGTTTATGTATGTATATATGTTTATGTATGTAAATATGTTTATGTATGTATATATGTTTATGTATGTAAATATGTTTATGTATGTATCTATGTTTATGTATGCATCTATGTTTATGTATGCATATATGTTTATGTATGTATATATGTTTATGTATGTATCTATGTTTATGTATGTATATATGTTTATGTATGTATATATGTTTATGTCATGTATATATGTTTATGTATGCATATATGTTTATGTATGCATATATGTTTATGTATGTATATATGTTTATGTATGTATATATGTTTATGTATGTATATATGTTTATGAATGTATATATGTTTATGTATGTATCTATGTTTATGTATGTATATATGTTTATGTATGTATATATGTTTATGTATGTATCTATGTTTATGTATGCATATATGTTTATGTATGTATATATGTTTATGTATGTATCTATGTTTATTTATGTTTCTATGTTTATGTATGTATATATGTTTATGTATGTATATATGTTTATGTATGTATATATGTTTATGTATGTATATATGTTTATGTATGTATATATGTTTATGTATGTATATATGTTTATGTATGTATATATGTTTATGTATGTAAATATGTTTATGTATGTATATATGTTTATGTATGTATCTATGTTTATGTATGCATATATGTTTATGTATGTATATATGTTTATGTATGTGTATATGTTTATGTATGTATATATGTTTATGTATGTCTCTATGTTTATGTATGTATATATGTTTATGTATGTATATATGTTTATGTATGTATATATGTTTATGTATGTATCTATGTTTATGTATGTATCTATGTTTATGTATGTGTATATGTTTATGTTTGTGTATATGTTTATGTATGTATATATGTTTATGTATGTATATATGTTTATGTATGTGTATATGTTTATGTATGTATATATGTTTATGTATGTATATATGTTTATGTATGTATATATGTTTATGTATGTATATATGTTTATGTATGTATCTATGTTTATGTATGTATCTATGTTTATGTATGTATCTATGTTTATGTATGTAAATATGTTTATGTATGTATATATGTTTATGTATGTATATATGTTTATGTATGTATATATGTTTATGTATGTATATATGTTTATGTATGTATATATGTTTATATATGTATATATGTTTATGTATGTATATATGTTTATGTATGTAAATATGTTTATGTATGTATCTATGTTTATGTATGTATATATGTTTATGTATGTATATATGTTTATGTATGTAAATATGTTTATGTATGTATCTATGTTTATGTATGTATATATGTTTATGTATGTATATATGTTTATGTATGTATATATGTTTATGTATGTATATATGTTTATGTATGTATATATGTTTATGTATGTATATATGTTTATGTATGTATATATGTTTATGTATGTATATATGTTTATGTATGTAAATATGTTTATGTATGTATATATGTTTATGTATGTATATATGTTTATGTATGTATCTATGTTTATGTATGTATATATGTTTATGTATGTATATATGTTTATGTATGTATATATGTTTATGTATGTGTATATGTTTATGTATGTGTATATGTTTATGTATGTATATATGTTTATGTATGTATCTATGTTTATGTATGTGTATATGTTTATGTATGTATATATGTTTATGTGTGTATCTATGTTTATGTATGTATATATGTTTATGTATGTATCTATGTTTTTGTATGTATCTATGTTTATGTATGTATATATGTTTATGTATGTATATATGTTTATGTATGTATCTATGTTTATGTATGTATATATGTTTATGTATGTATATATGTTTATGTATGTGTATATATGTTTATGTATGTATATATGTTTATGTATGTATATATGTTTATGTATGTATATATGTTTATGTATGTATATATGTTTATGTATGTGTATATGTTTATGTATGTATATATGTTTATGTATGTATATATGTTTATGTATGTATCTATGTTTATGTATGTATCTATGTTTATGTATGTATCTATGTTTATGTATGTATCTATGTTTATGTATGTATATATGTTTATGTATGTATATATGTTTATGTATGTGTATATATGTTTATGTATGTATATATGTTTATGTATGTATATATGTTTATGTATGTATATATGTTTATGTATGTATATATGTTTATGTATGTATATATGTTTATGTATGTGTATATGTTTATGTATGTATATATGTTTATGTATGTATCTATGTTTATGTATGTATCTATATTTATGTATGTATCTATGTTTATGTATGTATATATGTTTATGTATGTATCTATGTTTTTGTATGTATCTATGTTTATGTATGTATATATGTTTATGTATGTATATATGTTTATGTATGTATCTATGTTTATGTATGTATATATGTTTATGTATGTATATATGTTTATGTATGTGTATATATGTTTATGTATGTATATATGTTTATGTATGTATATATGTTTATGTATGTATATATGTTTATGTATGTATATATGTTTATGTATGTATATATGTTTATGTATGTATATATGTTTATGTATGTGTATATGTTTATGTATGTATATATGTTTATGTATGTATATATGTTTATGTATGTATCTATGTTTATGTATGTATCTATGTTTATGTATGTATATATGTTTATGTATGTATCTATGTTTATGTATGTATATATGTTTATGTATGTATATATGTTTATGTATGTATATATGTTTATGTATGTATCTATGTTTATGTATGTATCTATGTTTATGTATGTATATATGTTTATGTATGTATCTATGTTTATGTATGTATCTATGTTTATGTATGTATATATGTTTATGTATGTATCTATGTTTATGTATGTATATATGTTTATGTATGTATATATGTTTATGTATGTATATATGTTTATGTATGTATATATGTTTATGTATGTATCTATGTTTATGTAAGTATATATGTTTATGTATGTATATATGTTTTTGTATGTGTATATATGTTTATGTATGTATGTATATATGTTTATGTATGTATATATGTTTATGTATGTATCTATGTTTATGTATGTATATATGTTTATGTATGTGTATATGTTTATGTATGTATATATGTTTATGTATGTATATATGTTTATGTATGTGTATATATGTTTATGTATGTGTATATATGTTTATGTATGTGTTTTTATGTTTATGTATGTGTATATATGTTTATGTATGTGTATATATGTTTATGTATGTGTATATATGTTTATGTATGTGTATATATGTTTATGTATGTCTATATATGTTTATGTATGTGTATATATGTTTATGTATGTGTATATATGTTTATGTATGTATATATGTTTATGTATGTATATATGTTTATGTATGTGTATATATGTTTATGTATGTGTATATATGTTTATGTATGTGTATATATGTTTATGTATGTGTATATATGTTTATGTATGTGTATATATGTTTATGTATGTGTATATATGTTTATGTATGTATATATGTTTATGTATGTATATATGTTTATGTATGTATATATGTTTATGTATGTATCTATGTTTATGTATGTATCTATGTTTATGTATGTATATATGTTTATGTATGTATCTATGTTTATGTATGTATATATGTTTATGTATGTATATATGTTTATGTATGTATATATGTTTATGTATGTATCTATGTTTATGTATGTATCTATATTTTATGTACTGTATCTATGTTTATGTATGTATATATGTTTATGTATGTATCTATGTTTTTGTATGTATCTATGTTTATGTATGTATATATGTTTATGTATGTATATATGTTTATGTATGTATCTATGTTTATGTATGTATATATGTTTATGTATGTATATATGTTTATGTATGTGTATATATGTTTATGTATGTATATATGTTTATGTATGTATATATGTTTATGTATGTATATATGTTTATGTATGTATATATGTTTATGTATGTATATATGTTTATGTATGTATATATGTTTATGTATGTGTATATGTTTATGTATGTATATATGTTTATGTATGTATATATGTTTATGTATGTATCTATGTTTATGTATGTATCTATGTTTATGTATGTATATATGTTTATGTATGTATCTATGTTTATGTATGTATATATGTTTATGTATGTATATATGTTTATGTATGTATATATGTTTATGTATGTATCTATGTTTATGTATGTATCTATGTTTATGTATGTATATATGTTTATGTATGTATCTATGTTTATGTATGTATCTATGTTTATGTATGTATATATGTTTATGTATGTATCTATGTTTATGTATGTATATATGTTTATGTATGTATATATGTTTATGTATGTATATATGTTTATGTATGTATATATGTTTATGTATGTATATATGTTTATGTATGTATATATGTTTTTGTATGAGTATATATGTTTATGTATGTATGTATATATGTTTATGTATGTATATATGTTTATGTATGTATCTATGTTTATGTATGTATATATGTTTATGTATGTGTATTTGTTTATGTATGTATATATGTTTATGTATGTATATATGTTTATGTATGTGTATATATGTTTATGTATGTGTTTTTATGTTTATGTATGTGTATATATGTTTATGTATGTGTATATATGTTTATGTATGTGTATATATGTTTATGTATGTGTATATATGTTTATGTATGTCTATATATGTTTATGTATGTGTATATATGTTTATGTATGTGTATATATGTTTATGTATGTATATATGTTTATGTATGTATATATGTTTATGTATGTGTATATATGTTTATGTATGTGTATATATGTTTATGTATGTGTATATATGTTTATGTATGTGTATATATGTTTATGTATGTGTATATATGTTTATGTATGTGTATATATGTTTATGTATGTATATATGTTTATGTATGTATATATGTTTATGTATGTATATATGTTTATGTATGTAAATATGGTGGTGTGGGTTAAAGTGTGAGGTCTTCATATGCTCTTGTTTAACGCTGAATGCCATTGGAAGGCCGTTGCAATCAACATCAACATCAGGTTGACTTTCTAAACAATGTTACGTTCAGTAGTTTGCCATCGCTTTCTGCACGAGAAGTGAACGTTGAAGCCCAGCTGACAAGTGTAGGGGCTAAGTCACCCCGACGTCAACGCACTGGAAGCTTATGAGCTAGAGCGCTAGCCTTCTTCTTCTTCTTCTTCCTCATCATCCTCCGCCTCCTCCTCCTCTGGTACATATCTTCTAGTCCACTATATATGAGATGAGCTGACCAGCTCCCGTCCTCGTCATGTTACCGTTCCCAGATAATTATGAACATCAGTAATACCCACTTGCATGGAGGATGGGTCGAGGCCAGAGCTGTACAGATTGCATGGAGGATGGGTCCAGGCCAGAGCTGTACAGATTGTATGCAGGATGGGTCCAGGCCAGAGCTGTACAGATTGTATGCAGGATGGGTCCAGGCCAGAGCTGTACAGATTGTATGCAGGATGGGTCCAGGCCAGAGCTGTACAGATTGTATGCAGGATGGGTCCAGGCCAGAGCTGTACAGATTGTATGCAGGATGGGTCCAGGCCAGAGCTGTACAGATTGTATGCAGGATGGGTCCAGGCCAGAGCTGTACAAATTGTATCCAGGATGGGTCGAGGCCAGAGCTGTACAGATTATATGCAGGATAGGTCCAGGCCAGAGCTGTACAAATTGTATGCAGGATGGGTCCAAGCCAGAGCTGTACAAATTGTATGCAGGATGGGTCGAGACCAGAGCTGTACAGATTGTATGCAGGATGGGTTCAGGCCAGAGCTGTACAGATTGTATGCAGGATGGGTCCAGGCCAGAGCTGTACAGATTGTATGCAGGATGGGTCCAGGCCAGAGCTGTACAGATTGTATGCAGGATGGGTCGAGGCCAGAGTTGTACAGATTGTATGCAGGATGGGTCGAGGCCAGAGCTGTACAGATTGTATGCAGGATGGGCAGAGGCCAGAGCTGTACAGATTGTATGCAGGATGGGTCGATGCCAGAGCTGTACAGATTGCATGGAGGATGGATCGAGGCCAGAGCTGTACAGATTGTATGCAGGATGGGTCCAAGCCAGAGCTGTACAGATTGTATGCAGGATGGGTCGAGGCCAGAGCTGTACAGATTGTATGCAGGATGGGTCGAGGCCAGAGCTGTACAGATTGTAGAAGAACACTATTACCTCCTGCGTGAGAATTGATCCTAGACCACTGGTTGCGTACCCCAACACACTAACGACTGTGCCATCCCGGCACACTAACGACTGTGCCACCCTGCACACTAACGACTGTGCCACCCCGGCACACTAACGACTGTGCCACCCCGGCACACTAACGACTGTGCCACCCCGGCACACTAACGACTGTGCCACCCCGGCACACTAACGACTGTGCCACCCCGGCACACTAACGACTGTGCCACCCCGGCACACTAACGACTGTGCCACCCCGGCACACTAACGACTGTGCCACCCCGGCACACTAACGACTGTGCCACCCCGGCACACTAACGACTGTGCCACCCCGGCACAATAACGACTGTGCCACCCCGGCACACTAACGACTGTGCCACCCCGGCACACTAACGACTGTGCCACCCCGGCACACTAACGACTGTGCCACCCCGGCACACTAACGACTGTGCCACCCCGGCACACTAACGACATGTGCCACCCCGGCACACTAACGACTGTGCCACCCCGGCACACTAACGACTTTGCCACCCCGGCACACTAACGACTGTGCCACCCCGGCACAAAGTGTGTTGTATGAAAAACGTGTTGTTTGCGTATCTTGGCCATAATGTTAATGTAATCACAGACGCCATCTACAACATGTTGCACGATTTCTTGCCTGGCACATTTCGCTGCATCTCGTCAGGTGCAATCTGCAGAGTTGTATTTCATATGAAGCGAATAGAATAATAATACTTCTGCTGAAATGATGTCTAATTGTGAATGACCTGGCTTTTGTTTACGAATTACAATCCAGCGTGTAACTTGTGAATGACCTGGCTTTTGTTTACGTGTTACATGCCAGCGGCTGTGACTTGGAGGTACTCAAAACAGTCTCACAAAACAGACCTGCAAGGCTCGACATCAGCGCCTGGCTATTTGAAAACCACATCGCCTTGCGTTAATTTTCACAATGGTGTAGGCGTCGGTCGATCAGACAGCAACGGCAAATAAAGGAAAGTAAAACTGACCAGAAAATCACAAACAGTCGGAGAATGCTGGGGTTGACTGCGACACCTTGTCGAGGACATGCAGCAAGCCTTTGTTTTGTGTGTTACAAACAAAAACTGAGTGATTGGAATTTATGCATGAGATCATTATCCAGCCTTGAGGGGTGTTAGTTGTATGATGATAGTGCTGTGTCTTCATAGACCACACTGACCTTGACCTGTGCTGGTGTCAATGTCAAGCTGATATACAGACAGACAGACAGGCAGATAGACAGACAGACAGACAGACAGACAGACAGACAGACAGGCAGGCAGGCAGGCAGACAGACAGACAGACAGACAGACAGACAGACAGACAGACAGAAGGATGGTTGTATGGACCGACAGACCGACTGACAGACAGACAGACAGACTGACTGAAGGATGGTTGTACGGACTGACCGACCAACAGACAGACAGACAGACAGACAGAGTTTATGAAAGTCAATTACTTCTAAAACACATGGTAGAAACAAACGAATATGAAAACAGACAAATAACCATAAAGCATGTTATTTCTCTCCGTGGCTGTCTTCCTGTTAGCTTATGAAGCCAAAAAAACATCCGCCAATTAACCAGGCTTGCTGAAAAAATCAGCACGTAATATATTATATGTGAGACGATAGTTGGGCTGTGTGATATTATATGTGAGACGATAGTTGGGGTGTGTGATGTGGCCAGATATTGATGGATCAGTGGAAATTATCACCAATTATAGAGATCTGTGTTAATATGATGATGGTTGTTTTCGCGAAGTAGAAATTGCACAGCAAAGAAATGAATAGTGTGGAGATGAGAATTTTCTAATAGTCAATGATGTGAATATTATAACAGTCATTTAGAACAGTGTTCTTAACCGGTGGGGGGTGGGGGGGGGGGGGGGAAAGAGAGAGAGAGAAGGGGGGGGGGGGGGGGGTGGGGACATTAAGATTATTCCAAGATCGCGTTAATACAAGAACCGACTAATTGATATTGTTTTTCCCTCCATACTTTACGGTTCTGTACTTCTCGCTCTTCTTAAATTCGTTTTATAAAGTAAGTAGACCCGCAAATCACTTTTTACGTAGACGTCAAGATTTGTTCTAGTATGTGTTCTTAAATTTAGCTTCCATTTTTACGTATACTGTGTTAAAAAAAAGGGGTGGGGAGGGATGTATAGGGAGGAAATACGAAAGGGGGAATTACATTCTGAACATATAGTGAAGGGGTGCATGGGTCAGAAAAGCTTGACAACCACTGATTTACAAGATGAGGAAGTTCTAATAGTCACCTTGAAGATGAGCTGATCTAATCATCAATTTGAAGATGAGAATGTTCTAATAGTCAACTTGAAGATGAGAATGTTCTATAGCCAATTTGAAGATGAGAATGTTCTAATAGTCAACTTGATGGTTGTTTGGTTGGTTAATTGGTTAGTTAGTTAGTTAGTTAGTTAGCTAGTTAGTTAGTTAGCTAGTTAGTTAGTTAGTTAGTTAGTTAAGTTAGTTAGTTAGTTAGTTAGTTAGTTAGTTAGTTAGTTAGTTAGTTAGTTATTTAGTTAGTTAAGTTAGTTAGTTAGTTAGTTAATTAGTTAGTTAGTTAGTTAGTTAATTAGTTGGTTAGTTAAGTTAGTTACTTAGTTAGTTAGTTAGTTAGTTAGTTAGTTAGTTAAGTTAGTTAGTTAGTTAGTTAGTTAGTTAGTTAGTTAGTTAGTTAGTTAGTTAGTTAGTTAGTTAGTTAGTTAGTTAAGTTAGTTAGTTAGTTAGTTAGTTAGTTAATTAGTTAGTTAGTTAGTTAATTAGTTGGTTAGTTAAGTTAGTTAGTTAGTTAGTTAGTTAGTTTAGTTAGTTAGTTAGTTAGTTAGTTGGTTGGTTAGTTAGTTAGTTAGTTAGTTAGTAAGTTAGTTAGTTAAGTTAGTTAGTTAGTTAGTTAGTTAGTTAGTTAATTAGTTAGTTAAGTTAGTTAGTTAGTTAGTTAGTTAGTTAGTTAGTTAGTTTAGTTAGTTAGTTAGTTAGTTAGTTAGTTAGTTAGTTAGTTAGTTAGTTATTTAGTTAGTTAGTTAGTTAGTTGGTTGGTTGGTTGGTTGGGTGGTTGGTTGGTTGGTTGGGTGGTTGGTTGGTTGGTTGATTGGTTGGTTGGTTGGTTAACTGGTTGGTTAGTTGGTTAGTTGGACATGGATACATGATCACAAATCATATCTCAGACGTAGATATATGACAGAATAGACAGACTAGTTTTAATGACAGTTATTCACAACGGGAACAGAGCAAGAAGCAGACAACAAGCACGGAACAACGTCATAGCAATTCAACGAACATATCCTTGTGTGCACCTGACACCTCACACCCCGCACACGAAACTTGTAGAAACCCCTCACACGGACCTTCTACACCATAATCTGACACTGACTGAAATATCAGAGAAAGCAGAAAGAATTCAGAAAGAATAACTTAACTGTTAATCGTGTGCCTATTACTGCCAGCCACCTGAGGCGGCTGGAGGAAACTCTTCCAGCCCACCTCTCCCGGCCTCCACCAAAAACTTGCCCACGAATGGATTTCCCAAAACAAAACAACAAAGTAAAAGATGTATTTTTCAAAAATCACGTGTTGAGCAAATACCTGGCCAGGGGATCGATACAATTTTTAAACCAAACTCCAAGAGAAAAACATTCCGGAGTGAGTCATCGAGGAGCTCACGCGCATTGGATCGTCTGCTACGTAGACAGGCGATGCCATCTCGACGAGTAGGTGGACAGTGGCCGGATTTGTGGAGATGACAACTATCTTTCTTTCCTGGGTCGTCATTTGTGGGTGACAAAATTCTTTCTATGTCAAAGAATTCATCATAATTTGATTAGAAATCTCTGCACGAACAAAACGGTGTCAGTCGGCTTCTAACAGATATATATTGCATGGAATAGTCAGTAATGGCCTAGGAAATTGCTCGCTTTCATATATGGGTTAACGATTCAGTGTTTCGTCACAGACGTATAGTCAACGTATGGTGAGTTATATCCTGACGATTCAGTGTTTCGTCACAGACGTATAGTGAACGTATCGTGAGATGTGTGGAGTTTAATATGTCTAGTCGCTGGTCAACGTATAGTGAGTTGAGTGGTATGTAATATTAGTATGTCTAGACAACTCAGCGTGTCGTCTTAGACACTATCATCATGTGTCTATTGTATAGTGAGTTAGTTGGTATAGAATGCGTAAAGACACGTCAGCGTAAAGCCATAGTCACTAGTCAACGTACCGGTAATTGTTTGTTGCTGTAGAATACGTCAAGACAATTCAGTGTCTGGTCTTTGATACCTTTGAATTAGTTTCATCTTCGTGCCAGGGCATGCGGGAGTACAAGGAAATGAGCGGGCTGACAAGCTCGCAGGTAAGGCTACTGTGGAGCGGGGACGCGCCATGAACCAGGCTGACATTCTGAATGCTCTACGAGAAGTAAGACTTTTGCGAGAACCAAGTAATGACTGTGAATCTACAACCATGGCCAGACTGCGAGAACAGCAAATTAAAAGAGGTGTGGCCAAACAAGAACACTACGCAGGAAGCCAAAGAAGATTGATAAACCAACACAGAACTGGTGTCGTTAGCCGCTACACGCTGCGGGATTTGCTGAGGAGGGGATCCGAGCATTTATGGACTGAATGGTTCGATGTGCAATGAGGATGATCTGTCGACTAACTAACTAACTAACTAACTTTGACACCTGTCGACATGAAGTGAGTTGCTATAGAATGTGTCAAGATGGGGGTCAGAATGGCCAAATGGTCAGTTGGACTAAAATGTTGACTTCTCGCCCTTGACTTGGGGACGTAAATTACATGAACCTCAGAAGTCGGAGTGGATTCATCTTATGGCGAGGGACACTGGTAATAGGAAAAGCTAATCCACAGGCAAAAATCGGTCCAGTGCACTATAAATCGTAGCACTACGCTTGGGTTCAAAGCGAGCTAACGAAAAAAAAATAATAAAAGAATGTGTCAGGACAATCCAGTTAGCATAGTGAGTTGCTTGATGTAGTACATGCCAAGACCAAACAGATCTAGGCCTTACGGTTTAATAATAGTAATAGAGCACAGCACTGAAATGAATTCACATCTTTTAATTGGATTTCATCACCATAATGTGCCATGCCGACATGCGTAGGCGGTCATGTGTCTCCATCTCACACCATCATCAGAATCGTGGATCAGCAATGTGCTCTTAGGCAGTAGATGACAGTTGACAGACAGTTAAATTAGTGCTGCTGGATGGGTCAGAAACACGATACACGAATGAATCAGTTACAAACAAATTACAAACACTCATAAACTTCTGCCTGCCTGGAAATAAAGCAATTAAATTATGGGGCTAATTATGGAAGGAAACTCAACAAATGCCAGCGAGGCAGGGGATGAGGAGTAGATGCTGGCATAGGAGAGAACACACGTTGAGAAAACGTGTGAATAAGTAGACAGTCCTTCCATTGGAACACACGGGACACACGCTGAGAAAACGTGTGAATAAGTAGACAATCCTTCCATTGGAACACACGGGACACACGCTGAGAAAACGTGTGAATAAGTAGACAGTCCGTCCACTGGAACACACGGGACACACGCTGAGAAAACGTGTGAATAAGTAGACAATCCTTCCATTGGAACACACATTGAGAAAACGTGTGAATAAGTAGACAGTCCTTCCATTGGAACACACGGGACACACGCTGAGAAAACGTGGGAATAAGTAGACAATCCTTCCATTGGAACACATGGGACACACGCTGAGAAAACGTGTGAATAAGTAGACAATCCTTCCATTGGAACACACGGGACACACGCTGAGAAAACGTGTGAATAAGTAAGACAGTCCGTCCACTGAACACACGGGACACACGCTGAGAAAACGTGTGAATAAGTAGACAATCCTTCCATTGGAACACACGTTGAGAAAACGTGTGAATAGTAGACAGTCCTTCATTGGAACACACGGGACACACGCTGAGAAAACGTGGGAATAAGTAGACAATCCTTCATTGGAACACACGGGACACACGCTGAGAAAACGTGTGAATAAGTAGACAATCCTTCCATTGGAACACACGGGACACACGCTGAGAAAACGTGTGAATAAGTAGACAGTCCGTCCACTGGAACACACGGGACACACGCTGAGAAAACGTGTGAATAAGTAGACAATCCTTCCATTGGAACACACGTTGAGAAAACGTGTGAATAAGTAGACATTCCTTCCATTGGAACACACGGGACACACGCTGAGAAAACGTGTGAATAAGTAGACAATCCTTCCATTGGAACACACGGGACACACGCTGAGAAAACGTGTGAATAAGTAGACAATCCTTCCATTGGAACACACGGGACACACGCTGAGAAAACGTGTGAATAAGTAGACAGTCCGTCCACTGGAACACACGGGACACACGCTGAGAAAACGTGTGAATAAGTAGACAGTCCGTCCACTGGAACACACGGGACACACGCTGAGAAAACGTGTGAATAAGTAGACAGTCCGTCCACTGGAACACACGGGACACACGCTGAGAAAACGTGTGAATAAGTAGACAGTCCGCCCACTGGAACACACGGGACACACGCTGAGAACACGTGTGAGTAGTATAAGTAGACAGTCCGTCCACTGGAACACACGGGACACACGCTGAGAACACGTGTGAATAGTATAAGTAGACAGTCCGTCCACTGGAACACACGGGACACACGAAACAGATGGAGATCTACAGACAAACGGAGAATGGAATAAAGGATAAGGATGGATAAGATGGGGAGGACATGTAGGAACTGCAGGGGATGGCTAATGACAGGAGATTGGAGGGCTTGGGACAGGAGACAGGAGGGCTTGGTGTGATTTGGTTGGGGGACAATGCTTTACCGGGAGGAAAAGGGCGCGGGGGGGGGGGGGGGTACTGGAAGAAGGAGAAGGCGAAGAAGGAGGAGAAACAGGAGGAGGAGGTGGAGGAGACACGAACAAACTTTCACAGCGGACACACTTTATTTTGATACAGACACAAATCGAACACCCTAGCCCACTTTATATGTACGACCGTTGCGACCACTCCTTGTTCACACGGACTGTTATAGGTTATCTATTATGCATGTTAATTTCATGTAGCACAAACATGGTGGTATGAACGCTGTGATTATAAACAATACATACTAAAATGTTATGCGACATAGACAGACAGACAGATAGACAGACTGACCTACTTACCTACCTACCTACATACACACATATGCACATACGTACATCTCCAGGCTACAAGCAGATAGACATACGGAGAAGAGGAGCAGATTGACTGGCAAGTAGACAGAGAGACACGTTGATAGACAGCCAAGTAAAGATAAGGCAGATAGACAGACCCATACAAGCAGATTGACTGACAATCAGACAGACGGAAAGTCAGGCAGACAGACAGACAGAGAAGCAGACAGGCAGACAGAGAAGCAGACAGACACCTACAGACAGAATAACATGATAGAAGATATACATAGGATAAAACACAAACACAACCTTGTTTACATTTCATTAGTCGATCGGAAGCCTTCGAATTAGGTACAATGGCCGCAAATTACATACAGGCCTTGAAATCATGTTTATGAAACAGAACAGACAAAATATCGGTGGAGATGGAGGATTAACCACAGGAAATGAAGAGAAGCTGGCGAGGAAAACAAAACAACGCCCACACAAGCAGATTTCCTTGACGACAAATGACAGATAGTTGAGACAGGAAGCAGTATTCATCTCTGAGAAAAAGGGGGCCAGAGAACTGGCAGTGGTGCACCAAGTATGAGTCATCTAGCGGGGGTGCAAGGGACGCAAGCATGCATTCGTTGACTTGAAATGTTTGCAAATGTAGTGATGTATTGTGTCCCTTGAAAGTTCTCGACTTTTACCTGACGAATCCGTTGTGTCTTCTCCCCAACTTGAAAGTTCCCAGTTTATACCTGACGGCTCAGTTATATCTTCTCCCCAACTTGAAAGTCCCCGGCTTATACATGCGGCTTAGTTGTATCTTCTCCCCAATCTCTTATACCTGACGTCTCAGGTGTATCTTCTCCCCAATCTCTTATACCAGACGTCTCAGGTGTATCTTCTCCCCAACTGATTCTGAATGCATGAAATGGTGTAGGGAGTCACGTGGTCAGAAGGCTGCTAACGCTTGATCTTAAACTTCCTTGCACTGATGGCGAGTTAGGGCGGTTTTCTACCTACGCCGGTCAATTGAACTTAAACGTGTACTTCTGTCCTTTGACTAGAGGTGTAAATTACAAGTATTCAAAACATCGGGAGTGGGTTGTCTGATGGCAAGGGACCACATGGTAACTGGGAATGTTTGCCCACACACAAACAATCAGTCCAGCGTGGATCACACTCCGAGATCAAAGCCAGCTAAACAGGAGAATTAGGTCGAGGAGGGGGTGGTGGTGTTGGATGTGTTGAGGGGTTGGAAGGTGGAGGAGGAGGAAGAGAAAAGAAGAAAAGAAGAAGAAGAAGAAGAAGAAAGAAGAAGAAGATAAGAAGAAGAGGAAGAAGAAAAGAGAAGAAGAAGAAGAAGAAGAAGAGAAGAAGAAGAAGAAGAAGAAGAAGAAGAGAAGAAGAAGAAGAAGAAATAACGATGACCAGTGATAGCGGGTGGATGAACCGTGCCCTTCTGTTGCATGTTTATCTGGTCTTTTGTGGTCCCGGTTTTATGTTGGGAATGACTACCACATTATGTCTCTGATATTGTGTAGTTCCTTCTCTCCGTGCGGGTATTCCGGGAAATAAACAGGCCGATAAATTGGCTGTTACCGTTCCATTGGGCGATGAGCCACATTACAAGTCTGGGGTAGTGTGGCTCGTTCATATCGAAGGGAAATTGTAGCAAAACTACAAGCTGTCAAAAACTGTCATTTACTGCCAATATTGTACCCTTGCGGTGTATGGCAGAGGGGTCTTTGAGCCTGAGGAATAAAGGCCGCCTGGCTAGTGCAGTCGCCGCAAACTGTGCAGGTTAAGATTTTCTTTCTGCCCCCGAAAGAAAAAAATCCCACACCTTACCGTGGGATCGAACCCGGGTCTCCCGAAGGAGAGTCCGGCGTTCTAGCCACTCGACCAGCAGCTCCTCTAAAACTACAAGCATCCACATAAAAAAGACTGATTCAGCGGGTGCGGAGATTAGCGGGGGGGGGGGGGGGGTCTTGTCGACGCTCAAACTCAGGGGAAAGCGCAGGCGGATATTCAGTCAGATGGCCACGGGCACCTTCCGCACAGGAGCTTTTATTTGGCGGGAGGAGGCGGGAGACGTGCGGGAATGTGGATTTGGCGGGAGGAGGCGGGAGACGTGCGGGAATGTGGATTTGGCGGGAGGAGGCGGGAGACGTGCGGGAATGTGGATTTGGCGGGAGGAGGCGGGAGACGTGCGGGAATGTGGATTTGGCGGGAGGAGGCGGGAGACGTGCGGGAATGTGGATTTGGCGGGAGGAGGCGGGAGACTTGCGGGAATGTGGATTTGGCGGGAGGAGGCGGGAGACGTGCGGGAATGTGGATTTGGCGGGAGGAGGCGGGAGACGTGCGGGAATGTGGATTTTTAATTTCAAATTTCATATTTCTCTCTCTGCATGCCGGAGTTAAAGACATTGTTCGTAATCCCGTATATCCACGTGGGGAAACAGCAGATGCGAGAATCGGCAGAAACATTCCAGTACATTTCCCAATGTACAACTTTCCAGTTGCCACGATATTCCCCAATGCCCAACTTAGGACTGCGAACAATTAGAGACACCCCATCAGCTCTACTGCAGTGGACACGCCCTACATTGTGCCAGACAAAGATTTCCCCGACAGTGGACACGCCCTACACCGGGCCAGACATTACATTAACACCTCTATTGTCACAACATTACATTAACACCTCTATTGTCACAACATTACATTAATACCTCTATTGTCACAACATTACATAAACACCTCTATTGTCACAACATTACATTAACAACTCTATTGTCACAACATTACATCAACACCTCTATTGTCACAACATTACATTATTAGCTCTATTGTCACAACATTACATTATTAGCTCTATTGTCACAACATTACATTAACACCTATATTGTCCCAACATTACATAAACACCTCTATTGTCACAACATTACATTAACAACTCTATTGTCACAACATTACATTAACACCTCTATTGTCACAACATTACATTATTAGCTCTATTGTCACATCATTACATTATTAGCTATATTGTCACACCATTACATTAACAGCTCTATTGTCACAACATTACATTAACAACTCTATTGCCACAACATTACATTAACCCCTCTATTGCCACAACATGACATTAACAGCTCTATTGCCACATTAACATTAACCCCTCTATTGCCACAACATGACATTAACAGCTCTATTGTCTCAACATTACATTAACAGCTCTATTGTCTCAACATTACATTAACATATCTGTTGTCTCAACATTACATTAACAGCTCTATTGTCACAACATTACATTAACAACTCTATTGTCTCAACATTACATTAACAGCTCTATTGTCACAACATTACATTAACAGCTATATTGTAACAACGTAGCATTAACAGCTCTATTGTCACAACATTACATTAACAGCTCTAGTGTCACAACATTACATTAACAGCTCTATTGTCACAACATTACATTAACAGCTATATTGTCACAACATTACATTAACAACTCTATTGTCACAACATTACATTAACAACTCTATTGGCACAACATTACATTAAAAGCTCTATTGTCACAAAATTACATTAACAGCTCTATTGTCTCAACATTACATTAACAGCTCTATTGTCACAACATTACATTAACAGCTCTATTGTCACAACGTTACATTAACAGCTCTATTGTCACAACGTTACATTAACAGCTCTATTGTCACAACTTTACATTAACAGCTCTATTGTCACAACATTACATCAACAGCTCTATTGTCACAACATTACATTAACAACTCTATTGTCATAACATTACATTAACAGCTCTATCGCCACAACATTACATTAACACCTCTAATGTCAAAACATTACATTAACAATTCTATTGTCACATTACATTAACAACTGTATTGTCTCAACATTACATTAACAACTCTATTACCACAACATTACATTAACACCTCTAATGTCAAAACATTACATTAACAGCTCTATTGTCACAACATTACATTAACAACTCTAATGTCACAACATTACATTAACAGCTCTATTGTCAACATTACATTAACAGCTCTATTGTCACAACATTACATTAACAACTTTATTGTCATAACATTACATTAACAGCTCTATTGTCACAACATTACATTAACAACTCTATTGTCACAACATTACATTAACAGCTCTATTATCACAACATTACATTAACAGCTCTATTGTCACAACATTACATTATTAGCTCTACTGTCACAACATTACATTAACAGTTCTATTGTCACAACATTACATTAACAACTCTATTGTCACAACATTACAATATTAGCTCTACTGTCACAACATTACATTATTAGCTCTATTGTCACAACATTACATTATTATCTCTACTGTCACAACATTACATTAACAGCTCTATTGTCACAACATTACATTAACAGCTCTATGTCCACAACATTACATTAACAGCTCTATTGCCACAACATTACATTAACAGCTCTATTGCCACAACATTACATTAACAACTCTATTGTCATAACATTACATTAGCAGCTCTATTGCAACAGCATTACATTAACAGCTCTGTTGCCACCACATTACATTAACAGCTCTATTGCCACAACATTACATTAACGACTCTATTGCCACAACATTACATTAACAGCTCTATTGTCACAACATTACATTAACAACTATATTGTCACAACATTACATTAACAGCTCTATTATCACAACATTACATTAACACCTCTATTGTCACAACATTACATTAACAGCTCTATTGTCACATTACATTAACAACTCTATTGCCACAACATTACATTACCCCTCTAATGTCACAGCATTACATTAACAACTCTATTGTCTCAACATTACATTAACAACTCTATCGCCACAACATTACATTAACACCTCTAATGTCAAAACATTACATTAACAATTCTATTGTCACATTACATTAACAGCTCTATTGTCACAACATTACATTAGCAGCTCTATTGCAACAGCATTACATTAACAGCTCTGTTGCCACAACATTACATTAACAGCTCTATTGCCACAACATTACATTAACGACTCTATTACCACAACATTACATTAACACCTCTAATGTCAAAACATTACATTAACAGCTCTATTGTCACAACATTACATTAACAACTCTAATGTCACAACATTACATTAACAGCTCTATTGTCACATTACATTAACAGCTCTATTGTCACAACATTACATTAACAACTCTAATGTCACAACATTACATTAACAGCTCTATTGTCACAACATTACATTAACAGCTCTATTGTCACAACATTACATTCACAGCTCTATTGTCACATTACATTAACAGCTCTATTGTCACAACATTACATTAACAACTCTATTGTCACAACATTACATTAACAGCTCTATTGTCACAACATTACATTAACAGCTCTATTGTCACATTACATTAACAGCTCTATTGTCACAACATTACATTAACAAATCTATTGTCACAACATTACATTAACAGCTCTATTGTCACAACATTACATTAACAACTCTATTGTCACATTACATTAACAGCTCTATTGTCACAACATTACATTAACAGCTCTATTGTCACATTACATTAACAGCTCTATTGTCACAACATTACATTAACAACTATATTGTCACAACATTACATTAACAGCTCTATTGTCACAACATTACATTAACAGCTCTATTGTCACAACATTACATTAACAATTCTATTGTCACATTACAGAGCTAGCTCCCCTCCCCCCTGTAATTCAACCTGTATTAGAAAACATTAACCACAATCAGTATCAAAAGTCTTGGGGCTGGCTGTATGACACCATCTAGAGCAGGTAACCTTTAACCCTTGAACCATCCCAGTATACACCAACAACCGGAAATACAAGCTTGTAATTATTGCTTTGCAAATTAAACCAGGTCCGTGGCCTAATTAGCCTGCCCACCAGGAGGTTCAACTGCCCACCAGGATGTTTGATGTGACTAACATGCACACGGGACCTCCTTTTGTTTATCCTTGTCTGAACAGGCTAGGTATCCAATCCATAACCCATGACCTGATGCAACCTAATATCCTCACATGTCTTCTTCTTCTTCTTCTTCTTCTTCTTCTTCTTCTTCTTCTTCTTCTTCTTCTTCTTCTTCTTCTTCTTCTTCTGGGAGGTCCGCGTGAAGACTGGGCTGCTGGACATCATCTCCTACTGGGACAGCTCTCTCTCAGGTCCGCGTGAAGACTGGGCTGCTGGACATCATCTCCTACTGGGACAGCTCTCTCTCAGGTCCGCGTGAAGACTGGGCTGCTGGACATCATCTCCTACTGGGACAGCTCTCTCTCAGGTCCGCGTGAAGACTGGGCTGCTGGACATCATCTCCTACTGGGACAGCTCTCTCTCAGGTCCGCGTGAAGACTGGGCTGCTGGACATCATCTTCTACTGGGACAGCTCTCTCTCAGGTCCGCGTGAAGACTGGGCTGCTGGACATCATCTTCTACTGGGACAGCTCTCTCTCAGGTCCGCGTGAAGACTGGGCTGCTGGACATCATCTCCTACTGGGACAGCTCTCTCTCAGGTCCGCGTGAAGACTGGGCTGCTGGACATCATCTTCTACTGGGACAGCTGTCTCTCAGGTCCGAACCCATCACTTATAAGCCTGGTGGGTATGGCAGTGGATCGGTACCCCGCCTTAATTGACTGCGACTGAGACTGAAGTGTCTCTTCCTTCATGAACCAGACTCCGTAGTGTCAGCGACGATTCCCTCTAGAAGTTTGTGTACCATGCCTGAACGTGGATGAAGGGGGTCATCGGCTCCGGGCGAATTGTCGACGGGAATAGGCTTTTACCACTGAAAAGTGGGCCTTGTCTTTTCTTCAGAACTGGATGGCTGTGGTACATTTTCTTCGGACTGAAGACGTCCTGACCAGCACTCTTCTTCATGAACCTGGTCACCTTCTCTCTGAGCCAATGTTCAGTTGGGGTGGAAACTATTGACCACCTATTTATTGCAGTAAGTTTAACCATATTCCTGAATGCACCAGAGTTCCCTGGCTCAACTATCTGTCTTGTCTGCTTTGTGTGCTTGAGACTGAAAACTTGCGGTTTTGTCCGGTGGGCTACGGTTCTTAGAAAACTTATTTAAAACACAACATTTCAAGGGGTTGACAATTAAAACATAAGAATGCCTGCAACACGTGGTGTTGTAGCGGGTTTCACAGGCAGACTGGGCACCACTCACACCACCCATATACCCAGTGACATCATATGCCACAGTGACATCATATGCCACAGTGACATCACACCACTCCTCGTTCACACGGCTGTTATAGTTTATCTGTTATGCATGTTACATTCATGTGGCACATCTCCCGGCTGACAAGCAGATACGGAGAAGAGGAAAAGATTGACTGGCAAGTAGACAGAAAGACACGCTGATAGACAGCCAAGTAAAGATAAGCAGATAGACAGACCCATACAAGCAGATTGACTGACAATCAGACAGACAGAAAGTCAGGCAGACAGACAGACAGAGAAGCAGACAGACAGAGAAGCAGACAGACAAACAACTACAGACAGAATAATATGATAGAAGATAAACATAGAATAACACAAACACAACCTTGTTTACATTTCAAAAGTCAGTCGCAAACCTTCGAATTAGGTACACTGGCCGCAAATGACATACATGCCTTGAAATCATGTTTATGAAACAGAACATAAAAGTATCGGTGGAGATGGAGGATTAACCACAGGAAATGAAGAGAAGCTGGCGAGGAAAACAAAACAACGCCCACACAAGCAGATTTCCTTGACGACAAATGACAGATAGTTGCGACAGGAAGCAGTATTTATTTCTGAGAAAAAGGGGGTCAGAGAACTGGCGGTGGTGCACCAAGTATGAGTCATCTAGCGGGGGTGCAAGGGACGCAAGCATGCATTCGTTGACTTGAAATGTTTGCAAATGTAGTGATGTTTTGTGTCCCTTGAAAGTTCCCAGCTTATACTTGAAGAACCAGTTATATCTTCTCCCCAACTTGAAAGTTCCCAGTTTATACCTGACGGCTCAGTTATATCTTCTCCCCAACTTGAAAGTCCCCGGCTTATACCTGACGGCTTAGTTGTATCTTCTCCCCAATCTCTTATACCTGACGTCTTAGTTGTATCTTCTCCCCAACTGATTCTGAATGCATGAAATGGTGTAGGGAGTCACGAGGTCAGAAGGCTGGTAGCGCTCGATCTTAAACTTCCTTGCGCTGATGGCGAGTTAGGGGGTTTTCTCTCTACGCCGGTCAATTGAACTTAAACGTTTACTTCTCGTCCTTAACTAGGGGTGTAAATTACAAGTATTCAAAACATCGGAGTGGGTTTGTCTGATGGCAAGGGACACTGGTAACTGGGAATGTTTGCCCACACACAAACATCAGTCCAGCGTGGATCACACTCGAGATCAAAGCCAGCAAAACAGGAGAATTAGGTCGAGGAGGGGGTGGTGGTGTTGGAGGTGTGGAGGGGTTGGAAGTGGAGGAGGAGGACGAAGAAGAGAAGAAGAAGAAGAAGAAGAAGAAGAAGAAGAAGAAGAAGAAGAAGAAAAAGAAGAAGAAGAAGAAGAAGAAGAAGAAGAAGAAGAAGAAGAAGAAGAAGAAGAAGAAACGATGACCAGTGATAGCGGGTGGATGAACCGTGCCCTTCTGTTGCATGTTTATCTGGTGTTTTGTGGTCCCGGTTTTATGTTGGGAATGACTACCACATTATGTCTCTGATATTGTGTAGTTCCTTTTCTCCGTGCGGGTATTCCGGGGAATAAACAGGCCGATAGGTTGGCTGTTACCGCTCCTTTGGGCGATGAGCTACATTACAAGGCTGAGGTGGTGTCGCTCTTTCGTATCGAATGGAAAGTGCAGCAAAACTACAAGCATCCACATTACAAAAGGCTGATTCAGGGGAAAGCGCAGGTGGATGTTCGGTTAGACCAGTGTTTCCCAACGTGGGGCCCACGCCCCACAGGGGGGCAATTCGATTGTTAAGAGGGGCAATTCGAAAATGGAAGAACTCGGCTGGATATAACAAAACGGGGAGACTTGGGACTGAAGTTAACTAAATTGGAACCTGACATAAAATCTCTCTGCAGCAAGCATCAAGCGCAAGGATCTCACTAAATTTAAATAATAAATAATTACTAATAACTAAAATAATATAGAAAAATCTGTCATTAAAATGATTGTGTACTTGAATTGCAGTTCTCCATTATCTTCTTCTTCAGTATTCCGAGCCACTGAGGTTCTTTGCTGCAGATACAAGCCGTCCCCATTCATCTCTCTAGTTGACCTTCTCTTGCCAGTCGCTGATTCCAAGTGCTTGTAGGTCTGTATGTATATTATCTCTCCACCGTCTTTTTGGTCTACCTCGGGGCCTACGGTCATTTATTTCCTGAGTGTAAGCGAGTTTTGTTTCCTTATTATCTTCCATTCTTTCTATATGCCCCAGCCATTGCAGTCTATTGGCCTTCATGATACCAGTGATTAGCGGGGACTTAAACAGATCATAAATGTCTTTGTTGCTTTTTCTTTTCCACTCTCCACTTTGTGTATCCCTAATGGGCCCAAAGATGCGTCTTAAGACTTTGTTCTCAAAGGTTTGTAACAAGTCTTCGTCTCCTTTAGTTGTACTCCAGGTTTCAGAGCCATACAGCACAACTGGTCTAATCAGTGTTTTGTATATTGTAGTTCTCCATTATATGTTTTGAAAATTTACTTACTGTGTACTGTGTTTGCTCAATAATTTCCTTGTGATTTCTTCCTAAAACCTATCATTCAAGTTTCTTTAGTGAACATTTCAATTTTTGAATATTAAAAATAATGTATATGTGGGGGGGGGGGGGGGGGGGGGGGGAGAATAAGAATTTTAGAAAGGCTTGGGTGGGCATAGAACAAAAAGGTTGGGATTAATACTGGGTTAGACGGTCACTGGCACCATCAGCATAGGGGCTTTTCTTTGGCTACAGAAGGAGGAGGCGGGACACGTGCGGGAATGTGGATTCTTAATTTCAAATTTCACATTCCTCTCTCTGCAAGCCGGTTTTCCTGGCCAAGGAGTTAACGACATTGTTCATAATCCCGTATATCCATGTGGGGAAAACAGCAGCTGCGAGAATCGGCAGTGGTTCGCGCCGCACTGGTAACTTGCGGGGGTATGTGAGCCGGTCGTTCAGAAAGAAATGGCAAACTACTGAACGTACAACTTGCCTAGTACATCAACAGCAGCTGATAAATGCTGGTGCTGACTGCAACGTCCTGTAAGAGATATGCAACATTAAAAAAAAAAAACCGGTGAAGTGTAAAATGAGCTTGTCTAGTGCTGGGGAAACATGAAATTTTTCTGACGTCATTTTGAGCAGTCTTTTTCCAGAGTTTTTATCCTCTTAATTGTATTTATTGGAACGCTCAATTCTTTCATGGTGAATTTCCTCTGAAATTCTCGTATAGTGAATTCCCTCTGAAATTCTCGTATAGTGAATTTCCTCTGAAATTCTCGTATACTGAATTCCCTCTGAAATTCTCGTATAGTGAATTCCCTCTGAAATTCTCGTATAGTGAATTCCCTCTGAAATTCTCGTATAGTGAATTACCTCTCACATTCTCACCTTGTGAATTCCCTCTGACAACCTGACTGCGTCAGTATAGAATGTCGAAGGCAGTAGCGATATTTGCGCTGCCAGTGCAGCTCCGTTAATGTTCCATGAAATTCACGAGATCTTGGGCTCGTTGTCAAGTATGACTGATCTTTTGTATATCATTTTTCTTCTTCCGTTTGCTATCTTTTGTGTTTAATAATCTGACTACGGATTCACAGGGCTGAGAATTGGTACGTGTTGAAACATTCAAAGGCAACGCAGACGTTTGTTTTTATGCCAGATTTATTCAGTGTTCAGACGTCGTCATTTGTGGCTGTATTTGTGTGTGTGTGTGTGTGTTCGTGCGTGTGCGTGTGTGTGCGCGCATACGCGAGGCCGAGCGAGTGTACATATGTGTATGTGTGTGCCTGAGAGTATGTTTTCTATAATGAGTATTAAAACCTTCTTAGAGCTTTCTTTGTTTTTACAGATCTTTTAGTGCAACGTGAGTAGTAATTGTCTGTGAGTACAATGTTTAAATGTGCGCCGAGCACAAACTGGCAGCAGCTCCGATTATCTGACATATGGGGCTGGAACGGGAACTCTCGATCTATTCTGGAACTGTACTTGACACACATGTGAAGCATCACACCTAGGTTGGGGGGGGGTCTAAGTATGGAAGCCAGGGTAGGGGATATGTGCGCAGTGGTTAAACGTAAGCAGTTCAGAATATAAACAATGGAATGGGGCAGGGGGGAGTGGTAGTCCCTGGTAGTCACATGTTTTGTCCAGAAGATACAGAACAACTGCACGAGCTGAATGTGTATACATGCGCTGCAACATAAATCAATCATCACTGCTGAAGTTGTCCATAACGTGGGCACGTTTCTTAAAGTGGAACCAGGTGCAGTTATGGCCCAATTCCCTGTGGGGTATCGACGTAGAAATGAAGACTTTGATAAACGAATGAACGGCAGGCACTCCATTAGAAGTCTGTGCCAGTTGCAGCTCCTGGACGTCGAGGGAGGAAAGTTCACTGTTAATGCTTCAGGTGTGATTTGTCTGCGATGTAATCAAGTCCTTTGTAGCCATTGGTGTTGCAGTAGTTCATCTGAGCCGTGAGCCACATCCGGTCAAATATTTCTGGGGTTAGGTCGGTCAGCGAGAAGCGCGTGTAGTAATACTGGCAGATGGTGGGCAGAACGCCTTTCCACTGGTGGAACTCGCCAAGAATGGACATGGCGGTGCAGTGGTACCTTGTTATCCCGGCTGCTTTTGGTAAGATTCCTGTGATGAAAGCGTCCTCAATGGGCAATGGCACGAAGTTCCGACTGACTCTAAGTAGGTCAGAAATGGCGTCCCCAGATATAATGTAACTGCTTCCAGACGCGTGAGAAGGGAAATTGACGAATGGGTACTCACTGTAAGAAACCCGCCACTTGCCGCCACGCCACACGCCAGGCGATGAGTACATGTGCCCAAACACAGATTTGGATAAATCTCTGCGATGTACGATTAGGTAGTCCACAAGAAATGGGATGTTTACGAAAGAATCTTCGTCTGCTTTAAGTACAAACTGCACTTGTGAGCAGTGGTTTTCTATCCAACGAAGAGTGGCCAGCATTTTCAACGTCAGCTTGTCGTAGCCCTCAACCATGTCCAGAATGAGAAGATCATCGTAGATGAATCTTTCTATGAGCATCGTCTCGTCCAACGACGGTTCAACATTTTGGGAGCCTACGACGAACAACACCTTGACCTTTGCGTTCAGAGGAATGTGTGGCCATGTTTGTGACACAGAAACACTGCCCCAGGTTTGGCGAATGCTCATCCGAGCCTGTCGGCTGCTGGGTGTTGACAAAACTAAGTATTAGAAGAAACGGAGCCGAACCCTTGCAGACGTTGCTGCTGATCTGCAAGGGCTCTGGGGGCTGGTGCTCTGGGATCCACGGAGCGGGTTTTGGATGTGTAAATGTTTGCTCTTCCTCTGGTGATAGCTTGTCTCTGTACGCCAAGGAAAAAGTGATTTTCCTTAAGTAAAAATATTTGGCTAAAGTAATGTGAATGTATTTCTCAGGGGGCTGCTTGGATGACGTATTCTGAAAGAAAGCTCTTTCGTCTAAAATTTCGTTGATACTTTTGGATAAATAATGCTGTGAGTTCACAGGAGACTTCAGCCAAACAACATTATCTGGGAGGTTGGATTGGTTGTCTGGTGCCTGTCCTCTAGTCTCTGATGTGGGAAATAAAAGCGAGTTACGATTTCTGTCTTTCTGACTTTCAGCTGCAAACATTTTATTAATTTCTATTTGGTGTACGGACTTAGATTTTCTGGGCAAAGATTTTTCAAAGAAGTATGTTGACAGAAATACGATGAGTGCAAACACAAGCGTGCCCACAAAATACTGCTTTCTGAGCATGGTGATCTGGTGAAGCGATCTGCTGTTCTGGACAAATTCCGCTACAGAAGAGGTTTGGCGCCCTAGAAAAACTCCACGGAAGCTGAAAGCAAATGTCATATTTACATAATATGAAATAATATTAGCTTCAGATATGAATATACACATCCTTCCATCAACGTCACATGTTTGTCTGTTTGTCTCCTTTTATCTATATGTCTGTCTGTATACGCCCTCTTTTCTCTCTGTCACATGTCTCTTTCCTCTCCTCCTCCTTCCCCTCTCTCTCTCTCTCTCTCCTCTCTCTCTCTCTCTCTCTCTCTCTCTCTCTCTCTCTCTCTCTCTCTCCTCTATTTCTCCCATATTGCACTATGTTTAATCAGTCCGTCACTTATTCAATACACAAACAGACATTTTCCATCAACTCTTCTCAGTCATTGTCAGAGTCTCACAGTCATAGTACAAGGGAAACAATACACGGAAAGAACCAGTGTCCAAAGAAGGGAGATAAGAACGACCCGAACGTTCGAAGTCTCGAACGTTCGAGAACATAGGGGTCGAATTGCTTACTGCGCAATAGACCCAGGCGGAGTTCGCCTAAAGCGTGAAAAGCAACTCTCACGAGGTGTGCGAGACACGCCGTGTCCACCGGACACAAGTCGAGGGCAGACGGCAACTGGACAGCGGACTGAAAGGAGGGTTCAGCTTCTAGGGACAGAACATATAGATATTGGTTTAGAGTCTAGAGCAGTGTTTCCCAACGTGGGGCCCACACCCCACAGGGGGGCAAATCGATTGTTAAGGGGGGCAATTCGAAAATGGAAGAAATCGGCTGAATATAACAAAACGGGGAGACTTGAGACTGAAGTTAACTAAATTGGAACCTGACATAAGATCTCTTTGCAGCAAGCATCAAGCGCAAGGATCTCACTAAATTTAAATAATAAATAATTACTAATAATTAAAATAATATTGAAAAATCTTTCATTAAAATTATTTTGTACTTGAATTTCAGTTCTCCATTATATGTTTTGAAAATTTACTTACTGTGGTTGCTCAATAATTTCCTAGTGATTTCTTCCTAAAACCTATCATTCAAGTTTCTTTAGTGAACATTTCAATTTTTGAATATTAAAAATAATGTATATGTTGAGGGGGGGGGGGGGGCGTGGGGCGGGGGAGGGGGGCAATATGAATTTTAGAAAGGGGCATGGCACAAAAAAGGTTGGGAAACACTGGTCTAGAGATTGTTGTTAATAGACTAATGCTGTGATGTATAAATTATATGATGCTTTGTCGATGTGTATGTAAGATATCATGAAAGAAAGTGCTAGATGACTGTTCATTAGATCTACCTGATATTAAAGTAGATTGATAATGTTTGCACTTGGAGTTATGTTAGATCTTTGATCGCCTGTCTGAACCCGAGTCTTCTATCCCTAGATCTGAGACGTTGACAGGATTACTTGGGGGCTCAGTGCCGTTTTGGCAAGCCCAAGACAATTTAAATTAATAGATTGACGGCTCTTGGCTTTGCCAAGTAACAAACGATAAATATACACGACAAAGTTTTGACATATTACAGCTATCATTCTTCTGAAAATCTATTCTATCTGTCCCTCGTTAAAAGTATAATGTAACAATGCTTACTCTCCATTCACATGACATTGACGTGACGACAAATAACTGTGACAAAATACTAATGTTTTCCTCTCCAACAACAGATTGTGCCATGACAAGTTTTTCGATGTAAAATTGTTCTCCTGCAGAAGTGAAAAACCGGAGAACCAAACAGCGATAGTACAGCAAAGACTTCAGTAAATCAGATAAGTCCCATATATTTCTTACATATTGTATCTCTAAACGATACTCATTTTTTCACATGTAAATTTTCTTATGTATTGAGATATTGTATTCATATGCAAATTTTTTGTCTGAGTAAAACATACTTGTGTGAGTGCTAGAAGTAAATAATTAAGGGACATAACCAAAAGTTGTACATCAAAATTTTTTCTAAGGGAATTAATTTCTAAAAAATTAATAGAACTTAGAACTTAGAAAATGTCAACACTAGAAAAGTGTATTGAGCTAGGGCTGAAGTTAGGCTATACAGCAGATAAACTACGGACATCATCATCATCATCATCATCTTCATCATCTTCATGTCCCTTGCCAGCTGGCGTAGGCGTCTTCGTCTTCTTGTCTTCCCCCTTTTCCTCAGTGAAGGTTGGAGGGAGATGTGGACATCTTTTATGTGCCCTCTCTAATGCTCTTTGTAAGTTGGCATGCATTTCTCTAAGGTTGTTTTTGATACCATCACGCCATCTTTTCCGTGGATCTCTGCACCCCCCCCCCCCCCCCCCCCCCCAATTTTGTGTGTGCTCTGTATCACACTATTTATTCAATGTGGCTCTTTGTAGAAATTGGTACCAGGGAATTTCTTCTAACCGTGTAATCTGACGTTCTTTAATGAAGAGCATGACTGGTTTCCTTGTCATTTTCTGCTTGCTTGCTTGCTTGTGTTCGTTGGCTTGAGCTCCAACGCGAAGTCCTGTATGTCGGATGAAGGCATCCTGTTGTCCAACATCAGTGTGATGTCATACAGGACCTGAGTTTTGCGTGAGTATCCGTTGTCCCATGTCTGGCTTATTGGTGTGCAGACTGGTGGTCCCTCGCCGTGCAGGCAGACACTCTCCGACTTAGGAGGAATCGGCGATCCTACTGACTTTAGCCAGGACCCCGAAGGGACCTGTTGCCCAGGACGCTCGACGAGGACGCGTCAATAGGTCTTGGCCAGTATATAACCCGGCCCTGGTGCCTTGGAAACACCTCTGCGTCCCTGTCATTTTCTAATTTGAATAACGAAGACACAAACAATAGATTGCACGATTTATTGCCTGGCATATTTCGCTGCATCTCGTCAGGTACATACAGCAGAAATCACACAACTTACGTGAATTAATTAGATAAATCCTTCAAACTGAAATATACACATGTTCGCACAGTAATGTCGATTGTCTACCACGGTAATTTTAAACTGACTAGCATGTCTTTCTGCTTACACAAGGACGGCTTACGAAGGTTGATTAGTATAGCAGCGAAATATGCCAGGCAATAAATCGTGCAATCTATTGTTTGTGTCTTCGTTATTCAAATTTTCTAATTTACCCATTCCTGATTCTGACCTAGTCTTATAATTTTCTCATTACTAATTCTGACCTAGTCTTATAATTTCCTCATTACTAATTCTGACCTAGTCTTATAATTTCCTCATTACTAATTCTGACCTAGTCTTATAATTTCCTAATTCCTAACTCGGACCTAGTCTTATAAATTCCTCATTCCTAATTCTGATCTGCCGGTCTCCCTGGCGAAGGCGTAAGAGACGCTATTCGTAGTCCCGTATACTACGTACAAAACACAGCTGCGCAAGATTCGGCAGCGGATCGCGTTGCGCTGTTTTCTTGATTTCTTGCGGAAAGGTATGTGAACCGGTCTTTTAGAAAGCAATGGCAGACTACTGATTGTAAAACTTGCCAAGACATCAACAGTAGCTGAAAATTCCTAGAGTTGTCTGCAATGCCCTGTAAATAGGATATGCGCGCGCGCGAAGACACACACACGCACACACACACACACACACACACACACACACACACACACACACACACACACACACACTAAATAAATAAATTCTGACCTAGTCTTCTAATTTCCCCCCTGACGGTTACACCGGCAGCGCTTCGGGGGTACAGATCCAGGGAAGGGAAATAACTGTGGTGGTTTACCCCAAAGATGCAGAATCACCGATTCTTGGCACCCAGTGGTCTTGGTTTGTCCGAACGTCGTTGATGGTCTTGGTTTGTCCGAATGTCACTGAAAGTGTTGATTTGTCCGAACGTCATTGATGCTCTTGGTTTGTCCGAACGTCATTGATTGTGTTGGTTTGTCCGAACGTCGTTGATGGTCTTGGTTTGTCCGAATGTCACTGAAAGTGTTGATTTGTCCGAACGTCATTGATGCTCTTGGTTTGTCCGAACGTCATTGATTGTGTTGATTTGTCCGAACGTCGTTGATGGTCTTGGTTTGTCCGAATGTCACTGAAAGTGTTGATTTGTCCGAACGTCATTGATGCTCTTGGTTTGTCCGAACGTCATTGATTGTGTTGGTTTGTCCGAACGTCGTTGATGGTCTTGGTTTGTCCGAATGTCACTGAAAGTGTTGATTTGTCCGAACGTCATTGATGCTCTTGGTTTGTCCGAACGTCATTGATTGTGTTGGTTTGTCCGAACGTCATTGATTGTGTTGGTTTGTCTGAACGTCATTGATTGTGTTGGTTTGTCCGAACGTCATTGATTGTGTTGGTTTGTCCGAACGTCATTGATTGTGTTGGTTTGTCCGAACGTCATTGATTGTATTGGTTTGTTCAAACGTCATTGATTGTGTTGGTTTGTCCGAACGTCATTGATTGTGTTAGTTTGTCCGAACGTCATTGATTGTGATGGTTTGTCCGAATGTCATTGATAGTGTTGGTTTGTCCGAACGTCATTGATTGTGTTGGTTTGTCCAAACGTCATGCATTGTGTTGGTTTGTCCGAACGTCATTGATTGTGTTGGTTTGACCGAACGTCATTGATTGTGTTGGTTTGTCCGAACGTCATTGATTGTGTTGGTTTGTCCGAACGTCATTGATTGTGTTGGTTTGTCCGAACATCATTGATTGTGTTGGTTTGTCCGAACGTCATTGATTGTGTTGGTTTGTCCGAACGTCATTGATTGTGTTGGTTTGTCCGAACGTCATTGATTGTGTTGGTTTGTCCGAATGTCACTGAATGTGTTGGTTTGCCCGAATGTCACTGAAGGTGTTGGTTTGTCCGAATGTCACTGAAGGTGTTGGTTTGTCCGAATGTCACTGGTGTTGGTTTGTCCGAACGTCATTGATTGTGTTGATTTGTCCTAACGTCATTGATTGTGTTGGTTTGTCCGAACGTCATTGATTGTGTTGGTTTGTCCGAACGTCATTGTGTTGGTTTGTCCGAACGTCATTGATTGTGTTGGTTTGTCCGAACGTCATTGATTGTGTTGGTTTGTCCGAACGTCATTGATTGTGTTGGTTTGTCCGAATGTCACTGAATGTGTTGGTTTGTCCGAATGTCACTGAATGTGTTGGTTTGTCCGAATGTCACTGAAGGTGTTGGTTTGTCCGAATGTCACTGAAGGTGTGTTGGTTTGTCCGAATGTCACTGAAGGTGTTGATTTGTCCGAACGTCATTGATGATGTTGGTTTGTCGGAACGTAACTGATGGTGTTGGGGTAGTGGTGTTGCTTTGTCCGAACATGATTCGTGGTGTTAGCGTAGTGATGTTGGTTTGTCAGAACGTCATAGATGGTGTTGAGGTAGTGATTTTGATTTGTCTGAACGTCATTGATGGTGTTTGTATAATGATGTTGGTTTGCCAGAACGTCATAGATGGTGTTGAGGTAGTGATTTTGATTTGTCTGAACGTCATTGATGGTATTGAGGTAGTGCCGCAGACGTCTTCGACTCCGCGTGCACACTACGACTGCGTCCATCAATAGCTGCTGTACCGTTGGTTGAGTCGCTTGTCCGCCTGTCTCCAGTAAAAGCCACTATTCAAAACTATGTATTCCCTTAGTGAATTTAAATATACAAGCTACAAACAAAAATTTGCACGATTTATTGCCTGGCATATTTCACCCCTATCTCGTCTGGTGACTACTGCAGGGTTATAGATCACATGAAGTGAACAAATGAATAATACTTCAGCTGAAACATGAAGTGAACAAATAAATGAATAATACTTCAGCTGAAACAATTCAACCTCACAGTCACAGGTATAGTTTGAACGTGGAACATCTGTTATCCCACTGTCATTTCAAAGTTAACACGAACTCTTTCTGTTTGCACAAATATAGTGAGGCGATAGCAACTAGGCGGGTCCAATCGGCTTTGTGCCAGGCAATAATTCAGGCAACATATTGTTTATGGCTTCTTTGTTTAAAAGCCACTACTATACGCATGTGTTCACGTCGGCCTGGAGTTATTGGTGAGATTCACCTCTACTATACGCATGTGTTCACGTCGGCCTGGAGTTATTGGTGAGATTCACCTCTACTATACGCATGTGTTCACGTCGGCTTGGAGTTATTGGTGGGATTCACCTTTACTATACGCATATGTTCATGTCGCAGGCCTTATTTCTGAGTGCTCAGGCTAGGCAAAGTCACGTTCTGAAATCTACTCTGATTCCTAGGTCTGTTTACTAATCGCCTGCAGCTGATTTAGAACGCGGGATGACGATGGAGTTTGCCCTTCGCCACACACTTCCCCGATATAAGAGAATGATACCATCCTTTGATATTAAAACAACACAGCAATTAATCAAAACATATTCCATATAACAGTAAATGAAACGTATTATTGTCTCTTACAATTTGTCTGGAGCAAAGTCAGTATCAGAAATAAATTGACTTCTGGTGACACAGTTCTGAGTTCCCGCTCTGGGGGAAATGTGTAACGTGTGCAGAACTGTACGCGCTACATTACCCCAGAGACACAGCCAGGAGAATGTTCACGATATCGTTAGACCAGGTGTGGGTAGATTTAAGATGTAATTATACTCAGGTTGAGACAATCAATGAGGTCTACCTAATCGATGGCCATGAGAAGACCACGTGGTATGACCTCAGCCGAGCACGTGAGACACAAATTGCCCAACTTTGGCCACACAATGATGGGGGTGAGGGAGGGGGTGAGGGAGGGGGTGAGGGAGGGGTGAGGGAGGGGGTGAGGGTGGGGGTGAGGGTGGGGGTGAGGGAGGGGTGAGGGTGGGGGTGAGGGAGGGGGTGAGGGTGGGGGTGAGGGTGGGGGTGAGGGAGGGGGTGAGGGTGGGGGTGAGGGTGGGGGTGAGGGAGGGGGTGAGGGAGGGGGTGAGGGAGGGAGTGTGGCGAGAACGAGAGAAGGCAAATGTGGAGGGTGTTCTGAATTATGCCTTGTGAGAACACAAGCTTCATTTGTGGTAGAACGACCGCACACATGCCGCACTGGGTTGGTACTTCGTCTTGTGGTAGAATGACCGCACACATGCCGCACTGGCTCGACACTTCGACTTGTGGTAGAATGACCGCACACATGCCGCACTGGGTTGGTACTTAGACTTGTGGTAAAATGACCGCACACATGCCGCACTGGGTTGGTACTTAGACTTGTGGTAAAATGACCGCACACATGCCGCACTGGGTTGGTACTTCGACTTGTGGTAGAATGACTGCACACATGCCGCACTGGGTTGGTACTTCGACTTGTGGTAGAATGACTGCACACATGCCGCACTGGTTGGTACTTCGACTTGTGGTAGAATGACTGCACACATGCCGCACTGGGTTGGTACTTCGACTTGTGGTAGAATGACCGCACACATGCCGCACTGGCTCGACACTTCGTCTTGTGGTAGAATGACCGCACACATGCCGCACTGGGTTGGTACTTAGACTTGTGGTAAAATGACCGCACACATGCCGCACTGGGTTGGTACTTCGACTTGTGGTAGAATGACCGCACACATGCCGCACTGGCTCGACACTTCGTCTTGTGGTAGAATGACCGCACACATGCCGCACTGGCTCGACACTTCGACTTGTGGTAGAATGACCGCAACACATGCCGCACTGGCTCGACACTTCGACTTGTGGTAGAATGACCGCACACATGCCGCACTGGGTTGGTACTTCGACTTGTGGTAGAATGACCGCACACATGCCGCACTGGCTCGACACTTCGACTTGTGGTAGAATGACCGCACACATGCCGCACTGGGTTGGTACTTCGACTTGTGGTAGAATGACCGCACACATGCCGCACTGGCTCGACGACACTTCGTCAGGTCAGAGGATTGGCTCACCTCCAAAAGCAATACAATTTCTGTGTATATGTGTGTGTGTGAGAGAGAGAGAGAGAGAGAGAGAGAGAGAGAGAGAGAGAGAGAGAGAGAGAGAGAGAGAGAGGGGAGGGAGAGAGAGAGAGAGAGAGAGAGAGAGAGAGAGAGAGAGAGAGAGACAGAGAGAGAGCTTTTCCATAGATTGTGCCGTGGAATGGAGAGTGTATAGGCTAAAGAAGTTTTCCCTACATATGCTGGACACTCCTGCAACAAATGCTTAGCTGTCCTTGTATGCACATGAAGCAACACACACTCAATCAATCATGTGCCATGTCGGAAAGCGTGGGCGGTAATGACTCGCCATTTCACTCGATCACCAGAGTCGTGGATCAGCTCAGTGTTTCTGTCTCGTCCATGCCATGTGGCCAAGCCATCCAGGTATTTTCCTCTCGGTCTTCCTCTTGGTCTGTTCCCCTCGATCTTGCCAGTTGTCACTAAGTTCTCTAATCCATTTCTTCTTATACACACACTCACATACCGCAATAATGCACTCAGTGGCAATATTAAAATATTACACACATTTGCAACTACTCAAAAACAAAACAGCGACAAGCACACCAACTATTACCCAAAATCTTCAGATAACCTCTAAACAGACAAAACTGTCAACCCACAAATCAGGGCAGTGCAGTAGATTTTCTTAGTATGATGCAAGTCTTCGAAACGCCTCCCCTTAAATATATTTTTCTTTCCGAAATATTGCCCCTTAAAGATTTTTAAATTTTCTAATGGCTCAACTTGTATTTTAATTTCGCTGCTTATGCCGCTCTCTTGTGTTGCCGCCTGATGCGGCCGCCTCTCTGTATCATAACAAGACACAAAGAAAATGTGTGGCACAGATAAACAAATACTAGACAGCAAACTAGCACTAGCAGACATAACAAGACACACAGAAAATGTGTGGCACAGATAAACAAATACTAGACAGCAAACTAACACTAGCAGACATAACAAGACACACAGAAAATGTGTGGCACAGATAAACAAATACTAGACAGCAAACTAACACTAGCAGACATAACAAGACACAAAGAAAATGTGTGGCACAGATAAACAAATACTAGACAGCAAACTAGCACTAGCAGACATAACAAGACACACAGAAAATGTGTGGCACAGATAAACAAATACTAGACAGCAAACTAGCACTAGCAGACATAACAAGACACACAGAAAATGTGTGGCACAGATAAACAAATACTAGACAGCAAACTAACACTAGCAGACATAACAAGACACACAGAAAATGTGTGGCACAGATAAACAAATACTAGACAGCAAACTAGCACTAGCAGACATAACAAGACACACAGAAAATGTGTGGCACAGATAAACAAATACTAGACAGCAAACTAGCACTAGCAGACATAACAAGACACACAGAAAATGTGTGGCACAGATAAACAAATACTAGACAGCAAACTAGCACTAGCAGACATAACAAGACACACAGAAAATGTGTGGCACAGATAAACAAATACTAGACAGCAAACTAGCACTAGCAGACATAACAAGACACACAGAAAATGTGTGGCACAGATAAACAAATACTAGACAGCAAACTAGCACTAGCAGACATAACAAGACACACAGAAAATGTGTGGCACAGATAAACAAATACTAGACAGCAAACTAGCACTAGCAGACATAACAAGACACACAGAAAATGTGTGGCACAGATAAACAAATACTAGACAGCAAACTAACACTAGCAGACATAACAAGACACACAGAAAATGTGTGGCACAGATAAACAAATACTAGACAGCAAACTAACACTAGCAGACATAACAAGACACACAGAAAATGTGTGGCACAGATAAACAAATACTAGACAGCAAACTAGCACTAGCAGACATAACAAGACACAAAGAAAATGTGTGGCACAAATAAACAAATACTAGACAGCAAACTAGCACTAGCAGACATAACAAGACACACAGAAAATGTGTGGCACAGATAAACAATACTAGAGAGTAAACTAGCACCTAGCAGACATAACAAGACACAAAGAAAAGCATCTTGTGGCACAATAAACCAAATACTAGACAGCAAACTAGCACTAGCAGACATAACAAGACACAAAGAAAATGTGTGGCACAGATAAACAAATACTAGACAGCAAACTAGCACTAGCAGACATAACAAAGGCGGTCAACACAAGACAGAAAGATCAATCACTAGGACTAGGTGGAGTCTCAGTAGAATTGGACCATCGCATGTTTCCTATTGTAGGCCATCTTCTCCTCTAAATGTACAATAAGTCATTGTCCATCGACTAATTTCTTGTCTATGTCACTGGTGTAATCTAGCATACATCGACTAGTCTCTTGTACTATGTCCCTGATGTAATCTAGCGTACATCGACTTGTCTCTTGTCTATGTCACTGATGTAATCTGCCGTCCATCGACTAATATCGTGTCTATGTCACTGATGTAATCTAGCATATATCGACTAGTCTCTTGTCTCTGTCATTGATGTAATCTAACGTGCATCCATTGGGTCACAGAGTTCGGCGGACCAGCATCAGGGATGATGATGTAGACTTTGTAGCATATTCCTGTTGTCTTTGCCGCTGTCTAATCTAACCTTTCCTCGCACTTTCCTCCGGACCCTCCCTGGCGAAGTGGTCAAGCCGTGTGGCTTGGGCTCCGAATGTTGTGGGTTCGATTCCGGGCCGCGTCCTTCGGTCCACGAGTGACATTTTCAGAGACTCCTGTGGGTCGTCGCTAGAGCTGCGGAGTTTGTGCTTTGTGTGACGCTTTCCGTGGTGCGGAAAGAGACCGAGCCATATGAGATCACACCCGGTGCAATGAAGTTGAACCCTGTCGACTTTTAAGCAACATTTTTAATCTAACCTTACTGACCGCCTCACTTATTACCGAACTGGCTGATCAATATTTAATTATAATTTTCATTAGCTTTCACGATAAAAACAGTTTAGATAATCACAGGGTCGATATTCGTGTAAAGTTGTGCTTTGTTGTCTTCCTATTTGTAAACAGAATTATAATAACACTGCACCTCGGACACAAACATGGGGAATCAGTTACAGTCCGAAGATGAAATATGTGTGCTGTATTTTGTTCACATTCATAAAAAGTAATTATAGAAGAAAGTGAGAATAAAATTATCCAAGAAATCAGAAAGAGGCAGACTACCAATTCAACGGAAAAGAACAGGTTACAGACTCCATACGGGACACAGCAGACTTAAACACTACTTGTTTCTCTAAACCAAAGATAGCAGACACTGGTGAATGTAATTGTGAGGCTGGTAAACTAAAGATAGGAGACACTGATGAATGTAATTGTGAGGCTGGTAAACCAAAGATAGGAGACACTGATGAATGTAATTGTGAGGCTGGTAAACCAAAGATAGGAGACACTGATGAATGTAATTGTGGGGCTAGTAAACAAAAGATAGCAGACACTGATGAATGTAATTGTGAGGCTAGTAAACAAAAGATAGGAGACACTGATGAATGTAATTGTGGGGCTAGTAAACAAAAGATAGGAGTCACTGATGAATGTAATTGTGGGGCTAGTAAACCAAAGATAGCAGACACTGATAAATGTAATTGTGAGGCTGGTCAGATGATGGCTGAACATTTGCTGCAGGAGTGCCCAACACACAGAACATGGGGATCTATTCTGGTCTACACCAGCTACATTTCAACCGAAGTCTCTGGAGATGTCAACAAGTTCCCGTTGTATGCTGTTTTCTGCGCACACACTCACGCTGACATCTGAAGGTGTACAGAGTAGGGGTCCAAGTGGCACTCTTGTTGTGTATGTGCTGTTACACTGTTGGCGTTTCTCCCACAGAAGATAAACTGCTAGGGAATGCTAGAGACCACTGAATTAGCATGAGAAGTAAACTAGGAGATATTAACTGGCACTCATAGAGAGTAACTGGGAGCAGTGGATATCAGAGGGGACAAAGACAATATAACAATTTACAGACACACCATGATTCGAACGTGCCACGTACATCACTGCGTTCTGTTTGCTGAGACTCTCTTTGTCTCAAAGCATACCAGGCGCGTTGTCCTTGACAGGCCTTGATGGAAACCGTGAACCTCGGGGAGGAGAAATCACTTCATGCCATGTGTCATGTAAACCTCAGGGAGAGGCGGAGAAATCACTTCATGCCATTTGTCGTGTAAACCTCGGGGAGGTGAGGAGAAATCACTTCATGCTATGTGTCGTGTAAACCTCGGGGAGGTGAGGAGAAATCACTTCATGCCATTTGTCGTGTAAACCTCGGGGAGATGCGGAGAAATCACTTCATGCCATGTGTCATGTAAACCTCGGGGAGGTGAGGAGAAATCACTTCATGCCATGTGTCATGTAAACCTCAGGGAGATGCGGAGAAATCACTTCATGCCATGTGTCATGTAAACCTCGGGGAGGTGAGGAGAAATCACTTCATGCCATTTGTCATGTAAACCTCGAGGAGGTGAGGAGAAATCACTTCATGCCATGTGTCATGTAAACCTCGGGGAGGTGAGAAGAAATCACTTCATGTCATTTGTCGTGTAAACCTCGGGGAGATGTGGAGAAATCACTTCATGCCATTTGTCGTGTAAACCTCGGGGAGGTGAGGAGAAATCACTTCACGCCATGTGTCATGTAAACCTCGGAGGGGAGGGGGGGGGGGGGGGGGGGGGTTCAATACAACTGCCCAAACAAATGACAGGATAGAAGAGACCAGCATCTGTACAAATACTACCTCACCAACAAATGACAGGATAGAAAAGACCAGCGGCTGTACAAATACTACCTCACCAACAAATGACAGGTTAGAAGAGACCAGCAGCTGTACAAATACTACCTCACCAACAAATGACAGGACAGAAGAGACCAGCAGCTGTACAAATACTACCTCACCAACAAATGACAGGATAGAAGAGACCAGCAGCTGTACAAATACTACCTCACCAACAAATGACAGGATAGAAGAGACCAGCAGCTGTACAAATACTACCTCACCAACAAATGACAGGACAGAAGAGACCAGCCGCTGTACAAATACTACCTCACCAACAAATGACAGGATAGAAGAGACCAGCAGCTGTACAAATACTACCTCACCAACAAATGACAGGATAGAAGAGACCAGCAGTCGTACAAATACTACCTCACCAACAAATGACAGGATAGAAGAGACCAGCTGCTGTACAAATACTACCTCACCAACAAATGACAGGATAGAAGAGACCAGCAGCCATACAAATACTACCTCACCAACAAATGACAGGATAGAAGAGACCAGCATCTGTACAAATACTACCTCACCAACAAATGACAGGATAGAAGAGACCAGCATCTGTACAAATACTACCTCACCAACAAATGACAGGATAGAAGAGACCAGCAGCTGTACAAATACTACCTCACCAACAAATGACAGGATAGAAGAGACCAGCAAGCTGTACAAATACTTCCTCACCAACAAATGACAGGATAGAAGAGACCAGCAGTCGTACAAATACTACCTCACCAACAAATGGACAGATAGAGAGAACCAGCTGCTGTAAAATTACTGACTCACCAACAAATGACAGGATAGAAGAGACCAGCAGCCATACAAATACTACCTCACCAACAATGACAGGATAGAAAGACCAGCAGCTGTACAAATATACCTCACCAACAAATGACAGGATAGAAGAGACCAGCAGCTGTACAATACTTCCTCACCAACAAATGACAGGATAGAAGAGACCAGCAGTCGTATCAAATACTACCTCACCAACAATGACAGATAGAAGAGACCAGCTGCTGTACAAATACTACTCACCCACAAATGACAGGATAGAAGAGACCAGCAGCCATACAAATACTACCTCACCAACAAATGACAGGATAGAAGAGACCAGCATCTGTACAAATACTACCATCACCAACAAATGACAGGATAGAAGAGGACCAGCATCTGTACAAATACTACCTCACCAACAAATGACAGGATAGAAGAGACCAGCAGCTGTACAAATACTACCATCACCAACAAATGACAGGATAGAAGAGACCACAGCTGTACAAAATACTACCTCACCAACAAATGACAGGATAGAAGAGACCAGCGGGGGGTGGGGGGGGGGGTGAGGAGAAACCACTACACGCCATGTGTGATGTAAACCTTGGGAAGGTGACCAGTGATGATCTTGGTACCAGTGCCAATCTTGGTATCAGTGACGACTTGATGAAATGTCTACCTCCATTCTCCTGTATGCTTGTCATTTAGTAAGACACCCGAAAGATGGTGGTTAGAGCTGGAGACAATCAGTTGTCACACTTATTTCACAAGACAGGTGAGTAACCTGATGACAAGCTCTGTTTTCATATCTCTAGCCTGATGATGGTGCTCAGTCTATCAAACTCATCTCCTTCAGATCTACTGCCACAACTTCCCACTGGTCATCCATTGGATGTGGTGAATATAGATTTGTTTAAACTCTGGGGCAGCACCCTTAGACTGAAGCGGTAAGGGTCTGTCATCTGTTGAATCCATCTTGTTGATGATTAATGACTGTCTGTATTCATTCTGCTTGCTAATTGATGTTTTAAACACCACAGCTGGCAACATTAATGGGAAAACGGCCAGAGCAAGGCAGAAAGATAACTACCTGGATGGCTTGACCAAATGGCATAATGGGAACAAGAACACAGGCCTCAGACAAGACTCTGGTGATCCTGTGAGATGGTGAATTATGACCACTTACGTTTATCAACATGGCACATAATGTTGATGATGTATAGTAATACAACTGATACCAATAACAAACTCCAAGAACTGAGCTCAAGTTTCACCATAATGATTGTGAGTGCTTTGTTATGCTCGACTCACATTGGTGGACCAGCAATTGAAAACTAATTTTAGACATTGGTATTATGGTGGCCATGTATGACCTGTTAGAACAAACAATGAGTGTTTAAACAGTGTCGCATTATGCGCACTCAGTTCATTACACCGCTGCACACCACTGTTCAAAACACATTGTTCTACAAAAGTGCCTGCGCTAGAGAGCATCGGAATGTTAGGAAGGTGGCATCACATATAAAAATAGTAGTGTCATCCGATGATGCGAAACCATTGGTCGACCTCACAAGGATAGCGTCGTTGCAAGGACTGATGGGTAGGGGAGAGCCTTGATTTGGCACATACAGTTTGATATTCTAAGCCGGTTGGGTTTTTCGTATGGAGTATCTTATAATTGTGTGTCCCTCGCCTGATTCATGTCGGAATGCCTCTTAAACTGGATATGTAGCTGACATTTGAGTCAGGTAAAGCTTTGTGTGTATGAGATATGTGTGTGAAGGTTCCAGCACGAAGGAATAAATATTCTTCCATCTGGAGATAGCCGCCACCTCTCTCCCTGTTCGGGCAATGGCTAATTCTGCCATCACTGTCTAGAGAATATCTGACTCCATCTATCTTCTGTTTCCAAAAGAGAAGTTCTGTACGTACACTATCTCTTAAGCTGTGAGAAGAGGCCAGTCTAAGCCCAGATTGCTATTCTAATCTAAACCCTTATAGCTTTCTGATTGCATTCAGAGCAGGTTTAGTCAAAGACAAGCTATGATGTCTGTGCCGACCGTTGCCCCCTTTTTAAATCCACAGCCAATCTTCAACACACGGGAATGAGAGAAGGAGGAATGAAAGTTTTCTTCCTCTTGTCTTTATACGTTCGTGGTGTGAAGAATGTGTGATGCATGACTGATTAGCACTGATGACAGGTCCAGCGTTTTAAACTGCTGTGATATATTCGAACCGAGTTGCAGAATGACCGACACTGCATCTGGCACTCTGATCGAACTGCAGTCAGGCTAACAACCCAATCCAGGCACTCCAGTGAATGAAGAAGAAGATGATTGGTGTTAGAATGAGAGAATGAGTTGTACATTGTCCTCTCATCTCTATATATATGTTGTTGTTAATGGATGAGAAGCGGTGTGAAATTTCACAATGAATACTTCACCTGCACCTCAATATTCATACCATACACATGACAATCATTATACTTATGAGTGAAAATATTCATTATATGCTTCCTTACATTATTGCTTTGATTCAACCTGTGGAATGTTATTTTATTAAATCACCTCCCTGTTTGAAAGAGTAAGTAAAGGAAGATATACATCTTATGCTTTCATGCATTATCATTACTAATCAGCCTGGGGAATATCATTAGTAATATTTGAATAACGAAGACACAAACAATAGATTGCACGATTTATTGCCTGGCATATTTCGCTGCATCTCGTCAGGTACATACTGCAGAACTCACACAACTTACGTGAAATTAACTAGATAAATCCTTCAAGTTGAAATATACACAATTTCGCACAGTAATGTCGATTGTCTACCACGGTAATTTTAAGCTGACTAACATGTCTTTCTGTTTACACAATTCTGGCTTGCGTTGATAGATCATAATTGCTTCTGCAAATTTTAACAAGCGAGTATTCTGTGTTCTAAACAACACGCGAAATGCAGTCTCTCTGGACACAACATGGCGACTGGCAACAATGTGCTTGCCGATTGAAGACGCCGGGAGCTTCCGGTGTGTCGGCTCCTCGTGGCTATCATCTCCTGTGTGTTGTATCTTGTTGACCCATTGAGGTATGTGTTCTAACACCCGTTTGTTAAGCTGTCTCTCCGTTCGGCCAATGTAAACGGCCTGGCATCTACATGTGAATTGGTAAATACAATTGTTTGTGGCGTACAGAGGAACAGGCTCTTTGACTGTTGGTGTAGGAATGGGTACGGTTTTACATCTAATGACTGGAGTTGCCGCACAGAATGTTTGACCTACTGCTGTAGTAAGCCGGTCTTGTAGACGTTGCATTACGTCATCCCCTCGAAAGGTTAGCTGGATGAATACCTTGAGTTTAGGGACTGTAGTTACGTCTGCTTTGGGTTTGGGCTGTTGGCAATGGCGCTTTATAAATCCTGTGGAGTACCCATTCAGGTTTAAGACATTCTTCAGAGTTTCAAATTCCTCTGTCAGTGTGTCCTGGGTGCATATCTTTCTAGCACGGTCAAACAAGGTCCGTACTAAGCCCCGTTTGTACTGGACAGGTGTGAAGCTCTGAAAATTTAGGTATTGGCCAGTCCATGTTTCTTTGCGATACACCGATCTTTGAATTGTGCCGTCTGCTCTACGTCTCATTAGAATATCTAGGAACGGTAACGCTTCGTTGTGTTCGTGTTCCATAGATAGAGAGATGTTTTTATGCGTCTTGTTCATTGTGGCCTGAAACGATGTTGCTTGTAGCTCGTCTGTGGTGATGATTAGTATATCGTCCACATAACGCCGGTAAAAGGCCAAGTTGTTGATGTCTGAGGATCTCTTTTCTTCTAAGTGTGCCATGAAGATGTCCGCTAGAATAGGACCAAGAGGATATTGCACCCCTGTCTGTAAAAGTAAGTAAAGGAAATGACAGATGAAGTGGGGAGGAATAACCAGGAACTGTAACTAGGCAGACTAAACATCTGAGGCAGCCCTGAATTGGTAACATGAGTTTATATGAATGATATGCACCATCACCCTGTTCTTTACCATCACTGTTTAGGATCAGATCTTGCTGTGTGCATTCCTTCATGAACTCTCCATCACTCATTTACTAGCCTTGTCATTCTCTGTGTCTGTGTCCTCTGTGAGAACATCAGCCCAAACAGATCACTATGTACAAGAGCAGAAGAAGTGGTAGCTTGCCAGATGAATTGAAGGAGCCTGATACCAGTACAAAGAAGAGACACTTTAGCTCTCACTTGCAGGTACTTCCTGAATCTTCTACTTTCTATCACTTCTATCTGTAGCCCTTTCCATTCTTGTCAGCAGGAGAACTATCACCAGTTGAACATAGGATCACCATGTTTATTCAAATCAGGTGAGGAAGACGGTGTTCGCAGATTATTGCAGAGCTATAGCAGATTATTGCAGATCTATAGCAGATCCATTGCAGATTTATCGCAGATCCATTGTAGATCTATAGCAGATTATCACAGATCCATTGCCAACTTATCGGATGGATGGACAGACTGTTGAGTGAAGGAGGGACAAAACCAGAACCAATGCCAATGATCAGCTGAAGAACATTAGGGATTCTTGCATTGCGTTAAATGGTCAGTTACCCCGAATTTGTTATTGGAAAACAATTCATAGAGGAGCTGCCAACCTGATAACTTCCAGAGAATCTAGTGCTCAATGTTGACTAGGTGTCCTTCTAAAGCCAGCATGTCAGTCCCAATCCCATCTCACCATCAACATTAATTAACTGAATTAATTTCCCTTAAACATTAAGGAAATTAAGAATGGACTGAGAACAGTAACGAATAACAACCAGTGATAAATGTGTTGAGAGAACTTCATTTATTTACAACATCTTCAGTCCATGGAAATTCCCATAACATTGTGTGTAAACCAGAGACTTTGTTAGGAGGAACTTGTGGTTAAGCACAGTGGCTATCTGGACTGATTCATTCATAGATCAAATGGGAGTTAAATGATCCTTACAGGACTTACTGACATTATCTCTTGGTTTACTGATTGTATTACATGTTCCAGAATTGCTTAACTGGCTTTTATCTCCATAGCATTTTATTCAATAAACAAATTTCACTTTTACTTCCTCTTTTGTCGGGTACATTGTGATGTGACAAAACTTTTATATGTGTTTAGTTAACATTACTAACTCACATACTTGAAGAATCTGGAACGATAGGTGGCTGGGTAACCACGAATAGACAGCAACGTTCCTGTACTATTGTAAGCACCCAGATTCCAGGTTATTCATAAAGGAGAACTTAATATCAAATAAATTTTCTTGTAAACGTTTCACCTATAAGGGAAAATGGATACAAGTGGGGGACACGAGCTAGATAAGTAACTCCTTTCTGGGAAGGCTAAGTTTGGAGGGACATCATCAATATTACCGGGAAACCCCTAGATTTCCTGAGCCAATATGGGGCACTTTAGCTTCCAAAGATCCACTCCCTGCAAACGAAATTAGTCCCATCCTTCTTTCTTGACTTTAACACGGGGCAGGCCAGGGTGGGTACTGCATTCTCCTCCCAATATACCACAATAGCATAAGCAAAATTAGCATTAACTTGCGCACCAATTTTTTAATGATGAAATATAGTTTTTGAAAACATTGTGTAGTGAAAAAAAAAAACATCCCTTAAAAACCCTTCAGCAAGTATCAGCCAGCAAGCCACTTGGTGCAGCAGACGCAAGAGTTTGTTTTCCTTTTTACATGATAGTTTTGACTTCTCTTGGCCTTGAACTCTTAAGTTTATAATTCTATACACTGCTTTATATACATTGTGTATTTTAGTTACATTAATTCTACTTCTTGTCTGTAAACAATTTTGCCAACACAGCTGTTCTAGATCATCTATAAACAGAGTCCTGAAACATCAACAACCAACCGCTACCCGAGTCTGCAGATTGGAGACTCGGGACAGAACATTTGGGAACTGCCAGTCTCTAAACTAAAATGTAACTTTTGTGTGAAACTTTCTGAACGCCCTGGAGATCCTCCAGGAGTTGGGCTCTTCGTATTTGTTGTACAATGGCTCAATCTTCTGCTGCTTTTTCTGCTTGCTGAGCTTGGTGGGGTCTGAGTGTTTGAAGAACTTGGGTGCAAACTCCACCAGCCACTTGGGGTCAATGGCTGTGACCTCTCTCATGTATTCTTTGGTGGTCAGCACCAGCTCGTGGTAGATCACCCTAGAGAGGAACCAAGAAGACAGTCAGCACTCACATGTGGTGAACACTCACCCTAGAGAGGAACCAAGAAGACAGTCAGCACTCACATGTGGTGAACACTCACCCTAGAGAGGAACCAAGAAGACAGTCAACACTCACATGTGGTGAACACTCACCCTAGAGAGGAACCAAGAAGATAGTCAGCACTCACATGTGGTGAACACTCACCCTAGAGAGGAACCAAGAAGACAGTCAGCACTCACATGTGGTGAACACTCACCCTAGAGAGGAACCAAGAAGACAGTCAACACTCACATGTGGTGAACACTCACCCTAGAGAGAAACCAAGAAGACAGTCAGCACTCACATGTGGTGACCACTCACCCTAGAGAGGAACCAAGAAGACAGTCAGCACTCACATGTGGCGAACACTCACCCTAGAGAGGAACCAAGAAGACAGTCAACATCACATGTGGTGAACACTCACCCTAGAGAGGAACCAAGAAGACAGTCAGCACTCACATGTGGTGAACACTAACCCTAGAGAGGAACCAAGAAGACAGTCAACACTCACATGTGGTGAACACTCACCCTAGAGAGGAACCAAGAAGACAGTCAACACTCACATGTGGTGAACACTCACCCTAGAGAGGAACCAAGAAGACAGTCAACACTCACATGTGGTGAACACAAAAACCTCCATACAAGATCAAGCACAGCTATACATCTAGCTGCATCATAGTAATCAAATTACATAAATAGTTAGCTAGTTAGTCGCGGTTCCAACTTCAAGGCAGTGGGTCGTCCCCGTCATGCTCAGTTCCTGTGCCAGTGAGTATCACACAAAGTGCTCCTCACTGCCCAATATGAAAAGTGGAACAGACAGGAGTGTCAGCAAGCCAACAGCCCGCACAGGTACACTGTGCATAATGTCGCCTCCAGAATGCCAGCACAAAAGTCCTCCACAAAAAATACAGTTCATCGTTGATGGAAACAGCAGTCACCAGAAAGACTTCATTAACCCGGGTTTTATCCCACATGGTTTGGTCTCTTTGTGCAGGCCAACCCGCCGAAAGCACCGCAAAAAATACGAACTCCAAGCTCCAGTGACAACTCCCAGGAGTCAAATGCACTTGTGGACCGAAAAGGCATATCAGTCAATTCAGCAAAAACCAACCATTGTTCCGAACAGACAGTTCACTGTGCAAACAATAGCAGACAGATGTAAACGCATTCCACACGAATTTCACAGCTCACAGTGTTGAGCCACACATTCACTCAGTAGCAGGGTGGCAGAACCATGCACTACCAGTCCAACATGAGGAAAATGTGAACGTAAACCGTAGCCACAAGTATAAACACTCCAGAGGCCTTAATGGTTCAATGCCTAACCGCCATGTTGGGGACCGGAAGCATAAATAGCAATACAATAACACTAACTGTGAAACAATTATAGAAACAGTTACTGAATTGCAGCGACACAGCAAAAAGTCAAGACAAGACTAAGATATCTCTACACCCCAGGTTAGAACAGAAATGATTAAACAACACTGTAAGAGAACAGACTAACAAGAAAGTCAGGTGTCTCTACAAGCCAGGGTAGAAGAGAACAGACTAACAAGTCAGGTGTCTCTACAAGCCAGGGTAGAAGAGAACAGACTAACAAGACAGTCAGGTGTCTCTACAAGCCAGGGTAGAATAGAACAGACTAACAAGACAGTCAGGTGTCTCTACAAGCCAGGGTAGAAGAGAACAGACTAACAAGACAGTCAGGTGTCTCTACAAGCCAGGGTAGAATAGAACAGACTAACAAGACAGTCAGGTGTCTCTACAAGCCAGGGTAGAATAGAACAGACTAACAAGTCAGTCAGGTGTCTCTACAAGCCAGGGTAGAATAGAACAGACTAACAAGTCAGGTGTCTCTACAACGCAGGGTAGAAGAGAACAGACTAACAAGAGAGTCAGGTGTCTCTACAAGCCAGGGTAGAATAGAACAGACTAACAAGACAGGTGTCTCTACAAGCCAGGGTAGAAGAGAACAGACTAACAAGACAGTCAGGTGTCTCTACAAGCCAGGGTAGAAGAGAACAGACTAACAAGTCAGGTGTCTCTACAAGCCAGGGTAGAAGAGAACAGACTAACAAGTCAGGTGTCTCTACAACCCAGGGTAGAAGAGAACAGACTAACAAGAGAGTCAGGTGTCTCTACAAGCCAGGGTAGAATAGAACAGACTAACAAGACAGTCAGGTGTCTCTACAAGCCAGGGTAGAAGAGAACAGACTAACAAGTCAGGTGTCTCTACAACCCAGGGTAGAATAGAACAGACTAACAAGTCAGGTGTCTCTACAAGCCAGGGTAGAAGAGAACAGACTAACAAGTCAGGTGTCTCTACAAGCCAGGGTAGAAGAGAACAGACTAACAAGAGAGTCAGGTGTCTCTACAACCCAGGGTAGAAGAGAACAGACTAACAAGTCAGGTGTCTCTACAACCCAGGGTAGAAGAGAACAGACTAACAAGTCAGTCAGGTGTCTCTACAAGCCAGGGTAGAAGAGACCAGACTAACAAGTCAGTCAGGTGTCTCTACAAGCCAGGGTAGAATAGAACAGACTAACAAGTCAGGTGTCTCTACAAGCCAGGGTAGAAGAGAACAGACTAACAAGTCAGGTGTCTCTACAAGCCAGGGTAGAAGAGCACAGACTAACAAGACAGTCAGGTGTCTCTACAAGCCAGGGTAGAAGAGAACAGACTAACAAGACAGTCAGGTGTCTCTACAACCCAGGGTAGAAGAGAACAGACTAACAAGTCAGGTGTCTCTACAAGCCAGGGTAGAAGAGAACAGACTAACAAGTCAGGTGTCTCTACAAGCCAGGGTAGAAGAGAACAGACTAACAAGTCAGGTGTCTCTACAAGCCAGGGTAGAAGAGAACAGACTAACAAGACAGTCAGGTGTCTCTACAAGCCAGGGTAGAATAGAACAGACTAACAAGTCAGGTGTCTCTACAAGCCAGGGTAGAAGAGAACAGACTAACAAGTCAGGTGTCTCTACAAGCCAGGGTAGAAGAGAACAGACTAACAAGACAGTCAGGTGTCTCTACAGGCCAGGGTAGAAGAGAACAGACTAACAAGTCAGGTGTCTCTACAACCCAGGGTAGAAGAGAACAGACTAACAAGTCAGGTGTCTCTACAAGCCAGGGTAGAAGAGAACAGACTAACAAGTCAGGTGTCTCTACAAGCCAGGGTAGAAGAGAACAGACTAACAAGTCAGGTGTCTCTACAAGCCAGGGTAGAAGAGAACAGACTAACAAGACAGTCAGGTGTCTCTACAACCCAGGGTAGAAGAGAACAGACTAACAAGAGAGTCAGGTGTCTCTACAACCCAGGGTAGAAGAGAACAGACTAACAAGAGAGTCAGGTGTCTCTACAACCCAGGGTAGAATAGAACAGACTAACAAGTCAGGTGTCTCTACAACCCAGGGTAGAATAGAACAGACTAACAAGTCAGGTGTCTCTACAAGCCAGGGTAGAATAGAACAGACTAACAAGTCAGCTGTCTCTACAACCCAGGGTAGAATAGAACAGACTAACAAGTCAGCTGTCTCTACAAGCCAGGGTAGAATAGAACAGACTAACAAGTCAGGTGTCTCTACAAGCCAGGGTAGAATAGAACAGACTAACAAGTCAGGTGTCTCTACAACCCAAGGTAGAATAGAACAGACTAACAAGTCAGTCAGGTGTCTCTACAAGCCAGGGTAGAATAGAACAGACTAACAAGTCAGGTGTCTCTACAACCCAGGGTAGAAGAGAACAGACTAACAAGAGAGTCAGGTGTCTCTACAAGCCAGGGTAGAATAGAACAGACTAACAAGTCAGGTGTCTCTACAAGCCAGGGTAGAATAGAACAGACTAACAAGTCAGGTGTCTCTACAAGCCAGGGTAGAAGAGAACAGACTAACAAGTCAGGTGTCTCTACAACCCAGGGTAGAAGAGAACAGACTAACAAGTCAGGTGTCTCTACAACCCAGGGTAGAAGAGAACAGACTAACAAGTCAGTCAGGTGTCTCTACAAGCCAGGGTAGAAGAGAACAGACTAACAAGTCAGTCAGGTGTCTCTACAAGCCAGGGTAGAATAGAACAGACTAACAAGTCAGGTGTCTCTACAAGCCAGGGTAGAATAGAACAGACTAACAAGTCAGGTGTCTCTACAAGCCAGGGTAGAATAGAACAGACTAACAAGACAGGTGTCTCTACAAGCCAGGGTAGAAGAGAACAGACTAACAAGTCAGTTGTCTCTACAAGCAAGGGTAGAAGAGAACAGACTAACAAGTCAGGTGTCTCTACAACCCAGGGTAGAAGAGAACAGACTAACAAGTCAGGTGTCTCTACAAGCCAGGGTAGAAGAGAACAGACTAACAAGTCAGGTGTCTCTACAACCCAGGGTAGAAGAGAACAGACTAACAAGTCAGTCAGGTGTCTCTACAAGCCAGGGTAGAATAGAACAGACTAACAAGACAGTCAGGTGTCTCTACAACCCAGGGTAGAAGAGAACAGACTAACAAGTCAGTCAGGTGTCTCTACAAGCCAGGGTAGAAGAGAACAGACTAACAAGTCAGTCAGGTGTCTCTACAACCCAGGGTAGAATAGAACAGACTAACAAGTCAGTCAGGTGTCTCTACAACCCAGGGTAGAATAGAACAGACTAACAAGACAGTCAGGTGTCTCTACAAGCCAGGGTAGAAGAGAACAGACTAACAAGTCAGTCAGGTGTCTCTACAAGCCAGGGTAGAATAGAACAGACTAACAAGTCAGGTGTCTCTACAAGCCAGGGTAGAAGAGAACAGACTAACAAGTCAGTCAGGTGTCTCTACAACCCAGGGTAGAATAGAACAGACTAACAAGAGAGTCAGGTGTCTCTACAACCCAGGGTAGAAGAGAACAGACTAACAAGTCAGTCAGGTGTCTCTACAATCCAGGGTAGAATAGAACAGACTAACAAGACAGTCAGGTGTCTCTACAAGCCAAGGTAGAAGAGAACAGACTAACAAGTCAGGTGTCTCTACAAGCCAGGGTAGAAGAGAACAGACTAACAAGAGAGTCAGGTGTCTCTACAACCCAGGGTAGAAGAGAACAGACTAACAAGTCAGGTGTCTCTACAAGCCAGGGTAGAATAGAACAGACTAACAAGTCAGGTGTCTCTACAGGCCAGGGTAGAATAGAACAGACTAACAAGTCAGTCAGGTGTCTCTACAAGCCAGGGTAGAAGAGAACAGACTAACAAGTCAGGTGTCTCTACAAGCCAGGGTAGAAGAGAACAGACTAACAAGTCAGGTGTCTCTACAAGCCAGGGTAGAATAGAACAGACTAACAAGAGAGTCAGGTGTCTCTACAAGCCAGGGTAGAAGAGAACAGACTAACAAGAAAGTCAGGTGTCTCTACAAGCCAGGGTAGAATAGAACAGACTAACAAGTCAGTCAGGTGTCTCTACAAGCCAGGGTAGAATAGAACAGACTAACAAGTCAGGTGTCTCTACAAGCCAGGGTAGAATAGAACAGACTAACAAGACAGTCAGGTGTCTCTACAAGCCAGGGTAGAATAGAACAGACTAACAAGTCAGGTGTCTCTACAAGCCAGGGTAGAATAGAACAGACTAACAAGACAGTCAGGTGTCTCTACAAGCCAGGGTAGAAGAGAACAGACTAACAAGTCAGGTGTCTCTACAAGCCAGGGTAGAAGAGAACAGACTAACAAGTCAGGTGTCTCTACAAGCCAGGGTAGAATAGAACAGACTAACAAGTCAGGTGTCTCTACAGGCCAGGGTAGAATAGAACAGACTAACAAGTCAGTCAGGTGTCTCTACAAGCCAGGGTAGAAGAGAACAGACTAACAAGTCAGGTGTCTCTACAAGCCAGGGTAGAAGAGAACAGACTAACAAGTCAGGTGTCTCTACAAGCCAGGGTAGAAGAGAACAGACTAACAAGACAGTCAGGTGTCTCTACAACCCAGGGTAGAAGAGAACAGACTAACAAGAGAGTCAGGTGTCTCTACAACCCAGGGTAGAAGAGAACAGACTAACAAGAGAGTCAGGTGTCTCTACAACCCAGGGTAGAATAGAACAGACTAACAAGTCAGGTGTCTCTACAACCCAGGGTAGAATAGAACAGACTAACAAGTCAGGTGTCTCTACAAGCCAGGGTAGAATAGAACAGACTAACAAGTCAGCTGTCTCTACAACCCAGGGTTAGAATAGAACAGACTAACAAGTCAGCTGTCTCTACAAGCCAGGGTAGAATAGAACAGACTAACAAGTCAGGTGTCTCTACAAGCCAGGGTAGAATAGAACAGACTAACAAGTCAGGTGTCTCTACAACCCAGGGTAGAATAGAACAGACTAACAAGTCAGTCAGGTGTCTCTACAAGCCAGGGTAGAATAGAACAGACTAACAAGTCAGGTGTCTCTACAACCCAGGGTAGAAGAGAACAGACTAACAAGAGAGTCAGGTGTCTCTACAAGCCAGGGTAGAATAGAACAGACTAACAAGTCAGGTGTCTCTACAAGCCAGGGTAGAATAGAACAGACTAAACAAGTCAGGTGTCTCTACAAGCCAGGGGTAGAAGAGAACAGACTAACAAGTCAGGTGTCTCTACAACCCAGGGTAGAAGAGAACAGACTAACAAGTCAGGTGTCTCTACAACCCAGGGTAGAAGAGAAACAGACTAACAAGTCAGTCAGGTGTCTCTACAAGCCAGGGTAGAAGAGAACAGACTAACAAGTCAGTCAGGTGTCTCTACAAGCCAGGGTAGAATAGAACAGACTAACAAGTCAGGTGTCTCTACAAGCCAGGGTAGAATAGAACAGACTAACAAGTCAGGTGTCTCTACAAGCCAGGGTAGAATAGAACAGACTAACAAGACAGGTGTCTCTACAAGCCAGGGTAGAAGAGAACAGACTAACAAGTCAGGTGTCTCTACAAGCCAGGGTAGAAGAGAACAGACTAACAAGTCAGGTGTCTCTACAACCCAGGGTAGAAGAGAACAGACTAACAAGTCAGGTGTCTCTACAAGCCAGGGTAGAAGAGAACAGACTAACAAGTCAGGTGTCTCTACAACCCAGGGTAGAAGAGAACAGACTAACAAGTCAGTCAGGTGTCTCTACAAGCCAGGGTAGAATAGAACAGACTAACAAGACAGTCAGGTGTCTCTACAACCCAGGGTAGAAGAGAACAGACTAACAAGTCAGTCAGGTGTCTCTACAAGCCAGGGTAGAAGAGAACAGACTAACAAGTCAGTCAGGTGTCTCTACAACCCAGGGTAGAATAGAACAGACTAACAAGTCAGTCAGGTGTCTCTACAACCCAGGGTAGAATAGAACAGACTAACAAGACAGTCAGGTGTCTCTACAACCCAGGGTAGAAGAGAACAGACTAACAAGTCAGTCAGGTGTCTCTACAAGCCAGGGTAGAAGAGAACAGACTAACAGTCAGGTGTCTCTACAAGCCAGGGTAGAATAGAACAGACTAACAAGAGAGTCAGGTGTCTCTACAACCCAGGGTAGAACAGAACAGACTAACAAGTCAGGTGTCTCTACAAGCCAGGGTAGAATAGAACAGACTAACAAGACAGTCAGGTGTCTCTACAAGCCAGGGTAGAAGAGAACAGACTAACAAGTCAGGTGTCTCTACAAGCCAGGGTAGAATAGAACAGACTAACAAGTCAGGTGTCTCTACAAGCCAGGGTAGAAGAGAACAGACTAACAAGTCAGTCAGGTGTCTCTACAACCCAGGGTAGAATAGAACAGACTAACAAGAGAGTCAGGTGTCTCTACAACCCAGGGTAGAAGAGAACAGACTAACAAGTCAGTCAGGTGTCTCTACAATCCAGGGTAGAATAGAACAGACTAACAAGACAGTCAGGTGTCTCTACAAGCCAGGGTAGAAGAGAACAGACTAACAAGTCAGGTGTCTCTACAAGCCAGGGTAGAAGAGAACAGACTAACAAGAGAGTCAGGTGTCTCTACAACCCAGGGTAGAAGAGAACAGACTAACAAGTCAGGTGTCTCTACAAGCCAGGGTAGAAGAGAACAGACTAACAAGAGAGTCAGGTGTCTCTACAAGCCAGGGTAGAAGAGAACAGACTAACAAGAAAGTCAGGTGTCTCTACAAGCCAGGGTAGAATAGAACAGACTAACAAGTCAGTCAGGTGTCTCTACAAGCCAGGGTAGAATAGAACAGACTAACAAGTCAGGTGTCTCTACAAGCCAGGGTAGAATAGAACAGACTAACAAGACAGTCAGGTGTCTCTACAAGCCAGGGTAGAATAGAACAGACTAACAAGTCAGGTGTCTCTACAAGCCAGGGTAGAATAGAACAGACTAACAAGACAGTCAGGTGTCTCTACAAGCCAGGGTAGAAGAGAACAGGCTAACAAGTCAGGTGTCTCTACAAGCCAGGGTAGAAGAGAACAGACTAACAAGTCAGGTGTCTCTACAAGCCAGGGTAGAATAGAACAGACTAACAAGTCAGGTGTCTCTACAAGCCAGGGTAGAATAGAACAGACTAACAAGTCAGTCAGGTGTCTCTACAAGCCAGGGTAGAAGAGAACAGACTAACAAGAGAGTCAGGTGTCTCTACAAGCCAGGGTAGAATAGAACAGACTAACAAGTCAGGTGTCTCTACAAGCCAGGGTAGAAGAGAACAGACTAACAAGTCAGGTGTCTCTACAAGCCAGGGTAGAATAGAACAGACTAACAAGTCAGGTGTCTCTACAAGCCAGGGTAGAAGAGAACAGACTAACAAGTCAGGTGTCTCTACAAGCCAGGGTAGAATAGAACAGACTAACAAGTCAGGTGTCTCTACAAGCCAGGGTAGAATAGAACAGACTAACAAGACAGTCAGGTGTCTCTACAAGCCAGGGTAGAATAGAACAGACTAACAAGAGAGTCAGGTGTCTCTACAAGCCAGGGTAGAAGAGAACAGACTAACAAGACAGTCAGGTGTCTCTACAAGCCAGGGTAGAATAGAACAGACTAACAAGTCAGGTGTCTCTACAAGCCAGGGTAGAAGAGAACAGACTAACAAAACAGTCAGGTGTCTCTACAACCCAGGGTAGAATAGAACAGACTAACAAGACAGTCAGGTGTCTCTACAACCCAGGGTAGAATAGAACAGACTAACAAGACAGTCAGGTGTCTCTACAACCCAGGGTAGAAGAGAACAGACTAACAAGAGAGTCAGGTGTCTCTACAAGCCAGGGTAGAATAGAACAGACTAACAAGACAGTCAGGTGTCTCTACAAGCCAGGGTAGAATAGAACAGACTAACAAGTCAGGTGTCTCTACAAGCCAGGGTAGAATAGAACAGACTAACAAGTCAGGTGTCTCTACAAGCCAGGGTAGAATAGAACAGACTAACAAGTCAGTCAGGTGTCTCTACAAGCCAGGGTAGAAGAGAACAGACTAACAAGTCAGGTGTCTCTACAAGCCAGGGTAGAATAGAACAGACTAACAAGTCAGTCAGGTGTCTCTACAAGCCAGGGTAGAATAGAACAGACTAACAAGAGAGTCAGGTGTCTCTACAAGCCAGGGTAGAATAGAACAGACTAACAAGTCAGGTGTCTCTACAAGCCAGGGTAGAAGAGAACAGACTAACAAGTCAGGTGTCTCTACAAGCCAGGGTAGAATAGAACAGACTAACAAGTCAGGTGTCTCTACAAGCCAGGGTAGAAGAGAACAGACTAACAAGACAGTCAGGTGTCTCTACAACCCAGGGTAGAATAGAACAGACTAACAAGACAGTCAGGTGTCTCTACAACCCAGGGTAGAAGAGAACAGACTAACAAGAGAGTCAGGTGTCTCTACAACCCAGGGTAGAAGAGAACAGACTAACAAGACAGTCAGGTGTCTCTACAAGCCAGGGTAGAATAGAACAGACTAACAAGTCAGGTGTCTCTACAAGCCAGGGTAGAATAGAACAGACTAACAAGTCAGGTGTCTCTACAAGCCAGGGTAGAAGAGAACAGACTAACAAGTCAGGTGTCTCTACAAGCCAGGGTAGAATAGAACAGACTAACAAGTCAGGTGTCTCTACAAGCCAGGGTAGAATAGAACAGACTAACAAGACAGTCAGGTGTCTCTACAAGCCAGGGTAGAATAGAACAGACTAACAAGAGAGTCAGGTGTCTCTACAAGCCAGGGTAGAAGAGAACAGACTAACAAGACAGTCAGGTGTCTCTACAAGCCAGGGTAGAATAGAACAGACTAACAAGTCAGGTGTCTCTACAAGCCAGGGTAGAATAGAACAGACTAACAAGACAGGTGTCTCTACAAGCCAGGGTAGAATAGAACAGACTAACAAGACAGTCAAGTGTCTCTACAACCCGGGGTAGAATAGAACAGACTAACAAGTCAGTCAGGTGTCTCTACAACCCAGGGTAGAATAGAACAGACTAACAAGTCAGTCAGGTGTCTCTACAACCCAGGGTAGAAGAGAACAGACTAACAAGACAGGTGTCTCTACAAGCCAGGGTAGAATAGAACAGACTAACAAGACAGTCAGGTGTCTCTACAAGCCAGGGTAGAATAGAACAGACTAACAAGTCAGGTGTCTCTACAAGCCAGGGTAGAATAGAACAGACTAACAAGTCAGGTGTCTCTACAACCCAGGGTAGAATAGAACAGACTAACAAGAGAGTCAGGTGTCTCTACAACCCAGGGTAGAATAGAACAGACTAACAAGTCAGGTGTCTCTACAAGCCAGGGTAGAAGAGAACAGACTAACAAGACAGGTGTCTCTACAAGCCAGGGTAGAATAGAACAGACTAACAAGACAGTCAGGTGTCTCTACAAGCCAGGGTAGAATAGAACAGACTAACAAGAGAGTCAGGTGTCTCTACAAGCCAGGGTAGAATAGAACAGACTAACAAGACAGTCAGGTGTCTCTACAACCCAGGGTAGAATAGAACAGACTAACAAGTCAGTCAGGTGTCTCTACAACCCAGGGTAGAATAGAACAGACTAACAAGTCAGGTGTCTCTACAAGCCAGGGTAGAAGAGAACAGACTAACAAGTCAGTCAGGTGTCTCTACAACCCAGGGTAGAATAGAACAGACTAACAAGACAGTCAGGTGTCTCTACAAGCCAGGGTAGAATAGAACAGACTAACAAGACAGTCAGGTGTCTCTACAAGCCAGGGTAGAATAGAACAGACTAACAAGACAGTCAGGTGTCTCTACAACCCAGGGTAGAATAGAACAGACTAACAAGTCAGGTGTCTCTACAAGCCAGGGTAGAATAGAACAGACTAACAAGTCAGTCAGGTGTCTCTACAACCCAGGGTAGAATAGAACAGACTAACAAGTCAGTCAGGTGTCTCTACAACCCAGGGTAGAATAGAACAGACTAACAAGTCAGTCAGGTGTCTCTACAACCCAGGGTAGAATAGAACAGACTAACAAGTCAGTCAGGTGTCTCTACAACCCAGGGTAGAATAGAACAGACTAACAAGTCAGTCAGGTGTCTCTACAACCCAGGGTAGAATAGAACAGACTAACAAGTCAGTCAGGTGTCTCTACAACCCAGGGTAGAATAGAACAGACTAACAAGTCAGTCAGGTGTCTCTACAAGCCAGGGTAGAAGAGAACAGACTAACAAGTCAGGTGTCTCTACAAGCCAGGGTAGAATAGAACAGACTAACAAGACAGTCAGGTGTCTCTACAAGCCAGGGTAGAATAGAACAGACTAACAAGTCAGGTGTCTCTACAAGCCAGGGTAGAATAGAACAGACTAATGAAGAGTAAATAAGGTACTTCGTTATTAGAGGGTAGAAGTGAAAAGACTAAACAAGCAGGTCAGGTGTCTCTACAGCCCAGGGTAGAAGAGAACAGACTAAACAAGAGTAAGGAAATTTACAACTTTGGGATAGAAGAGCAATGATTAATCAAGACTAAGGTATCTCTACACCCCTTACCAGAAGAGAAATTATACATTTATTTGTTCATAGTTGTACTACCTAACCAAATCTTACCAGTCGGGCTGCCGATTGAACAGGGCACTTGATGGATGTATGTACACCACTTGGCTATCCACAATTGTCTTGTAGCCTTCCTGAGGGTCTTTCTTGGCTGCGTTGCGGAAGAAGCCACTGCAGATTGCCTTCTGTACCCGAACTGTGCTCTTGCCGCAGGAAACAACATCCAGCTTGTGCCTGTAATAGTACATGTTTGCCAGTTAGTTCACCATGAAATTTCCAGACACTGCTGTTAGTTAAGATGCTATGGGTGCATAAACGTGAGAGTTTAAGTAAATGATGTACAGGGTGCCTCAAAAAAAAAAAAAAAAAACGGAACCAACAAATCGTTGAAAGTTTTGGGCATCATTGGGACGACACAGATGATTGAATCAAGATCAACAGTGGTTCCAGCAAGAATGGCGCTACCCCACACACATCAAATGACTCTCTATCCTGGCTGAGAGCGCATTTCAGGGGAGATTGATCAGCATGAAGTGTGACTTGTAGTAGGCACCACGTTCACCAGACTTGAACCCCCTAGAATTGTATCTATTTTGGTATCTCAAGGATAATGTTTACCAGAACAACCCTACAAACATTGGTGAACTAAAGGCAGTAATCACAGCAAAGATCAGGGAAATCCCCACAGAGGAATACAGTCGAGTAATTGACAATTTAGCGCAACGTATGCAAGTGTGAATCCAATGATGCTGAGGCCACTTGGAGCATAACTTTTATGCAAAGCGACGGAGGTAGTTGAAACTTTTGGAAATGAGTGTACACCGACTGAAGTTTACGTTCACCAAATTTCAAGAAATTTGCTTGACCTTTGTAGGATTTAATAAACCTTTTATGGGTTGTATTTTTGTTGGGTCACCCTGTAAGTATGTACGCAGGTATGCATGCATGTGTTTATGCAAGTGTGTGTGTGTTCGTGTCTGCCTGCCTGTGTCTCATAACATAGTAATATGCATTATTTAAGTTTACATTCTTTTGACAATGGTCTTTATCCTATGTGAATGTAACATGCACAATATAAAACTGATGAATGAAAGATGAGTGACTGGAAGGACCAAATGTAAGATAGGCCTGTGTGCCCAATTTATAACCCTGTGAAAATAAAGTTTGTTTGTTTGTCTCCTGTTGCTGCTGGTCATCTCCCAATGGAGCATAGGCCTTTAACCAACCCAGGCCAAACCCATGGTGGGCTTGTTCATGATTGGGGAAATACACACATACACACACAATATGACTAAGAAGCTTGGCGGATCAATAAAAAACACACATAGTTACCAGTAAATATTTCAACTGAAGGCTTTATGAATGAAACAACAAGAACAAAGTTATTACAAGTACACAATCCAGGAAAATTAAAACTAACACTAGATTTGTGACAAGGGAGATGGAAGCAGGGAGCTGCTAGACAAGGGAGATGGAAGCAGGGAGCATGCCAGACATTAACATTTCATCAAGAGCACCAGACATTTGATTCCCCAACACAGGACTGGTACGATCATTTGATGTATGCTGGTGCGATCAGCCGATGTATGCTAGTGGAGATGTTGGGGAGGAGACGGAGCATCCATGGCTGTGTCTGGAGTGTGATGATGACTCACACCAATCACTGTGACACATTTTATTTGTGCCTTAGCCTCTTTTAACACATTCAGATTACTCATTTTAACTTCCCAGGTATTTTAGGCATTCTTCTGTAAAAAGTCACATCCACTTTCTTGACCACAGGCAAATAAGTTACACTCTTAACCCCAGCCAGCTCCTGGCATCATGTAATGTCACCAGCCACTCTTAACCCCAGCCAGCTCCTGGCATCATGTAATGTCACCAGACACTCTTAACCCCAGCCAGCTCCTGGCATCATGTAATGTCACCAGCCACTCTTAACCCCAGCCAGCTCCTGGCATCATGTAATGTCACCAGCCACTCTTAACCCCAGCCAGCTCCTGGCATCATGTAATGTCACCAGCCACTCTTAACCCCAGCCAGCTCCTGGCATCATGTAATGTCACCAGCCACTCTTAACCCCAGCCAGCTCCTGGCATCATGTAATGTCACCAGCCACTCTTAACCCCAGCCAGCTCCTGGCATCATGTAATGTCACCAGCCACTCTTAACCCCAGCCAGCTCCTGGCATCATGTAATGTCACCAGCCACTCTTAACCCCAGCCAGCTCCTGGCATCATGTAATGTCACCAGCCACTCTTAACCCCAGCCAGCTCCTGGCATCATGTAATGTCACCAGCCACTCTTAACCCCAGCCAGCTCCTGGCATCATGTAATGTCACCAGCCACTCTTAACCCCAGCCAGCTCCTGGCATCATGTAATGTCACCAGCCACTCTTAACCCCAGCCAGCTCCTGGCATCATGTAATGTCACCAGCAAGGAACACTGCCACATAGTTACCGGACATGGAGCTTCCTGACACTTCTGTCAGTTATCATGCTACATGTGTCAGGATTACAAACTCACCATCGGTGAGAAGAGTATAGTACCAGAAATAAAATTTACTACACAAATAAAACTAACAAGACAAATTCTTTAAATCTGGCAAATTACCTGTCCATGATTCCCAACATCTGCTTTCTGACATCCTGTGCTCTTTTCAGAGTTCGGATCTGTACAAAATTCTCGTAGCACCAGGGGCTTGAGAATTTGTTGTTTTTCCAGGAGTTGTACACTGCCAGCAGGGTCATGTGGTCACCCTCTGGCTGGTGAAATTTGGCTTTTTTTGAATCAGCAATTGCCTGTTTGTCCTACGAAGGATCAGACACAACAAGGTTAGTGGTAAAGTGGTCTTATTCATGCTATAGCTAGCAACTTGTATGTTCATTGCTCACAGCGTACATCACAGACATTTCCTAGATAGACTGCAAGTATTTTGATAGTGGAGAGAGTAACTGTGTATGGGCGGTGATCTGGACAATATATTGTGTTGTGATTTGACCAATGTGTGCAATTTGACCAACATTCTGACAATGTGTGGTGATTTGGCCAACATATGGTGATTTGAACAATAAATGACTATTTGACCAACATGTAGGGATTTGAATAATGTCACAATGCTTTGTGGTTTGACTAATGTCACAATATATAGTGATCTGACCAATGTGTGGTGACACTATCCCTAAATGTTACTCTCACACTATCCCTAAATATATATGCTCGTACTATACCTAAATGTATACTCTTACACTATCCCTAAACGTTACTTTCACACTATCCCTAAATGTTACTCTCGCACTATCCCTAAATGTATATTCTTGCACTATCCCTAAACGAACCTACATACAACAAACTGGTCATCCATCACAAAGTACTCACCTTTGGCCTGTAAAAGACATTCTGGACACTGAGCATGGAGACGATGGTGAGGATCTCATCGCTGCAGGCCAGATGCACCGACATGATCAACATCTTGGACAGCATGGGCTCCAGTGGGAACTCTGCCATCTGTCATCACAAAAAGCGAACACAATTTGACAGAGTTTAAAAACACAATGGACATAGTTTTGGCATGACCAAGTATTGGGTTTGTAACTTCAAAAGTGCTAAGTTCAAGCCAAATGAAGACAATATTTAAATGAAACTTAATGATGTCATACTCCCCACATCTCTGGCTAGTGGAATTTATGTTTGAACTTCTCGGATAAGTCCACAAATGTAGAGGTCTTGTGAGTCAGTAGCCTTCTCTTGTTTTTTCATTTTTCATTGGAGTACAGGGTTCAACTAATTCACATCAAGCCCTTCGCAGTGTTGTTCGTGATCTGTTCAACTTTGCAGCTCTTCCACAGAAGGAGAAAGCTGTCCCAATGCCAACACACCCCCCCCCCCCCCCCCCACTTAGTTGCCACTTATGACATGTTAGTTAGTTAATTGTGATTCCAACTTCACTGCAAAGGGTGGCCCCATCATGCACCATTCCTGTGCCAGTGAATATATTATGACATGTATGGCAGGTTGTAGTGTTGCTATTCTTTGTTTCCCTTATTTGTAACATAAATACTGAGCATATAAACGATACGTACTAAATGTTTATGACACACAAGCACACACGCACAAACTCTAGCAAAAATAGTGAACAGACAAAATGTTAGGGTGCTTAAAGTGTTTCAGTAATCAAAGGAAATCTAATATAATAAACATTCTCCTAATTTTTGTACAATACACCAACTATAACTATTATAACAGCTAATTATAACTGTCATGTTAACAATTAGTTTTAGTGAGTCACGCATTATTGAGTACTGCACATTTCCTATGCATTTATAATGCAAATATTGTTTCTTTTGTTGTTGTTGTTGTCTTAGCTATAAGAGATTTATGAATGAAATAATGTATGAGCAGAGAGATGAGAAGGGCAGAATGTCAGATGGGCCTGGGTGCCCAATTCTTAACACTTTGACAATAAAGTTTGTTTAGTGTGGTCAGAACAACTGATAGACACAGAAAATCAAAGCACCAACAGGCACACATATAATATGCTCACACTTTTGCTTTTCACATTTATTTTTTTTTTTGCATATCCCTTACAGGACGTTGCAGTCAACATCAGCATTTTCAGGCAAGATTACGTTCAGTAGTTTGCCATTGCTTTCTGAGCGACCGGCTCACATACCTCTAAGTTACCAACGAGGTGAGAACCGCTACCAATTCTCGCGCAGGTTACGTTACTCACGAGAATATACGGGATTATGGAGAAAGACGTTAACCCCTAGGCCAAGGGACCGGCTTTTCAATGTATACATTTAAGTTTAAAAAAAATAATGAAACATAAAGAAAAACAAAGCTGCACATACTCTTCTTCCCAGCCTGGTCAACAGACCCTCATCATCGAGGGCGCTAAGAGCATGAAGCTGTTCCATGGCAGAGATCAACGTCTGCATCGGTGGAGCGTCCATGAAATCAAAAGCCAGGAGGTCATTGATCCCCATAGCCTTCAAACTGAGCACGGTGGAGGCCAGGTTGGTCCGCTGAATTTCAGGGACATTTGTGGCCAGCATTTCGTCCCTGTACGCTCGCTCCGTGTAGAGACGGTAACATTTGCCTGGTCCAGTCCGTCCGGCACGTCCTGCTCTCTGCTTCGCTTGAGCCTGGGGATGATTATCAAAAGTGTTATTTGAGCAATCATTTATTGGGTACTATAGGCTAAACCAAAGCTGGTGCATGTTAAGAAACCATATGCTGTCTGTACAAACACAACAAAAATGGATCTGTATGTTGGTTGTAGATATCTGAGAAAGAGCTACTCATTATGTAGGCCATGGATGTTTGAGAAAGATCTATTTACATGTTGTTACATGTTTATGTATTGTTTGGCACTCACAGAAGTAGATGAAAGAAGCAGACACTAAAGGACACACTAGACAACATATAAACATATCTTAGATGAGTGTATGATCAGCTAGCACACACGTATCCTATATATGTTGGTTGTAAATAACTTAAAGACTGAAGACTCATTCATCCCTACACTAGTGACAAAACCTACAACCATTGAGGGAAACAAGACCAGCCCAGGTCTAACCCCAGTGTCTGTGGTGCTGAACCGTGACCTGGTTACATCCTAATGAGCCTCTCCACAGATGTAAAGTGTCAGTACTGTCTTACACACCCCGCTGGTCTCTCAATACTGTCTTACACATCCCGCTGGTCTCTCAATACTGTCTTACACATCCCGCTGGTCTCTCAGTACTGTCTTACACACCCCGCTGGTCTCTCAGTACTGTCTTACACACCCCGCTGGTCTCTCAGTACTGTCTTACACATCCCGCTGGTCTCTCAGTACTGTCTTACACACCCCGCTGGTCTCTCAGTACTGTCTTACACACCCCGCTGGTCTCTCAGTACTGTCTTACACACCCCGCTGGTCTGTCAGTTTGGAGAGAGGATGCAGACTGCTACAACACAGTGCACAGAAGATAGTACTTTGGCACTGGGTCAAGGTAAAGTCTCTCCAACCTGGCTCCAGCAGATGTAAGCCTGGTCATGGCTCACATAACCCTAACACTAATGTGTGAGACTCAGGCTTCCAGAGAATTGACAAACAAACCAGAACATACCTGAGAAATAGGTGTCACATTCAACTGGTCCATGCCACAAACCAGAACATACCTGAGAGATAGGTGTCACAGTCAACTGGTCCATGCCACAAACCAGAACATACCTGAGAGATAGGTGTCACAGTCAACTGGTCCATGCCACAAACCAGAACATACCTGAGAAATAGGTGTCACAGTCAACTGGTCCATGCCACAAACCAGAACATACCTGAGAAATAGGTGTCACAGTCAACTGGTCCATGCCACAAACCAGAACATACCTGAGAGATAGGTGTCACAGTCAACTGGTCCATGCCACAAACCAGAACATACCTGAGAGATAGGTGTCACAATCAACTGGTCCATGCCACAAACCAGAACATACCTGAGAGATAGGTGTCACAATCAACTGGTCCATGCCACAAACCAGAACATACCTGAGAGATAGGTGTCACAGTCAACTGGTCCATGCCACAAACCAGAACATACCTGAGAGATAGGTGTCACAGTCAACTGGTCCATGCCACAAACCAGAACATACCTGAGAGATAGGTGTCACAATCAACTGGTCCATGCCGGTTTTTGAGTTGTAGACATTCTGTTTGACAAAGCCAGGATCGACCACGTAGTAAATGCCGTCAATGGTCAGCGATGTCTCTGCGATGTTGGTGGCTATGATGACCTGTCCAAGTATAGTTGGCAGTAAAGGAGATAACATGCTTCTCAAAAACACACCATGCAACAGTGACAACATATGGAGATTTGAGTGACGGGATATGTGTGACTTTCAGTGACAAGGTGTGGGGATTTGTGTGGCTTTAAGTGACATCTGGAGATGTGTGTGACAAGTAATGTTTAGTCCTTGATCTCATCATAAATCATGACGGGGATCTTTGTGGTGAAGCAGTCAAGCCATCTGCTCTGCACTCCAAAGGTCCTGGGTTTGTTTTCAGACTACATCATTTGGTTCATGAGTGCAGTGTTCTCAGAGACACCTGGGGGTTGTCGCTGGAGCCACGGATTTTGTGCTTTGTGCAATGCTTTCGGCAGACAGAGACTGAGCCATGTGGGATACAAACCTAGTGCAAAGAAGCTAATCCTCTCGCATTTTAACCCATTTTAGTAATAAAATACACAAACCCTATGATACCAATGTCATCCACATCACACTTACACAAAAATTAACACATCACACTTACACAAAAATTAACACATCACACTTACACAAAAATTAACACATCACACTTACACAAAAATTAACAAATCACACTTACACAAAAATCAACACCTGCGAGATGCGATGCTTGAGGAGATCTGTCAACTGAACAATCCGAAACCAAGTAAGAAATGATGTTATCAGACAGACAGTTGGATCAACAGCTTGTGTCGCATGTAATGAAAGGCAGAAGATCACCAGATTCAACCATTTCCTTAGAATGCTAATTAGATCATTCAATTTCCTTAGAATGCTGGAGCGCCAATGATTCCTCATCATGACAGTTAGCGGCAAAAGTGGAAAAGAATGATGATGAATATGAAAATAATTGCAATCTAAAACAACAAGCAAACATTTGCAGGTTCATAGTAGGTTGCAGAGTTACAATTATTTGTTTCCCATATTGTCCTGGTTACACATGAACGAGCTACAGTGTGCAGGGTTCAAACTTTTGTCTCGAATTTTGAAAAGGGAGTTAGTCAACTTACCTCTTATAAATTAGTGTATGGGAAATCATTAGCACACACAGGCTGGTTCAGGGGAGAGTGGGCAGAGGGTTTGGTCAACGCTCAACCCATGAAGGAAAATGTAGGGGGGGCATTCATTCAAGCTGCCAAGAGTAACATCAAAATGGGGGATATTCACTGACAACTGAACAAGGGGACTAAGCACTTGTGGGTATGTCCTAAGTGCAATAATGCAGATTCTTGATTTGATATTTCATTAACACATGACACCCCTAAAATGGCACGTGTTGTGTTCCTACCTTGACCTAATTATATCAACATCACTGCTAACCTCACAAACAAGAACACACATGGGAGACCCACCTTTCGAGAACCAGGTGGAGCTGGCTCAAATATTCTGGTTTGCATTTCTGATGGCAAAGCACTGTAGACAGGTAGTATAATTAATTCTGGGACTTCTGGTCCTAAAGCTTTCATGCGCTCATAGAGGATCTCACAGGCTGTATCAATCTCCTCTTGCCCGGTCAGAAACAGAAGTATATCACCTGGTGGTGGCAACAGTCAACAATCATAAAAAAGCCCAGGTAATGGGTACAAAACGTCAGTCACTTGTGTCAGTTTTATAGTATGATATGGGGCAATGGGTGTCAAGTACGACAGAACAAGAAAACCTGTGATCTTTGACCCTACTTTATCAAGTATGACAGAAAATGAGAATTATGGTCTTTTAGCCAACTTTGTTAAGTACAACAGAAAATGGGACTTGATTGATTGATTGATTGATTTAGGAATCTACATCACAGCATTCGGGGCATTCCCATAAGTGCTCCATCCCCATCCTCAGCAGCCAGCGAAGAGTTCCAACACTAATAGTACCAGTAGCAATCTGATTATAAGTCCGTCTCGCCTTTCCTCTGAGCATTGAGCGTCGGCCAGATCCCTTCGTCACTCCTCGTCTCATTCTTGCCAGACCATGGTAATCCATTTGCTCCTCTGAGGTGTGCATGTGCTCCCACAAGGCCGCAACCACGTCTGCCTTGTCATGTATCAATACTCCACCAAGTTTTGCCGAGCCAGCCAATCTGTCCGCCTGTTCATTCCCCAGCACACCGGCATGCCCTGGAGAAAAGATCCAGGCGATGCTTGTCACCCGTGACTTGTGGTCTTTGACCCTATCATAACAATAGATCATTAACAGCCAGGTTTGTACATAAACAGTGACAGGTTCATAGACAAATAGTGTCAAGATTATAATTCTGCTGTCAACTAATAGAAGAATATTAACTTGTTCTGAATTAGTCAATGTGAAACATGCACTTGTCAATTTACAAGCACCCAGTTTATAAATAATGTCACATTTATAATCAGATAGTGCTAAGTTAACAAATATTGCCAGATTTATAATCGTAGACTGGCAAGTTAATAAATATTGTCAAATGTATAATCCAGACTGACAAGTTAAATAAATATTGCCAGATTTATAATCATAAACTGGCAAGTTAATAAAGATTTATAATCAGATATGCTAAGCTAATAAATATTGCCAGATTTATAATCATAGACTGGCAAGTTAATACATATTTCCAGATGTATAAATATGTTATGAAACTAGTGCCAAGTGTACAAACAAACAATCTCAAGTTTATAATCAGTGCCAAATATATAAACAGTGATACACCTACACAGCAGCAGTACCAAGTTGACTACAGTAGTATATCAGGGACTTTCTAATTGCTGGTTCAATGTTCAGGCTTCCACGCCATACAGTAGTGTTGAATTTACATGATATTCCACGCCATACAGTAGTGTTGAATTTACATGATATTCCATGCTATACAGTAGTGTTGAATTTACATGATATTCCATGCTATACAGTAGTGTTGAATTTACATGATATTCCATGCCATACAGTAGTGTTGAATTTACATGATATTCCACGCCATACAGTAGTGTTGAATTTACATGATATTCCATGCTATACAGTAGTGTTGAATTTACATGATATTCCACGCTATACAGTAGTGTTGAATTTACATGATATTCCATGCCATACAATAGTGTTGAATTTACATGATATTCCACGCTATACAGTAGTGTTGAATTTACATGATATTCCATGCCATACAATAGTGTTGAATTTACATGATATTCCATGCTATACAGTAGTGTTGAATTTACATGATATTCCATGCCATACAGTAGTGTTGAATTTACATGATATTCCATGCCATACAGTAGTGTTGAATTTACATGATATTCCATGCCATACAATAGTGTTGAATTTACATGATATTCCATGCCATACAATAGTGTTGAATTTACATGATATTCCATGCCATACAATAGTGTTGAATTTACATGATATTCCATGCCATACAATAGTGTTGAATTTACATGATATTCGATGCATTAAAATTGAGAATTGTCAAAGGTTATGTGTATACAATACTACTGTATGGCGCAGAAGCCTTCTGTGGCAAAGTGGTAAAATCGTCTGCACCGCGCTCCGAAGGTTGTGGGTTCGATTCCGGGCTAAGTCTTTCGGTTCACGATTGCATTTTTCTCGGAGACTCCTAGGGGTCATTGCTGGAGCTATGGAGTTTGTGCGACACTTTCGGTAGGCCACCCTGCAGAAAGAGACCGATCTATATAGGATAGAACCCAATGCAATGAAGTCAATCCTCTCGACTTTTAAGACTTTTTAAGCAGAAGCCTGGACAATGAACAAGCAATTAGAAAGTCGTATAGAGGCCCCGGAGATGTGGATATATAGAAGAATATACCATACTTCATGGAAACAAAAACAATCAAATACAGAAGTTCTAGAAAAACTGGCAATGAAAGGAGGCAAGTGAAATATTTGTCCGCCACGTTAAAAGACATAACACTCTTATAAAATCCAAACTGGGGGTAAGGTTGAAAGCTTGCATGAGTAAGAGGTAGACAACGATACAAGTGGGAAGATAACATCAAGACATGGACGAACAGCAATCTGACAGACTGTACAATTGGGATGAGAGACAGACATTGTTGGAGATCCATTGCAGCCAACCTTCATTGTGGAGACGGCACCTGATTGATTGACTGATCAGGTACTGGTAAATATTAACATTCTGATCTAGATGATTCTCTCAGGCCACTAGATAAGTGAGCTCAATTTAATTGTAAGACTTCAATAACATGGCCAACTCAGCCAGACTGTTGAAGCAACCCGAGTTTTGTGGTGATTTCAAGCACTGAGTTCGTGAAGGATATTCAACAGAATGCGGTATTTACCTGGTGGCTCTGTCAGATGGATCTGCATTACTGTGATGAGTGAGGCATCCAGATAGTCTGTCTCAGCTTCCTTCGTGTACAGGATGGCTACTGGATAAGTGCGGCCAGGAATTGTGAATATAGGCTGGAAAAAAAAGCCAAAAGTAATTATCATGAGAAATTAACATGGCTTTTACATTTATTAACGCACCTTTTACATGTACAAATGCTTTCAAGGAGTTTGTGACTGAGGGCTCACAATTTTCACCTCACACATCATGGGAATGTGTTCAATCCTTGGTACAGCTGCTGCATTGGTCCAGGTTTCTCTTTTTGGGCGGTACCCACCCAGGGTAGGCGGGGAAACACCTTGCCTCTCTAGCTGGCTTAATATTTTCCTGGCAATTAACTTCTCCGGCAGCTTGCCTATTGTATTCTGCATGGTTATAATTTTATATCCCTGAATTTTTGTGTGGTCTTTGTCAGGCTTCGGCAAGGGAATCAGATAGCTGTGTAACCACTCCTCCTTGATGCTAGCACTCCCTATACTGTTGTTGTATATGTCTGCTAGTTTCTCTAGCTCGTTGTCGGTACACCTATTGATGTCGTCGTATTTTATGCCATCAGGCCCTGGAGCGCTGTTTTTTGATCGTCGAAGCACAGCCTTGATTTCTTTCACTGTCACTGTGTCTTCATCCGAAGTGTTCTGGGCCTTGCACCTGTCTGAGGTGACCTCCTTGGCAAGATTTTGGCCTCCCATGTCTGTCTGGTTGCTCTGCTCTAGATAGCGTTCAAAGAGGGCTTTGCCCTTGTCCTTGTCAGTCCTCTGCCAGATGAGGTCAGCACTTTGGAAGTCAGAAATGCTATTATTCTTGACTACCCCACTCATGCTTTTATGTAGTCGCCAGAACAATTTCAGTGACTTGTCTGTGCTTTCTGACACACCTCTGCCCATTTTTCACTTTTAACCACTTTGACCAGTTTTTGAAAGAGCTTACTTTTGTGTGCATCTCTCTTTCTAAGTGCATGCAGGGACTAGGATGGCCATCTCTGTTCTTCTTGGCATTTTGCCATCTCTTTACAGCACTACGCTTATCCACCCAAGCCTTCTCCACCTCGAAATTCCACCAAGGTGGCTGCTCCCAGCTTTTTTTCCTGCCTGAAGCTTTCTTTTCCTGAAGCTGCCCTGAAGTTTTTTTGTTTTTATATTGCCCATGATGTCTATGAAGGTTTCCACTCAGGCATTGAAACCTTTGCTGCAGTGACTGATCTTGACGACGCGCACAACAGAGTACCACTGGATTTTTTAATGCTTCAGCTTCTTGAAGTCAGCTGGCGCAATGGTCAACCCAACAAAGGCAACAGTGACTTTGGTTCTCGTTCAATAATCATATTGTCAACACTCCAACAAAGGCAACAGTGACTTGGTTCTCGTTCAATAATCATATTGTCAACATTCCAACACCAACTGTAAAGCTGTGTTCAGAGACGGTGGAAAGAATGCAGGCAATGAATTACCTGGGGATACGGTCTGATCGAAGCCTTGCTTATAATTAGCACATAGACCAGGTGATAACAAAGGCCAAGCGGGGTTTGGCTGCGATGCGGGTGATGGCGGCAGCAAACTGTGAGCAGCGCCATCTATGTCTTCTGTATGAGGGGCTGGTCGTGTCTGTTTTTGAGTATGCAATGGCAATCCTGACTCTCAGTCGTAAGCAGATAGAAAGGATGGAAAGGATACAGAATGAAGCTATGCGCATTATTCTTGGATGTACAAGAGATACAGCATGCAGGGTGATTTTCCAACCATTGATTGCAGAGCACGCGCCTACCTCAGAGTTAACGCAAACACACAACATCCACTGCATAGTGAAATTATGAAGGTGAAGGGCAGCAGGTTAAAAAGAGGACGGTCGTGGATGGGTCAAGCTGAAGACATTCTTCAACAGGTGTGTTCACTTGAGGACTTAGAACCTGGCGAGGAGTGGGTACAAGTGCCAACAGATTTCTGCACATCCTTTTCAGTTTGCATCCAACTAGATAGAAAATGCAGACAAGAAAATCCAGCTGCTGTGGAGGCTGAAGTACAAGCGTTGATTTTCGAGAATTCGCTAGACGGTGATGCTGTCATCTACACAGATGGGTTGGTCGTCCGACATGTGAGAAGCTCATGGGCCTTTACAGCTCAGGCCGGAGGGAGAATTGTGAAGGAGGACTCTGGTGCTTTCACTGAAACCACAAGTAGCCTGACTATGGAAGTTATGGCAGTAAGTAAAGCAATAACATGGCTCGAGACACAGACTTTCACTAGGGCATGTTTCCTTAGCGACTCAATGAACATGATCAAGAGGATAGAGGATGGGGTCGATCCGAAGAGAATGGTTGCTGTCTCTGGAGCGGTCTCGGCTGGCAAAGATTAGTTTCATCTTCGTGCCAGGGCATGCGGGAGTACAAGGAAATGAGTGGGCTGACGAGCTCACAGGTGAGGCTACGGTGGAGGGCGGACGCACCATGGATCAGGCTGACACTCTGAATGCTCTACGAGAAGTAAGACTTGCGTGAACCAAATGATGACTGTGAATCTACAACCATGGCCAGACTGCGAGAACAGCAAATTAAAAGAGGGGTGGCCAAACAAAAACACTACGCAGGAAGCCAAAGAAGATTGATAAACCAACACAGAACTGGTGTCGTTAGCCGCTACACGCTGCGGGATTTGCTGAGGGGATCCGAGCACTTATGGACTGAATGGTTCGATGTGCAATGAGGATGATCTGTTGACTATCTAACTAACTAACTAACTAACTAAACTAGCTCACTAACCAACCAACCAAACAACCAACCAACTAACTGATACAGCTCTGGAATTTAATCAATCCTAGCCGTAACACTACATGGTGACTGTTTGGACAAGCAGCCATTATTTTGCCGGCTCAGAAAAAAACTTTCCTGGCATACATCAGCAAGGGTACAGAGTTGTCATGAAAGCAAATATCTTCAAGATACAGTTGTTGTCATGAAAACGGAGAATACAAAATAATTTTTAACAGTGCTGAACAATACAGACAGATTCATATAAACAAGTTACAGATTTGTGGAATTAAGGTACTGCCCTGTTTATGTTTGTGAAAATGTATACAAAATCCAGGTATTTATATCACTACTCAAGAAACAACAGAATCAGGCACACAATGAGGAGGTACAAAGCAAATGGTAAACGACAGGATGAGGTACAAAACATGAAGTACACAACAGGAGGGAGTACATAACTGGAGGAGGTGCACTTTATAAAATGGTACCCCAAAAAATATGCACCAGGATACAAGAAAATGGTACAAGGGGAGGTAACCACCATGATGAGATAACAGAAGAAACCCAACAGACAGAGCTACATGACAGGATAATGTACAGGCCAGATGCAGAATTGCAACATCAAGACACAAACTAAGATATACATAAAACAGAACATACACAAATAGGATACACAAAACAGAAGGAGAGAAATATTACAACAATTCTGAAACAGAAACAACACAACAATGAACAACGGCAATCAGTTAATCTCTATAAAAAATGACAGCTAATACTTACAGCTTCGTAGAAATATTGGGAGAATTTTACAGCATCCAGAGTCGCTGATGTGACAATAAGTTTTAGGTCCTGTCGTTTCTTCACAGCCTGTTGGAGAATTTAATTATTTTCATCCAGAAACAAAAAGGTACAGTATATGTGCTAATCTTGGCACCAAACTTTGAATATTCAATTCTAAGATTAAATCAGTTCTACTGTATGGATCAGAAACCTGGAGAATGTATAAGATTATCACTAATAAACTACAAACATGCATTAATTGGTTCCTGCATAAAACAGAAGGATTAAAATGGTACAGCAGAATCACCAATCAATCCACCACAATCATCCCACCAGCCATTAACAACACCCATGTCCCAAGATGAACCTCTCAACCTCAAATAGCAATTGAAAGTACTGTTTGCTAGCTGCCCATTTCCTTGCCCCTTCTATAGAAATTATTGGTGGCTGCATGTCAGCTCTGTCACCCCTCTTACCTCTTCCATAACGAGGACAATATAGACCTGAAGTTCACAGAGGCTGATAACTTACTCCCTGCTCACAGCCTTATCATTTAGCCTATCATCACTATCATGTGAAATGCTGATAAGCACTGGTGGAGGAGGGTGTCATGGCTCGCCAGCTGACATGATCACTGGGGCCTGGGGTCAAGTCTGTGTTCTACACACTACTTTCTGAACTAGGCAGCCAGCATAAGGTCACGATACAGTCTCACTGTGGAGTACCTAGAAACAAGAGAGCTGACCGACTAGCTAAGGAAGGAGCAATAGAAGAACCTGATGTACCTGTCACATATCACCAAAAGAAAAGAATGATCAAATCAATCAGAAAGCCACCAACACCAGCTCAAGATGACTAGCCCTTTGTGGACTGACCAGAACAAATAATTAATTATTCTTGTGCCACAGAATAGAATACACAGACTGCACAACTACATGTATACAAATATATATGTGGCTAGAGGAGACTACTGCAACACACGTTGTGTTCATTACGGATTCAAAGAATATACTTAGCAAGGTGGAGAAAGGAATGTTTCATGTGGAATGGCTCTTGTCGTTTCAGAGGCCACAGATTGTGAGAATTGTATGGATATTTTGCCCTGGCTATGCGAGTGTACGGGGGAAAGAACAGGCTGATAGGCTAGCAGGGAATGCACCTCTTGGTGGTATCTTGCCTATGGACAAGGGGGAGGTGGTCGTGCGCTTGTGGGACCAGGTGGGGAAGGCGGAGGAACAGATTGAGAACCCATATATGGAAAGAATGAGATTGCAGGGGATCGGCAGGGGATCGGCAGGGGTTCTGGAAGAATCTCAAAACTGAGATGGAAGAGCAGGAGAACTTTTAATCAGATAGCGGTGGGAACGATTAGTAGTATCACTCTTCACTGGCTGTTGAACGAGGGGACTGAGCACATATGGGAATGTCCTGAGTGCAGTGATGTCGGTTCTTAACTCAACTCAACTCAACACAAAATTCAAGACGGCAAAACAGCCGTGTGCACATGTGTGTTGGGCCGCAGACAGCAGATCACACATTCCAAACCACAAAAATATGACATTTCCAGACAAACCTTCGGGCCCAGAGAAAAACAGTGGAAGATAAACTCTATGGACTACTGAGTGAAATATAAAAAAATAAAAAAAACAGTTAAATTCATACATGAGACAACATTGCATATATTTTTTTTGCATACCCTATTTACAGGACATTGCAGTCAACAACAGCATTTTTCAGCTGCTGTTGATGTCTTGGCAAGTTTTATGTTCAGTAGTTTACCATTGCTTTCTGAACGACTGGCTCACATACCTTTCTGTAAGAAACCAACGCGACGCGATCCACTGCCAAATCTCGCGCAGCTGTGTTTCATTTCAGATATAGACACATTTCAAGTGAACAAAAGAAGAAGTCTGTGCTGTTATCCTGGTTATGTCATGTTGCAAAACCATGCAGATATTTATTTTGTTGTTTTCCTCTTCTTCTTTTTCAATAAGTTAGTTAACCTATCATGTGATAAAATAACAAATACGTTGGAAATTAATCCACAAACATGTTGGGAAAGAATCCGATACAAACATGTACAGGAAATGCCATGAAACAAAACAGCTGAGTGAACAGACAGAATTAACAAAGTAAGGGGGCCTTTCCCACCATGAGGTGTGCAGGTTATATGGTGCTAGCCCTGTGTTCTCAGACCTACCAGCACTGGGTGGGTGCTGCGACCTGGGAGCACTGGGTGGGTGCTGCGACCTGGGAGCACTGGGTGGGTGCTGCGACCTGGGAGCACTGGGTGGGTGCTGCGACCTGGGAGCACTGGGTGAGTGCTGTGACCTGGGAGCACTGGGTGGGTGCTGCGACCTGGGAGCACTGGGTGGGTGCTGCGACCTGGGAGCACTGGACGGGTGCTGCGACCTGGGAGCACTGGGTGGGTGCTGCGACCTGGGAGCACTGGATGTGTGCTGTGACTTGGGAGCACTGGGTGGGTGCTGTGACCTGGGAGCACTGGATGTGTGCTGTGACTTGGGAGCACTGGGTGGGTGCTGTGACCTGGGAGCACTGGGTGGGTGCTGTGTGCAGGGTGTATGGTGCTAGCCCTGTGTACTCAGACCAATCAGCACTGGATGTGTGCTGTGACTTGGGAGCACTGGGTGGGTGCTGTGACCTGGGAGCGCTGGGTGGGTGCTGCAACCTGGGAGCACTGGGTGGTTACTGTGACCAGTGAGTGCTGGGTGGGTGCTGTGACCTGGGAGCACTGGGTGGGTGCTGCAACCTGGGAGCACTGGGTGGGTGCTGCGACCAGGGAGCACAGGGTGGGTGCTGCGACCAGGGAGCACAGGGTGGGTGCTGCGACCAGGGAGCACTGAGTGGGTGCTGTGATCTGGGAGCGCTGGGTGGGTGCTGTGACCTGGGAGCGCTTGGTGGGTGCTGTGACCTGGGAGCACTGGATCGGTGTTGTGACCTGGGAGCACTGGGTGGGTGCTGCGACCTGGGAGCACTGGATGGGTGCTGTGACCTGGGAGCACTGGGTGGGTGCTGCGACCTGGGAGCACTGGGTGGGTGCTGTGACCTGGGAGCACTGGGTGGGTGCTGCAACCTTGGAGCACTGGGTGGGTGCTGTGACCTGGGAGCACTGGGTGGGTGCTGTGACCTGGGAGCACTGGGTGGGTGCTGTGACCTGGGAGCACTGGGTGGGTGCTGTGACCTGGGAGCACTGGGTGGGTGCTGTGACCTGGGAGCACTGGGTGGGTGCTGTGACCTGGGAGCACTGGGTAGGTGCTGTGACCTGGGAGCACTGGGTGGGTGCTGTGACCTGGGAGTGCTTGATGGGTGCTGTGATCTGGGAGCACTGGATGGGTGCTGTGACCTGGGAGCACTGGGTGGGTGCTTTGACCTGGGAGCACTGGGTGGGTGGGTGATGCGACCAGGGAGCACTAGGTGGGTGCGATGCGACCAGGGAGCACTAGGTGGGTGCTGTGGTCAATAACACCTCGACCTCCCAGGACATTTTCTAGTACCTATGTTAGACTGGGTCGACCTGAGTGTCCAGGTTTAATGTTTTAAAACCTCAACTAAGCGGGGATTCGAACACGGGGCCAACAGGTCAGCATGCTAGCCACCCTACCACAGCAACTCCCAAACATATGGAAGACTATCAGTATACTCTTGGAGACATTGATTTCCTGAAAATGAATTCTGTGATTATGACTGACCTGTTTGAGCAGGCCAAAGAGAACATCTGTATGGATTGTCCTCTCGTGGGCTTCGTCCAGCATAATGACTGAATACTGCGTCAGGTCGCCGTCAATCAAACACTCTCTCAGCAACATACCGTCCGTCATGTACTTGATTTTTGTCTCGGCACTGGTGCAGTCTTCAAAACGAATAGTGTAGCCAACCTGGCAAGTACATGGTAGATTATCAATCACAAACCACTTTCATGAACCATCAGTGTGAATCACAAACAACTGTCATGAACTAAATATAATCTGTCATGTGTATCACAAACCACTGTCATGAACTAAATAAAATCTGTCATGTGTATCACAAACCACTGTCATGAACTAAATAAAATCTGTCATGTGTATCACAAACCACTGTCATGAACTAAATAAAATCTGTCATGTGTATCACAAACCACTGTCATGAACTAAATAAAATCTGTCATGTGTATCACAAACCACTGTCATGAACTAAATAAAATCTGTCATGTGTATCACAAACCACTGTCATGAACTAAATCTGTAATATGTATCACAATCCACTGTCATGAACTAAATCTGTAATATGTATCACAATCCACTGTCATGAACTAAATATAATCTGTAATGTGAGTTTAGTTTAATCAACAGATCAACATCACTGCACACGGGTGTAACCCATAAGTGCTCCGTTCTACTCCTAACTCAAGCCTGAGTCCGGAAAAACTCAGCTCAGTGCACGAACTCTGTAGCACCGGTAAGGATCCTGAAATACTTTGGGTAGATTTTTAACTCAAAATTTTGCCCGGGAAGCACCATTAAACTATTCTAATATGTAATGTTTAATGTATGCAAACTCTAATCTGTAATGTGAATCACAAATCACTGTCGTGAACTAAATGTAACTGTTAAGGTGAATCACAAAGATAACCCCAAGACACATTATCTGGTCATTCCCAAATACCTAATCACCTTAACAACAATCTCCGCACAACCAGGATTTCTAATCCCCTCATCTTACAAATCCCAAGGACTTCCTAATTTAATCCTAATTTACGAACCTCCCTACTACAAGAGAAAATGAACACATAACAATCTCTCTAAATTCACCATCAAATGATTCCTGAAAGTAACCATAATCAATCTTAAACTAGCAGTTCACTGTCTCAAGGGCAATAATCTTAAACATATGAATTCATCATCAAAACAATACTAATTTTTATTTTATCTGTAAGAATATTACCTCCTGGCCCAATATTATATTATGAATATTACCTCCTGACTACACGACAAAATGAACACATAACCATCTCTCTAAATTCATCATCAAATGATTCCTAAAAGTAATGATAATCGATCTTAAACTAGCAGTTCCTGTCTCAAGGGCAATAATCTTAAACATGTATTCATCATCAAAACAATACTACATTTTATTTTATCTGTAAGAATATTACCTCCTGGCCCAGACGACAACCAAACTCTTCAGACACTCTCTTCGCCACTGACATTGCGGCAACTCTTCTGGGCTGTGTGCATCCAATCTTCCCTCGTGTCGTGTACCCAGCCTCAGCCATGTACTGGGTCATCTGGGTTGTCTTCCCTGACCCCGTCTCACCAATGACAATGAGAATCTGGTTGTCCCCAACAGCCTAAAACACAACATTCACGGTCTGTGAAGAAGTGTGCTAGGCAGGTTATCAGATGTTAAACAGTGAAATATATGTGAATGTATGTGACCATGCTGTCGTGCAGCCAACCATACACAAACTAGTGAAAGGCAAGGGGAAACCATCACATATTTTCCCAAGACGATCATTCAAGACAAACTCAATAAAGAGTTAGTTAGAATCTCTTCATCTGGTAGGAAGCATCACAAGCTACAGGTGATACCCAATCATATGCAAATTAAATGTTAAAAATACATTTAATGTTGATGCAGGGAATGTCAGAACACTTAGAATGGAAAGTTAAAAGACATCAAAAAGGAAATGGAAAGAATGAATATAAATATATTAGGTTTTAGTGAAATGTGATGGCCAGGTGCAGGGAAAAATATTGAGATAAGCACAGAATTATTTACTCAGGAGAGAAGAATCATGGAAGGGAAGTTGCATAATTTTGTATCCACAGAGCATAGAGCGCTAGGATAGTTATAGGATGCTAGGAAGTCTCAGACAGAGAGATATTAGTGAAACCCGATGGCAAACCTCTGCATTTTAACATAATATAAGCATAAGATAACCATGCGGAAAGTCAAATATCTAGGTATATGGTGTCACAGACCCACGATACTACCTAGTATAACCGAGGGCATTACTGACTAGACACTGGACAGGAGAGACAGGTTACTTGCAGGGACTGTCAGGTAGTAGCCACAGGTAGACAGAGAGTAAAGTGTGGGGGGGGGGGGGGGGGGGGGGCTAGACTCTCTGTCATGTTCTTACATACTTATAACACTTGGCTCGAAGTCTGTGACAGAGGTAAACAATTGCTCGCTTACAAGATAGCACTCGTACGAACAGTCGTTGCAATTTAAGATACTTTTAATCGATGATAATGTACATGTGCGCAATCTTGCAGGGATTGCGTTTCATCACCACGTAACATTCACAGTGAATATCGTAAAATCGTTATCACACCCTCACTTTATATACACAACCCTCACTGACTATCAGTACACACTAGCTGTTCATACTCGCCATCTCGATCACAACTGAATCTACAAGCTCATTCACTCCTGCTATCAAAGCGATACATTTGGGAATCACAGCCACAACCCTATGTCCGTCCGTGTCGCAGTCTCCTAACCTATCTGTCTAATTCAGGTACGCTCATCCGGATCACGGATTCCTACATCCCGCGAATCCGGTGTTACTTGGTGTGGTCCGATGGACACGGGTCTGGCTCGAGTACAGGTTTACCATGCACTAGACTGCAAACAATCCTGACCTTTCTTAGTACACCTGTCTACCTGTCGCTACTACCTGACAGTCCCTGCAAGTAACCTGTCTCTCCTGTCCAGTGTCTAGTCAGTACTGCCCTCGGTTATACTAGGTAGCATTGTGGGTCTGTGACATATGGAAACACCAGATGGAAGATGCATCATAGAGATAAAGAACAGAAAAGGAAAAGCAAAAAAGAACTTTCTATCAAATGAAGAACATTTTATGCAATAAATCCTTGTCATTGGAAATTTGAAAAATGTTTGTGTGTTACACAGAACCAATTTTAACCTACGGCTGCAAATCCTGGACAAAAAGTAAACAGGCAAAAACATTTGTAGAAGCCTTGGAGAAGTGGTAATATATAAAAATACTGACAATTTATTGAACAGCCGAAATGAGCAATCTGGATACTGTGAAGGAGGCTAAGTCACAAAGACACCTCATCAACATCAGAAAGAAGCAGTCACCATTTTTTGGCCACATTATGAGAAGATAAAAACTGGTCAGAAAGATTTGTAGAAAGAGAGAGAGAAAGACAGCAAGAGAAATTCTTGACAGTCTTGTGCCATGGCACAAAATGAAGTCAATAGAACAATTGATCCATGCCATCAGAGATCGTAATTTACGGAGAAGCATGATATTTCTCTACGCCACCATTCTAGAATATCAAACTTCATTTCCTCTCACTCGGTCTCTTCTACCATTAATCTACAGTCATCACAATGTTTTCCAATGTCTCATTATATGACCAAATAATGCTGTTTGTCTATGTTTTAAAGCTGCGTAAAATGTTTTACTCATTGTCAGTTACTTTGGCAGTCCCAGGTATTCGTAACATTTGTCTCAGAACCCTCATCTCTGCTACCCCAAGCTCTTTCTAATTTATTTATTCACATGCTAAGATTCACTGTCAAACAACAGAACAGATTCTTTATAAAATTTCAGCCCTCTCTTTCTGACATTCAATGACCGGTTTTACTGATAAAATAAACAGAACTATTTTGTACGCATATTTCAGGAAATCTCATGTATAGTATGAATGATCTGGTTTTATTTGTAAAGAATCACAGCTCCATCTTCTCCAATACACCGAACATTAAGAATCTCAATACATTGCATGAATTCTGCAGCTTAAGAGAGTAAGTTTCCCATTTTGAAATGTATCCTGAGAAACAGCCTAATTGACAGGCTACGTGCTGGTAGAGAGAACTTCACTACAGGAAGTCATTTTGTCTCCTGACTGGACAGTATACTGTTACAATACCCAAAAGGCCATACTGGGGAAGATGTCCCCCAAAGTGAATAAGTGGCCCTAATGCTATCAAAAGAGGCAGAGAAAGCATGAAGGAATGGGAAGAAGTGAGTTATAAATAACAGCTGCAAACATCTATGGGTGTGTCTAGAGCCTTATGATACTGGATCTGCTAACAAATGGGGGGAAAGTCATGACACATCAAGACATGGAATTGGTGCCACTTACCTTAAGTAGGTCATCTTTGAGCTTGTATATGGGCAAACTCTGGCGCTGCTCCAGGATGGACTTCTTCTCTTTCTTGCCGTATGAGGCCTTGGCACCGCCACTGATGTGCTTCTTCCACTCTGGTTCCTCTTTCGGTGCCATGCCTACTCCCCGCATGTTGGCAGCAAGTGTTCGACCCCCATCTGGTTGTAATGGAAAAGCAGTAGTTGTAACAATCATGAAACAAATTATAGCTGCCATCCTGATCACCTCTAGGTTTTTTCTTATCATTCTTCTTAACATAACTAGAAAGATACACAAGGGTTTGATTGGTTGTCCACATGTACTTCACCAAATCTGACATCCCACACTGTGTCAATGGCTTCAGGCAGAGGAGCGCTGTTTGGAGGGTACAAGCCTTATCCTAGTGTGAGGAAATTGCAACCCGAAGATTAAATTTCATGGCAGGGCAGACCAGACCCTAAGCCTTGGTCTGCAACTGGTCTAGGATGGAAGCTCCAACAGGCGGACAGTTAGAACATTGCTTTGCTGATCTGGCACCTTCTGCAGCTTGCTTTGTTCCAGATGTATAGGTGTTACCTTTCCTCTGGAGTGAACTAGGCAGGCCGAGAAAGGGATCAGGCTGCATGGGCAACACATGGTTTCTACAATTCAGCCCAGACTTTGTGCTATGGAGAGGTATAACATTCGCTACCCCCATGGGGTGTAGCTGTGCCTTGTTAGAAGCACAATGTAACAATCTATCGTCTGTCAAGATGGCCAGGTGCCAGTATGGTATGTATGTGCTTTAGGCTCCAAGGCTGGCATTCCTCAATGTAACTTTCAACATCCGTGAGGGATTCTCCTACACCAGCTGCAATGTCATTTGTGCCATCATCTGCAAATGGTGTGGCATGAAATATGTCGGTGAAACAGGCTAACACTTTGTTGACAGATTTAGGCATCATCTTTTGGATGTCAAAAGTGGTGCCCACAAACTTATGTCTACACATTTAAGCAGAGGGGATCACTGTAGTGGGTCTGATAATCAGGTCACTGATATTAAATCTTCCACATTTCATGAAAGAGAACACAAAATCCCAGAAAAGCACCTCATTTTTAAGTTCCCCACTCTCCCCTTTTTCTGGTCTGTGCCCTTCCCATGCATGTCTTCCCTATATAGACTGAACCCCCCCCCCCCCCATACACACACACACATTTCACCATAGCTAACACTTTACTGACTACATCATTTTTAGCACTGGCCTACAGAGCTCATAGCAGTTTGATTTTTGTACCCTAGGATTTATAGTCTCCAGAACTTCAGCTAAGTTTTTTGGTATTTTTTTTTATAGCTGTATAGTGTCTTTATTCTTCTGTGCTGACAAATGCTTTCTAGCCGAAATGTCCATTCTGTCACTTGTGATTGTGTTCTTGTCAAGCTGACCAACTCCACTTTCTGTTTTTGTGACATATCCATTGCATTTTTACAACCTGACCTCGGTTCCCCATTTCATTTCTCCTCCACTTAAAGAGAACCATTGGTTACCTTCAGGCATGGGGTCAATCCAGTCGTTGTTGAGCCCAGTAGGCAAGGAGTTGGCTTCTGCTTCTCTCTGTGCCTGCTTCATCTCCCGTCGCTCTTTCTGTAAGGCATTGCCCATCATGGCTGCTTGTGCCAGCGACCCATCAGGATTCTGAAATAGATTTCTTCAACTAAAATACTGCTTCCGGCACAGGTGGAAAGTAGAACATACATGAACTCAAAAGATCATGCCAACTTCACAAAAATGAACAATGGTAATCTTCAGACACGCCAAAGACAAAAGTGACAGAGATGCAATCGATTAAACATTGTATACACAGTATTTTATACAAAGAGGATAGGCAACACAGGCTTAAACGCAGTCACTTACTGCGGGGCCTGCCTCGTCATACAGATGTGGAAACTGTGACAGGGATTGTGTTATTACATTGGACTGTACAGTCACCAGCGGTGCTGCCAGGTACCTCCCAAGCGGCACAACTCTATAGTCCTTCAGGACTGAAAGAGGCCTACTACTACTGCTACACATGCACACTGTATACACTAATCAGAGGTTATAATATAAACAATCTATGCTATGCAGATGACACAATAATGATGGCAGAAAATGTAAAAAATCTACAACAAATGTTGGACATTGTGATAACAAAGTGTGCAATGAAAGGACTCCTTGAATATCAAGAAAACAGTAACAATGCTGATATCAAAGAAAATCGTGACACCAAAATGTGAAAGAGAAAATTCTTAACCAAGTGGATAATTTTAAATACCTAGGGGCAATTATACCATCATATGGAAGATGCACAACAGAGATTATGAACATAATTAGGGCAAGCAAAAGCTGCATTTCAGAAAATGAAAAGTATCTTATGCAATAAGTCACTACCATTGAATGTAAGAAAGAGGGTGTTAAAATGCTATACTGAACCTGTTTTGCTGTATGGCTGTGAATATTGGAATGTAAATAAACAAATTTAGGAAGAACTTAGAAGCAATAGAGATGTGATTCCTGAATCAACTGTTGCAAATTCCTTGGACTGCTAGAGTAACTAACAATGATTGCCTGAAAGAGGCTTATGAAACTAGAACATTATGTACAATAAGAAAGAGAAAAACAGCTTTCTTTGGTCATTGATGAGAAGAGAGGCATTAGAGAACACTGTGACAACTGGAAAATCAAGGGGAAGAGAGGCAGGGGCAAACCAAGAGAAATGATGCTGAATGGACTTAGACGGTGGCATGGAGGAATATCATCAGCAGAGTTGATCCAGAACATCAAAGACCGAGATCTGTGGAGAGACATGAACACCTACCCCAGCTGGCAGGGCACTTGATGATGATGAGTGATGGATAACATTTGTGACAATTGACAAGAGTCAGGAAGATAGTGATGGTGGAATACATAGGGTAAGGGTGCTGGATGGTTGACAGAGTACCATGAAAAACAGTCAGCCATGAAACTTATCAAGAACACAGTAAACACAACTAGAGGGATAGAATCACTTTCACAGGACATAATATGCTAGTTAAGACTTTCCAATCACACCTTTTAGATTACTCTCAAGTAAACATTCAGGCTGACCATAAAATAACAACAAAAAAGTCATAGAACACAAAACAGCAACTTCCTAAATGTACACTTATAAATGGGGTTTCAGTCAATCGACAACTAAATAGCAATTTCCTAATTGTGTACTTCATTGGAAAATACATCATGCTGACGCATTCATGCCCTACTTTACAGTGTGTATTAATTCAAAATAACTAAATTATGCTGGAGCCCTTACAATCAGAGTCATCCTGTACACTCATGGTTTGTCACTGTGGGTATGTCAATGACGATGATGATGATAAGAGAAGTAGAAATTTTGGGTGACTGTTTAAATGCTTAAAGAGAGTTTAAAGGCTTCAAGGGAGTTTAAAGGATTCAAGAGAGTGTAAAGGCTTCAAGAGTGTCAAGTGTCAACTTCATGGGCTCGGCCTCATTGCTCAGCTTCAGCGACGACCCCCAGGATTCTCCGTGATAACTAGTGAACTGATGATAGAGTCTGGAATCAAACCCACAACCTTTGGAGTGCAAGGCAGGCGGCTTGACAGTGATCAAACTCTAGACACTGGAGAATAGTCGTCAACATGAGATTCAGCAACAGTGAAAAACAGCAACAGAAAAGACCATTAAGTGACCAAACTCTAGACACTGGAGAATAGTTATCAACGTGAGATTCAGCAACAGAAGAGACCATTAAGTTACCAAACTCTAGACACTGGAGAATAGTCGTCAACATGAGATTCAGCAACAGAAGAGACCATTTAGAGAACAAATGGAAAACAAAGATAAAGATCTTTTCTTCACCTTCTAGAAAAATCTCTGAGCAGTTTCTGAGACTGGGTCAACCCAGCTGGGCAATAAATCAACTAGGCAGTTTCTGAGACTGGGTCAACCCAGCTGGGAAATAAATCAACTAGGCAGTTTCTGAGACTGGGTCAACCCAGCTGGGCAATAAATCAACTAGGCAGTTTCTGAGACTGGGTCAACCCAGCTGGGCAATAAATCAACTAGGCAGTTTCTGAGACTGGGTCAACCCAGCTGGGCAATAAATCAACTAGGCAGTTTCTGAGACTGGGTCAACCCAGCTGGGCAATAAATCAACTAGGGATCGAACCCAAGCCACTCTAATCCCATAGCAGGTTTGTGAAATGCTCATGATTAAATACATACTAAATTATATTTTTATGAGCTGTGGTAACAAGTTCTCTTTCTCAGCCTTTCCTTCCTTCCATATGGTGGTTTAACCCTTTACAAGGCAGAACGGCCATTTACGTCCGATACCATAAACGGGCGAAACGTCCCAAACCGGCTGATACTAGTATGCATTGTAAAAACGCGATCTCTCGGCTTTCCGATACTTCCGACGGCTACTTTCGCTTTCGCCGATAGCTTGACAACATGGCCGCCATTTGTAAAGCGCCTACTATGAATTTGAACGGACTTTTTTTGATAGTTTTCGGGGTTTTTACGCTGTTTTTCAAAACGGATTTGAGCGATTCTTCAAGTGATAGCCGAGATTTCGCTCTGTTCAATTTAAGTGACATTAAAAGGCACGAAGTTGACTATTAATCGGAACTAGATATCAGTGCAAAGCGTTACTTTGCATTAGCAGTCTGAGTCGGACTTTAAAGAAATTGATTATGATTCTGAAAATGTGATTGTAAATTGCGGTATAGATGACGGAAAATCACAAACATGCTGTATTTCGTAAATATTTGTGTTCATATATGGATTACCGACAACAATCACATGAGTAACATATTCTGCATGCTTTTCCCTTCATTGTGTTGTTTATTTAACTAAAATCGGTTGACTAACACCTTATTTGTGATATTTTTACTAACGCGACCCGAAATTTTACCGAACCTGAAAAAATCTTGCCCGTTCAGGGCTAAAAAATGAACAAGCGTCTGCCCTGTAAAAGGGTTACGGCTCAGAGTGTTTTGGATGTGTTGGTAGATCAGCAACAAATCACCTTTCATACGGTGGTCACGGCTGAGTGTGTTGCTTGTGTAGGTAGATCAGCAACAGATCACCTTCCATATGGTATTCACAGCTTAGTGTGTTGGATGTGTAGGTAGATCAGCAACAGATCACCTACCTTGACAATTTTCACTGGGCTGAGCTCCACCCATTGTCGACCATGGCCTTGTAAGAATGGTGGCTCTTCCTCGACCATCTCCACCTCCACATCTTCATCTAGGAACAAGAAAGCAGCAATCAGTAACTACATCTACAACAAATCTGCAAGTCCAATCAAATTAATCACTGTAAAATCCCAACCAATTAAAAGCCATTCTACTGCCACTGAGTTATTCTGTGTTGCCGATGGCTGAGATGACGTTAGTTACCAACGAATCAGGGCACCTGTAACTGTTGACATAAGTCACTCTACTGTCTCCATGTAGATAGGGCCTAAGTAATATTCATGTTCTATTGTTGTTCTTATTTGCCTGGCATTTGTAGACTGGCAGTATTTGCCAGTGCTTGATGCTGGTATCTGTCAGGGGGGTATTCTCACACTCTGTTTAGCTTTCGTCTGGCAAAGAGCACCCTGTTGTTCTTCAGGAGTGATTCTTACTTGACTGGTGGTAGTATCAGCCTTTCTACCTTCTATAAATCACCACATATATATCACATAACAGTCAACTCTATGTTAACAATAACTTCTTCATAACACGACAGCTGCATCAGTTTTCACACAGTGTATTATGGTTTTCTTTAAAATACTGTCACATCAATGTCACTAAAACAATAATACTTGCACTCGATCTCTATCTTGTATATCTGTCGCTCGAACAATCACTGACGTCGACATTCATCCACAGATTCACAAACGTTCCATCTGTACAAACGTGGCGGCTAGATGGACTTCTGCCATGTGCCATTCTCCGTCCGACCTCGAACGCGGTCCAGACGTGAATGATCTCTCACAGACCTGTAGTCCGTGCTTGACCTTCGCTCACCTTACTTCCGGCAGAGTGGTTCACAATCCACTCGATCTTCACGTCTGTCACTGAAATGTGCAAGACTCCCTGCACTGGGTGGTACTTTGCCCTACTCCAACTCCATGGCAGTGACACAATGAAGAAAATTAAAAGATGAATACCGATAACTCTTTAAAATACTAAAATAACTGAATAAATTTTGGAGTAGGACAGACAGCCCTTTCATTGAATGTAAGAGAGTGCAAAAATGCTATATAGAACCAGTTTTGCTATATGGAGTGAATCTTGGAATGTAAATGAACAAATTAGGAAGAACTTGGAAGCAACAGAAATGTGGTTCCTAAGACAAATGTAGCGAATTCCTTGGACTGCCAAAGTAATTAACAACGACTGTCTTAAAGAGGCTAATGAAACTATAACATTATATACAACAATAAGAAAGAGACAAACAGCTTTCTTTGGTCATGTAATGAAAAGAGAGGCATTGGAGAATATTGTGACAATTGGAAAGATCGAGGGGAAGAGATGGAGAGGTAGACCGAGAGAAATGATGCAGGATGGATTGAGACGGTGGCATGGAGGAATATCATCAGTGGAGTTGATCCAGAAAACCAAAGACAAAGATCCATGGAAAGTCATGAATGTCTACTCCAGCCGGCATGGCACTTGATGATGAGGACAGACAGAATTACACAAATTATATTTTTAAAAGCATGCATCATTCCAATTGCAACATACACCTGTGAGACCTGGACACTTACTAAACAAGCTGAACAGCGCATAAATGCCTTTGAATATAAATGGGTTCTAAGAATATCTTGAATACAGAAAAGAAAAAATGAATCCATTCAACAAGAACTGAGTACTGAAGAATGTTGGCTACTAAAGACAATAAAACACAGAAAATTGGCATATTTTAGTCACTTGAAACATCGTGAAAGTTTGGAGAGAACAATAATGGAGGGGTATATGCCCGGGAAGAGAAGAAGAGGAAGGCCAAAGAAAAGACGGGTATAGGATGTGGCAGATGATCTCCAGATGGGCGTATCGGATGTGGGACATCTTGCTTATGACTGACAAGTTTTCCGGATGGTTGTTATGGGAGCGAAGTTCTGCAAAGGATAGCTACTGAATTAATGAATCATAGCGACTGCCGCCTCTTTCCTGCAACTCTCGTTCAATTTAATGAGGTTTTGTTAACCCCAGAGTTGCACTGCTTGGGAAAAACAATACGCTGCCACTGGTAGGGCCCAACCCAGGATGACTTCTTCCACATGTAATCATAAAAATACAGTAATTGTATTGTTTGTAAGTTATGTCCAGTGGTATTTTCTTGTAGGTGCTTTTGTACTATAACAGTAGCATTCAATACCCTTGACATCAATGGTTTGACCTTTCTTGAGGGAACTGTGACAAAACAGAATTGCACCTCAGGATGGGGCAACCAAATCCACACTCTGTGCTACCCAATTTTCATGGGTGTACAGCATGACAGTCTGTGTGGGTCTATTATTTGGTGTCCCGGTCAAGCTTCGATCATCTTTGGGTTCAAGAGAAACGTGTAGTCCACCTTGAGTGAAGTTCACTTGAGTGAGAAAGATACTGCGCTGTGCATAACCTTTTGCGTAGTATACCTTCTAGTCTATCCAGAATGTCGCGTCATTCGATTTGACGACACTTCCGGAGATGGCTAGTAACGGCATTCACAGTTGATCTCCAATAGAGAAAGGTCTTCTCTTGTGTAGTGTATTCTTGTCGTCATATTGAAGGCAGAGACGCCCGTCTATTGAAGGGTATGGAGCTGCCCTGAGAATCCTTGTGAATCCTATTCTACCGTCAAGATGAAGTCCTGTCTACTGTCAACTATCTCGACTTCTGGGGATCCAGATAAAGCGGGACAGTGGTGGCTCTCTAGATGCTAGGATAGCACATTCTGTGGCTGATTTGTTCCTACAGAAAAGGTAATTGTTCTCTCCCGCTGTACTGATCTATTTGAGTGTCTTGTGAGGTCTGTCAACTAGCGGCCAAGCCAGTTTAGTGATGAGCCTGCTGTGTCTTCCTTTTGCAGAGAGCTCTAATTTGACTACCCTAAAGGGGGGAGGGCACTAGCGACACAGATTATTATCATCATCAGGTGGCACACCATAGCCATGACGGATAGTTCACCACTGAGGAGGATAGAGGAATTGTAAGCTATGAAGGGATATCAACCTTGGTCGAGCTGTATCTAACTTGGATTGTGGAAGAGTGGTACCAATATCTTCATACCTATTAGGGTAAACTCGCCCTGACACATGTACATAAACACGAGGCACACATACAATGTTTGCTTTCTAGCTTCTAGTTTGGTTAATAGATTACCTCTTTTGCTCAGAGAGGAATAATATTATTACGCGTGTCTAATGGATACACTGTCTGTTGTATAATGGGAAAAGGATGTTCGGTACATAAACTTTACACTTGTTTGGGCTGCCAAGAGAAGCCAAACCAATGGGGTTCAGTGCATATAACTTCCAGACTTTCCTTATGCCCGAGGACAGGAGGAGAAAAAGTGACAGACCCAAGATCACACTCTTCTTTCTTTGTCTGTCTGTAATCAAAGTTTCAGGAAAGGTTTACCAGTGCAGCTGGGACGTAATAGTTATACCTGAAGTCTTGAACCTTATCTCCTCTCTCTCTCTAATGGTAATGGACTGTGTTTTCAGAGAGGCTATCCTTGCAATGAGTGAGAGTAATCAGGGACATGGAGGTCTAGTACCAGGCTGCTCTACACAGATCTAGTAGGGGTAATGTCTGAAGTCAGACCCATGGAAGTGGTCTGAGAGTGGAAACTGACCACACAGCTGGCGTCAGTCTATATGGGGTGAGGATGTATTAATAACAGGTGAAATGGATATGTACACTGGGCATCTTCTTCTTACTTGCAAGGAACCCTCATCATTATTATTAGTGTTCGCTGGTGTCAACTGACGTGCTTGATGTGCCGTGGAGGAGAAGAGTTTCCTCCAGTCAATTGTTCAAAGAAGAGTGGGCCCTGATTCAGGTCTGGTAGCAGAAGCGAGGGTGTGGCAGTAAGGCCTGATTGTCCTATGCTCGAGTCAAGAGACTTTCCAAACGACCAAAGGAGATATCAGGTGAACGATATTCTACCACCTGTGTCTACATCACTTGCCGAACATGAGACTGACAATCTGTGAGTGGGATGATGAACGTGTCCTCCAGAAAACTCGCAACATACGCAATGTTCTGCCTGTTTGTCTTGCACTTGAATGTCGGTTAAGAGTCTGAATCCTTATTAAAGACTCTTATTCTACTTATTTGAAAAGTGTTCTCTTATCGTCAGGTGGTGATCTGTTTGTCTTTAGTGACAGGAAGGAAAGTCAGCGTCCGGAAACTGTCCCGGTGGCAACGAGGGAATAGCAGACAGATTTAATAACCCAAATAATAACAGGTCGGGACAGCCATTGTGATCCGGGCTAGTACTGTCAAACGACAGGAACTCACTAATCTTGGTCTTACAACTAATGTGTGTGCCAATGCATAACAAGATTGGTAACTCAACACCCCAGTTAAAGAAAACTGTCCATAAAGAAGTAATAATAAATCCCTAGCACATATCCCTAGAAGATATAACAAACCCCCTATACAAGCAGACATTCCTAGAAGAAATAACCAGCCCTCTGCCAAACAGACACCCATAGAAGAGATTACAGACTTTCACATAAAATGCAATGTTATCATTCCTTTCTTTACCTGAATCATCTTCCTTTGGCAACAGCCCAGTTTCTTCATCAAAATCAGGCAATGCAGTAATATCAATACAATTTCCCGCCATCATCTGTTTGATCTCCCATCGCTGAGGCGAAGATAAACGCTTGAATGTTTTCATGTCCGACTTCTGATCTTCCAACTCTGGGGCATTGACCAAAGGAAGAGTGCTAGGGCGGTCAGGGTTACGGGCGACTGTGTCATCCTCTTTGACCTCACCACCAACTCGAACACGACCAGGGTTGAGGTCTTCTCCGGTCGCTTGATTAACATCCTAGGATATATCAAAAAACAAGATTATCAAACACAAGTTTCTGATATCAGCATACAGATCGAGGCGATGCGAGTCATTCTGGGATGCACCAGAGACACCCCAGTTGTGTGTATGCATTACATCCTTAGTTTGCCATCTGTTGCAGGTAGGCTGAAGATGATGCAGGCGAAGGCATACCTCAGATCACCCGTTGCATGAGGCGCTGGATGCCGTTAAGGGTCAGCGACTGATAAGAGGGATGGCTCAGACGGAGGATACGATCAGGCAGGTGTGCCCCTTGGAGAACATTAGGAGAGGAGAAGAGTGGATCAGAGTGTCAGCGGAGCAGTCAGACTTGTGCAGAGTTATAATCACATTGAGCCGGGAGTGGCCAGCAGGGGCCACGGAAGTGGAGAATCCAGCAAATAATTCAGGATAATGCTCGCTCAGGTGATGTGATTATCTACACAGATGGATCAGTGTTGAGAGGTAGGAGAAGTGCCTGGGGGTTCTTAGCAAAAGCCAATGGTCGATGTTTGGTGCAGGAGAGCCTGGCATATGATACCACAACATCTAGCTTAAGAATGGAGGTGGAGGCGGTCAGTGCAGCTTTCCGCTGGATGGAGAATATGATACACACACACATCGTGATTGTAACTGACTCAGAAAGCATGCTGAGTAGGGTGAAGACAGGCAGGCTTCGTGCAGAGTGGCTTGCCTCGCTTCGGAAGTCACGGGTGACAAGCATCGTCTGGATCTTTTCTCCGGGGCATGCTGGTGTGCTGGGGAATGAACAGGCGGACAGATTGGCTGGCTCGGCAAAACTTGGTGGAGTATTGATGCATGACAAAGCAGATGTGGTTGCGACCTTGTGGGAGCATGTGTACACCTCGGAGGAGCAAATGGATCACCATGGTCTGGCAAGAATGCGACAGCGAGGGGTGACGAGGGGATCTGGCCAACAATCAACGCTCAGAGGAAAGGCGAGACGGACATATAATCAGATTGCTACTGGTACTATTAGCGTTGGAACTCTTCGCTGGCTGCTGAGGATGGAGACGGAGCGCTTATGGGAATGCCCCGAACGCTGTGATGTCGGTTCCTAAATCAATCAATCAATCAATCAATCTATTTACTGTTGTCGCACTGGCATCTGGTGCCTTCAATAAATTGTCAAACATCTGGAGGTCAAAGACACTCAGCCAACATACGAAACTTAAAATCAACTCTTGTGTGATTCCAGTGCTAACGTATGGATGTGAGAGTTGGAAATCAACGGTTGCTTTAGATAAAAAAAAATTAGACAATTTTGAGAACAAATGTCTTAGAAGAATTCTAAACCTGCACTGGACAGATTTCAGAACCAATACGCAAATAAGACAAGAGACTAAGCAAGATACAGTATCCAATTTTATAAGAAAACGCCGTTGGAACTACATCGGCCATGTACTCAGAATGGACAAATCAAGACACCAAGCCCTCATATGGTCACCGGTAGGAAAAGAAAACAAGGAAGATCAACAGAGACCCTACGTAGAACCATCATTAGAGAGGGCTTATTCAACGGCCAAGTGAACATCCAGGATCTACAACAGGTAGCGGCAAACCGCCGGACATGGAGAGCCATGACTTCTGCCCTATGCACCGCCTTAGGCTCAAGAAGAAAGACTAACTGACTACTGTTGTTTGATCATACTGCCCTTCTCTATGAAGCAGTATTTACCATCTGTTTATTGTTATTTGACCATACTGACCTGTCTCATCTCATCTCATCTCATCATGTTCCTCTTGTAGCTTGCGGTGTCGAGGTGAAGTATAAACTTCATGAGAGTGCCCGATTATGGGCTTCATATATCGATATTCCCATGGACTCTGCTATTCCCTCCGTCCAACGTTTACGTGGTCGGCCTCTTCCTCTGTTTCCATCTGGTCTGTACATCATTGCTTGTTGTGGTATGCTGTTGACTGGTAACCTACTTGCATGGCCAAACCATTTAACTTGTTGCTTTCTGATAAAATCGAGTGCTGCTTTAACCCTCACTTTAGACCTGATTTCTTCATTTCTGAGCTTATCTCTTCTTGTTACGTTGAGTATTCTTCTCAGGAACCTCATTTCTGTTGTTGTAATTTTTCTTTTCTCTTTTTCTGTCATTGTCCAGGTTTGGCATTGGTAGCATAGAGTTGGCAGGAAGATTGTGTTGTAAAGTGCTTTCTTAGTAGTTATTGATACATGTTTGTTCTTTAGTATTGGTGCCATTTGTCCAATGAGTTGATTTGCCTTATTGCACCTATTTTCGATCTCGTCTTCTGATCTGCCATTTGATGATATCTTCTTCTTCTTCTTCTTCGTTCATCCGGAGTTTTTTTTTGGACGTGATTGCGTTGTGCCTGTTTACAGCAGAGCTGCGTTCTTGCGCCGTTAGGCCGACACATCCGACTTCTGCGGGCATTTGTTGACCGGGTTAACCTTCCCGGGGGGTTTCTTAGGACGTTAGACTCTCACTGTTGTGGTGTTATCTCCCATCCCAGCTGGCCCATATAGAACAGCCAAAGGCATCCTGGTCGGCCCTCAAGGGAAGGCAGGGGCAGACCATGGGCATTCCCCGCCATCCAAGGAGGCTTCCATAATTGCAGAGCCATCACACAGCGCTCTGGTACTGGGCTCACCCAAGGAATCGTCACGTCCTGCACATGGCTGCTTAGCCTCACTTCCGTATATTGGGCCTTCCGTTCACCATAGGCTGTTCTTCCAGAAGCCAGAAGAATGCAGTTTGCAGATGACATCCACACAGTGAGCTTTCGATTCGGACTTTCCACGTAATGGATTTGCTATCCAAGCAATATTCCATTTTGTGCCACTAGGACGTCTTTTTCCACCTTTTATGAAGCCCACACAGTGAGCTTTCGATTCGGACTTTCCACGTAATGGATTTGCTATCCAAGCAATATTCCATTTCATGCCTCTGGGAGGCTTGTGTAACCGACATGCCTGTGGTATGAAGTGTGGCAGTCTAAATACTTCTTCATGTACATTTAAATGTCAACCTGAATACAGTTAAAGTAAGCTGCAGTCGACTTGAGCTTGTTGATATCTCCATAAAGCTTGTCCTCGAATGAAGCAGGTGTGGGCCAAAATATCTTTCTCTGTTCTGCATATATTGGGCACTCTTGCAGCAAATGTTTAGCTGTCATTTTACCAGTTCCACAATTACATTCATCTGTATCTCCTATCTTTAGTTTGTTGAACAAGTGGTATTTCAGCCTGTTATGTCCTGTGCGGAGTCTGAAGATTGCTACTTGTTCTCTTCGGTCGAGTTTGTAATATGCATCATCCTTCTGGTGGCCTGGATGCTCTGATTCCCATTTGGTTCTATAAGTGCTTTTTATCAACCTCTTTGCCTCATTATAGGTTATGTCTATGTCAGGCTGTGGTAGTCGTCCGCCCTCTTTTGCCAGTCTGTCAGCCTCTTCATTTCCAGGTATACTGCAATGTGATGGGATCCACTGTATTACAACTTTTTTGGATTTCTGGCATTAGACCATGGAGTGCTGCTCTTAGGTCAGCTAGTTCTGTGCTGTTTTTGCTCTTCAGTATTGAGACAGCTGACTTTGCATCTGTAAAGATAGCTATTTGCGTGTCTTTATTTTCCTCCATCAAGAGCATTTCTGCTGCAGTTTTCAGAGCCTCTACCTCCGCTTTGAAGTTACTTGAAAATTTTCCAGTTGCCATTGAATGTGTTTTTTTCACTCCATTTTTTAAATTTAGGAGAATTCCTCCTCCTCCATTCTCTACTGAATTTTTGGCTGATCCATCTGTATATGCATGGGTCCAATTGCTGCTTGGGTAATGTTCTTTTATGTAGTTTAGGGTTATTTCTCTTCTTTCGGTTTCATGCTGAGTGTTCTTTTTCTCAATACCAGGAATGTTTTCTATCATCTCAGGCAGTTGCTGCTGTCTCCAAGCTGGGAACTTGTCTGCATTGTAAATGGGTTTGACTGTTGATATGTTAAGTATGGGATCTGCCCTAATCTTTCGTTTTGCAGTTTCTACAAAGTTGCTACGCTTCAGTCTTCCCTTTCCAAAACCACTAAACCTTTTATACATAGGGTGGTCTGTCAATCTTCTAAATTTTTCAGCTTGTTGCTGGGCTCTGCTATCTCTTCTATCCTGCATTGGTTGTAAACAAGTGATCTTTTCTAATTCATTAATAGGCGTTGTCTTCAGGCTTCCAGTTATGATTCGCATTCCTTGATTTTGGACTCTACTTATTTTGTTAAAGTTTGACTTAGCTGCTGTTGCCCAAGCTGCAATGCCATATTCCAGTACTGGCCTCACCCGTCCAGTATATAACTTCTTGAGAACTTTCTCATCTGCTCCCCACGTTGTACCAGCAAGCTTTTTCATGATTGCCATTCTTTGCCTTGCTCTTGTTCGATTTTTCTCAACCTGTGTCTTCCATGTCAGGCGACGATCAAAGGTGACTCCTAGATAGTTTGGATTTTCTTCATGGCGCAATATTTTTCCATTCAATACCAGCTTAGGTTGCTGAGTTTTAGTTGAGAGGGAGAACACTGTGCATGTTGTTTTCTCCTCACTTATCTTCACTAGCCATGATTTTGACCAGTCCTCTAGCGCTAATAGGGCTTGCTGTATTCTGCTGTTAGCTGTACTAATATATTCTTCAGATGTCCATATGGCTAGGTCATCTGCAAAGGATGATGTGTGTACTCTGGCTGGAAAATTTTCTGTGATGTCGTTTATATATGCTAGGAATAATGTTGGTGAAAGAACTCCTCCTTGGGGGACACCTTGCTCCAACAGCATCATTTTGCTGGTTTGTCCTTGTACTTTTGTCCTGGCAGTTCTGTTCTCAAGGTAGTGGCTGATCCATTTGTACATTTTCCCACAGACATGCATTTTTTGTAGTTTTACTTTCAGTCCTTCCTTCCATACTTTATCAAATGCTTTTTCTAAATCTATCCAGACTGCTAGTGTGTGCTTTTTCTCTTGGAAGGCATCCTCTATTTCCTGAGCTATATAGGTTATTTGATCTTCAGTGGATCTGTACTTTCTGAATCCTGCTTGGTGAGGTGTTAAGAGTTGGTTTTCTTCCAGATGCCATGTTAGCCTGCCATTGATAATGCGTTCCATTAATTTTCCTACACAGCTAAGAAGACTGATAGGTCGATAGCCATTTGGTTCTTCCAGGTCTTTTCCTTTCTTTGGGACTGGTATTAGTATAGCTTCCTTCCATGCCTGTGGGACTATTCCCCTCTTCCAGCTGTAGTTTAGGACTGCTAGTAGTTTCTTTTTTGCCTTAGTGCCTAGTCCTATTAGCATTTCATTTGTGATTCCATCCTTTCCTGGTGATGTCTTCTTTTTAGGGTATTCATTGCCTGTTCCATTTCTTCCATTGTTAGATTTGCCATCATATATTCTGCTGCTGTCTCTGTATATCTATGATGTATCTGTTTATCGTTGATTGCTTTCTTCTGTTCGGCTGTAATATCAATGTGGTTTGCACTGGCATAGTGTTCCATTAGTGCATTTGCAGCCATTTTTCCTGTAAGCAAGGCATTTCCTTGTTTAATTGTTATTTGTTTGTTTCTAGGTCCTTCATTGTTCATGGCTTTCACTAGTTTCCATAGTTTGTTTCCATCCCTGTCAAAATTCAGGTTTTCTGTTTTTTCCCTCCAACAATCTCTTGTTGTTTGATTTACTGTTCTTTTATATTTTGCTGAGATGGCTTTGAGAGAGATGTTCGCTTCAGTTGTTTGTTCTCTCTCTGCGGTCTTCCTAGCATCTTCAACTTTGTCCTCCAAAATTTGTAGTTCTTCAGTCCAGTATGGTTTGTAATTTTTCCTCGCTCCTCTTGGAATAGACTCAGTGGCCGCCTGTATTATTGCTCTGTTTAGACTTTCCACCATTTGCTTCATGTTGCCATATCGTGTATTTATGTTTTCACAATATTTGTCTGTTAGTATGGCAAATCTGTCCCAATCTGCTCGTTTGTAATTCCAACGGGGCAAAGGCTTTTGCTCCTGTGGAACATACTCCATATTTATTACAAGCTTGATTGGTCTGTGGTCACTACCTGCTAATTGGTCAAGCACATGGCGATCGATTTTGTGGAGGATGTCTCCTGTGCAGAAAGCTAAGTCTGGAGTAGAAGTGGTAAGCCATCTTCTGGAGTAGAAGCTCGGTGTGTCATCCGCTTTGTTGAGTAGATGGAGATTTGAGTCTATTTCCCAGTCCTCCACTTCATCTCCTCTTTTGTCAGTATCTGGGTATCCCCATCTTTCTGAACGGCTGTTAAAGTCTCCGACAACAATGCAATTTGTGTCAGTTATTTCCATGTTTGAGAGTGTAAGATCCTTATCTGCCGGGCTATACAGATTGTAAATTCTTATTTTCACGTCCTTTATCATTATATCAACACCTATAATTTCCGTTTGGTTGTCAGAGATCACAGATACTTTGCTGCAAGGTATTGTATTTCGTGTAAGTATTACAACTCCTCCTTTGTGTCCTTCGCGGTCGAAACGTGTGGCCTGATATCCCTTGACTGAAAATGTGCGATTGGCATTGAGGTGTGTCTCTTGAATGCATGCCACATCTATTCTATCTTTATGAAGACGCTGTGTTAGGGAGGCTTTCTTGTTATAAACTCCTTCTGCATTCCATTGTAGTATGTTGAGTGTCCGGGGTGTTTGGTCAATAACTCTTAACCTACTCCTCTGTGCCTTGACTCCACAGCACAGGGGAAGGTGACCACCAGTAGTCATGGGTGGACCCCCTCGAGGCAGGGGGCCCGGCACTATCACAGCCTGATGGGACTTCACGGGATTAGCACCATAACGATTAATTTTCATCTGTGGCATCATGAAATGATAAAGTTACGTTGCACTTCTTTGTCAAGCCTGTGGCTCAGTACATCCGATTTCGACAAGCATTTGTTTGGGATGCTTTCCCTAGCCTTTGACTGTCCCCAGTCTACCTACAAGGCAGCAGGTTTGTGCGTCACTTCGTCTGGTCCCTCTCCCTTGACCTGTCCGACATGGGTGACCCTACCAGTAGCTGTGCTACCGTCGGCATAGCTCTTGGGGTCATTGGAACGCTCAAGCCCCTCTACCTCGTCAAGGTGGACGCACGGCAGAGGGGATTTGATGATATTATACTTCCTAGGTACTTGAAACTCTTTACTTGTTTCAAGGGATGTTCGTTTAGGTGAATTGTTGTTGTTTGTTCTTCTTTAGTTATAGTCATTACCTCTGTTTTGCTTGTGCTAATTTTCATGTTATGCTCCCTACACATTTCGTTTAGACTATTCATGTGGTCTTGTAATTCAGCTTCTGATTTTGCTATTAGTGCTTGGTCGTCCGCAAACAGGAGTTCTCTAATGGTTAGATTTGCAGATGGTTCTTCTTCTATGTTCTCGTCATGCAGTATTCTTGCTGTCTCTGCTTGGCTGGTTTCTTTACATATGTTGTCTATATATGTTATGAACAAGAGAGGAGACAGGACACAACCTTGTCGTACTCCAGATCTTATGGTGAAGGGTTCTGAGTGTCCTCCAGTTGCTCTCACTATGCATTCACTGTTGTATAAACTTCTACATAGGTTTGTTAGATGTGTACTCACTCCATATTGTTTAAGGATTTCCCACAGCTTGTTTCTATCTACTCTATCAAATGCCTTTTCTTGGTCGACAAAGGCTAAGTAGAGTGTTTCATTGAATTCGATTGATTTTTCTATAAGTTGTCTAAGAGCAAAAATGGCATCTGTGCATCCTTTGTTTTTCCTAAATCCAAGCTGTGTTTCGCTTAGCTAGGGGTTCTATTGTAGGTCGTAATCTTTTTTCTAAGAATTTTGCAAAATATTTTCCCAGTATGACTCAACAGTGAAATGCCTCTGTATTGTGTGCAGTCTCTTTTGCTGCCTTTGTTTTTCCAAATTGGGATAATTATGGCTGTTTCCCCAGTCTCGTGGTGTCTGTTGTTCTACCCAAACATGGTTGAATAGTCTATGTAGCCAAGCTGTTCCTACTTCTCTTGCTGCTTTAATTAGTTCATTTGGTATTTCATCCTGTCCCGGTGATTTGTTCAATGGGGCTAATCTGATGGCTTCTATAATTTCTTCTTTTAGTATGTCTGGTTCTAGTTCTTCGGTGACATCTGTATAGGTCTCTTGAATTCCTGTGACATCTGATGGGATGTTGAGAAGTTGTTCGAAATACTGCTTCCATCTTATTAGGATTTGTTTTTGTTCACTTATTGGTTCTCCATTTTCGCTGTTAATTATTTCAGTTGGGTCAAAGGGTTCTCCTCTGGTTCGCATTGCACCTATCTTTTTGTAGAAGTTTCTAGTTGCCTCCTTGTAGTTTTTATTTAGGGTTTCTCCATACTCTTCCCAGTCTTTTTGTTTTTCCCTCTTTACTATTCTATTCACATGTCTTCTCGCCATTCTATATTCTATGTGATCACATTCCTGTTTGCTCTTCAACCACTTTTTATATTTTTCCTTTTTGTCTTTTACCGCTTCCTTTACTTCTGCGTTCCACCAACTTGTTATTTTCTTTATCCGTGTTTTGCGTTTTTTCGTGGTTCCACATGTTATTTTTGCAGTATTTAAAATGCTTGATTTGAACATCTCCCATTCTTCTTCCACTGTTTTTCTTTCTGTAGGTAATTTTTCAAAGAGTTCAGTTAGTTCTTTTTCATAATTTTCCCTTACTGCCTTGTCTTTAAGGTTTTTTAAGTTTACTGATTCGCATGGCATGTATTTTCCTGCTCTTTGTTTTCTTCTTCTGATTGTTCTTATTGTGGCAACGACTGCTTTATGATCTGTGTTTATACTGAAATTGGGCACTGCCTTTGCATCTAATATATTTCTCTTTCTGTTGTTTCTGGTTAATATAAAATAAATTTTGCTTTTAGTATCTAGATTGTTCCATATTCTTTTATTCTCACTGTTATAATTCTTTCTTATATATATTTTCTTTCTAGTATTCCTCTTGCTAGCCATGGTTCGATGACTATTCCAACACTGTGTCTTGCCCTTTCTTGCTGTTCTACTCCAGAGTAAACAAACATGTAACTGCGGTGGAGCTCCTTGCATCCCTTCCCCTTTGTTCTGGTGTCCGCTATTCCCATCAGTCCAATTTTCCTCTCTTCCATTGTTTCTATAAGCTCTTCTTCTTTACCATTGAAACCACAGACGTTCATTGTGCCTATTTTTTGAGTTGCTGGTCTTTCTCGTAGTATCAGTATTTATCATCTATTTATTGTTGTTGTTTGATCATACTGACCTTCTGTATGTAGCAATATTTTCTGATTATTTGTTTTTGCTTGCTGATGAAGGTGTTGTAACTGCACACATCCACACTATCATTTACGTTCATGTTGTAAAGCTGACACTTCCCACCATTTTTTTCCCATTTATTTCACACACATTGTGGTATAAAAGGGGACAAAACCACAAGTGCCTCCAAAATTGAGGGGTAGAAGAGGAAAGACTAAATAAACAAGACCACATGTGCCTCCATACTTCAGTGTAGTATACTTTCACAATTTCCACTTATAAAGGAGATGACTCCTTAATCAAATAAATGACAATTGACATACCTTTATTGACAGACTTGGTTTATTTCCAGTAAAGGAAAGTACCTTTGCCTTGACCTTTTGACCTCTGCTAACCACATCACTGACATTAGTTACTCTGCCTTCTCGTCTGAGCTGCAGAAGTAAGAAACGTAGATTATCACATTAAAAGTCCAAGGGTTATATTATGATTCAAACATCACAGGTATCATTTTATATGAAATATAAGCACCATATTTCCACACCATGCTAGAACACAACACATAGGATCGACCTTCTGAAGACTACCGGAACATCTATAAACAAACTACTGTCTCATACATACCAGGACATCTGTAAACAAACTACTGCCTCATACATACTTATCTCCATAAACAATGAGAGCACATTCAGTCCAATGAGGCAAAAGCTAAAGAAGGATACAACAAGGCCCAGCCTCAGAATGACTGCTCTTGGCTAGTCAGCTTGCGTTACATGATTGCTTTGACCCACACCTGTATTTTATGCTCCAAATGTACTACATGCATAATACAAGTTACCCAAGTAACACTGGCTCAGGGCAGAGAAAGATGAGCTAAAACCACAGGGATCCTCAAATTCTAAATGACTGCCCCACTTGGAAACATCAGTGAAACTATATTACCCAATGTAGAGCTTTGACAAACAGCAAAGACTGACATTTACAGTACAGTTTGAGAAACAGTATGCTACATAAAGAATCATTACAACAGGACTTGAATTTCTCTGGCACTAAGTTTCTACAGCCGGTCTCTGTGGCCTAAAGGCTTACCATGCGTTCAAAACGAGGCAGCGACCAATTTGGCAGCAGACCTGTCGCGCTGAGGTTTTAACGTGTTGGTATGGGAGCCGGTCGTTCAGAAAGCAATGGCAAAATACTGAATGTAAAACTTGCCAAGACATCAACAACAACAGTAAAATGCTGATGTTGACAGCAATGTCCTGTAAATAGGATATGCAAAAACAAACAAAAAACAAAAGGTTTCTACAACATGAACATGGAATTATAACAATAACAGCATCAACAACAAGCTGGAACTTCAAGACATGGATTATAACAATAACAGCATCAACAACAAGCTGGAACTTCATGACCTCCAGTGCATGTCTATGTAAGTTACTCCTCTAGACATCGGATAAAGCCTGGCAAGCCCCCATGCCAAGTTGCAAGAGCACCAATAACTGTGCAGATCAAGACTGGCAAGCTGCTAGACAAGATAACTGCACAGAAGGCATTGTGTCATAGCGAACAGTTCCAACTACTTCCACCAGACCCGAGCATATCCCCTCCACATTTGGTTGTTGTTTGCGTCTGCTCACCGTGAACTCAAACGCAGTCCATTCATGTGCTACTTCTTCTAGTGCACTAGACTAGCTTTCCCTATTACCAGTGTATTATTAACTATTATTAACTAGGCAGGCAGAGAGAGGGATCATGCTGCATGCACAACACATGATCTCTATATTTTAACCAGGCTTTTTGCTATGGAGAGGCAATAACTCTATTTTTTATTTTTTATCATGATGGTGGAAATGACCATGTGTTCACATGCACCCACTGTGAACGGACATTTACAGCGTGAATTGGTGCTACCGCCATGCGTAAAAGTTATTATGCCTTTTTAAAGCACAAACTATCGTCTGTCAAGGCGGCAAGGTGCCAATGATTACCAGTGTCCCTCCCCATCAGGCGAACTCACTCTCACTTCAGAGGTACTTGTTTTTCTGTTTTTTCTTCACTTGCTGGCTTTGAACTCAAGCGTACTCCATACCCACTACTTCTAGTTGTGCTGGACTGAATTTTGCATGTGGAATAGCTTTCCCTATAACCAGTGTCCCTTGCCATCAGGTGAACCCACTCCGACTCCAGAGGTACTTGTAATTAATTCCCTAAGTCAAGGATGAGGAGTCAACATTTTAGTCCAACTGACTGTATAGGGATTGAACCCACTACCTCAACAGATGTTTCTTCTTCTTCTTCGTTCATCCGGAGTTTTTTTTTCGGATGTGATTGCGTTGTGCCTGTTTACAGCAAAGCTGTGTTCTTGCGCCGTTAGGCCGACACATCCGACTTCTGCGGGCATTTGTTGACCGGGTTAACCTTCCCGGGGCAACAGATGTTTAAGAACAGGTGCTCTTATCCATTCAGCTATGATGAACTGCTGCCACCCACATGATCGGCATTACTAGTGGGCAGATCACTGTCAATGGTGGCACTGAATCGTAGCCAGATGATCTAATGCTAGGAGACATCCTGGGAACACACTGCCAGAGAGCTACAGGGTAAGCTCCACCACTCTGGCAGCTAGTGTGGCCAATCAAGGGCACTGGGCATTCTGACGAAGGCTGCGTTGACATGGGGTTCGTCTGAGCAACCATTTCATCCACACATCAACCCCATCTATCAGTTTACATGGGGTTCCTCTGAGCAACCACTTCATCCACACATCAACCCTATCTATCAGTTTACATGGAGTTTCTCTGAGCAACCACTTCATCCACACATCAACCCCATCTATCAGTTACATGGAGTTCCTCTGAGCAACCACTTCATCCACACATCAACCCCATCTATCAGTTTACATGGAGTTCCTCTGAGCAACCACTTCATCCACACATCAACCCCATCTATCAGTTTACATGGAGTTCCTCTGAGCAACCACTTCATCCACACATCAACCCCATCTATCAGTTTACATGGAGTTCCTCTGAGCAACCACTTCATCCACACATCAACCCCATCTATCAGTTTACATGGAGTTCCTCTGAGCAACCACTTCATCCACACATCAACCCCATCTATCAGTTTACATGGAGTTCCTCTGAGCAACCACTTCGTCCACACATCAACCCCATCTATCAGTTTACATGGGGTTTCAGCAGAAAGGTCCTACACATTGAAACACACAGGAGTCCTCCTCAACAGGAACCTGTGTTCTAAGGCACATGTCGACCATGATGTTAGTAAAGCCCTTAAAATGGCTGCTACTCACTGCAAACAGAACTTCCTATTTCTGTTCTACCAAGGACTGGTCCCTGATTGTAACAGAATACATTCTGCCAATTCTAATGCACAGCAGGATGCAGATTAACAGACTACAATAATCCAAACTCAGGCTATGAGAATCAGTCTCGGATGATTATAACAGCTTTGTGCTTCCTGTGGGACACAACTGCTGCAGGGTTCATGCAGGGTTCATGCAGGGTTCATGCAGGGGTCATGCAGGGTTCATGCAGGGTTCATGCAGGGTTCATGCAGGGTTCATGCAGGGGTCATGCAGGGTTCATGCAGGGTTCATGCAGCAGATGTGAAGAATGTACATAGCATGAGAAGTTACGGAAGATTAAAGGCAACAGACTCATAAGAAGACATTTATGGCTGGGTCAGTTTGAGGACGTTCAACGTTTAAGCTCTAGAAGACTAGGAGAATGGACAGATGTAGCTGTGAATATCTGGCCATCATCATACTAGACTTCGTTCAAGTGTCATTGTTTCAGAGGGTCATGCATAGATCAGCAAGGGTCACACAGAGGGTCGCATTGTTAACTGCATGGGTGAGTTGATCATCTGTAATGACCAACCAACCGTAAACGTTACAGCACTGACAGATGTTTGCTAGCAAGGCAGCATCGCCATGTTTAATGCTGGGTGTCTGTGGTTCGTTCCTTCATGAGACTCCTTGACCAGCCAGTCATAGAAGTGTGTGCGTGAATATGAACAAATACAAATGAGACCACAACCTGCCTTTACACTTCAGATGAAAGAAAGAAAGAATGAAAGAAAGAAAGAAAGAAAGAAAGAAAGAAAGAAAGAAAGAAAGAAAGAAAGAAAGAAAGAAAGAAAGAAAGAAAGAAAGAAAGAAAGAAACAATACCCTACTAGACATGAGGTCAGCCCAGACATTTACCTGTGAGATGTGAACCAGGCCCTCCCAGCGTTTACGAAGCCCCTCCAGCTGGACAAAACAACCAAATGGCAATATAGATGTCACTTTGGCGTCATAGATCTGAAAATGAACACATTTAGTTTAATACAATGCCACTGTTAAAGGAAACAAAAAGGCAAATGCTTTGGCTCATTCTGTGACTTTTGTGTAGAGCCAGTCCATCAACAGATCATGCAGACAAATTAAATGTCTTTCAATATCTTGGTGCAAATGCTGACTTCGATGGCATAAGTGAGACAGCAGTCTTGCTCAGGGAGAGGGACATTAGTGTCAAGCAGAGTTGAGACTTGAAAGCTTTATAAGGGACACATGAAATCAATCAATCAGGTGCCGTCTTCACAATTAAGGTTAGCTGCAATGGATCTCCACCACTGTCTGTCTCTCACCTTGAATGTAAATTCTGTCGAGGCTGATGTTCGTCCATCTCTTGATGTTATCTTCCCACTTGTATCATTGTCTACCTCTTGCTCGCTTGCCTTCAACCCTGCCCTCCAGTGTGGTTTTTATAAGAGTGTTATGTCTTTTAACGTCGCCGAAATATTTCACTTGCCTCTATTTTATCAGCGATACTATATGCTTATGTAACAACATGAAAACTGGTGAACAAACAACAAACTGGTGTGATGGGTCGTCATACATTTGTAGAAATTCTGAGGAGATACGGGCACCTACAAACTTGTTCGGCATGCAATGATACTATTATTAATAGTCTATTTTGATAATAGCATGCCTTTTAACAATAAGAACCACTGACATTCCCAGCATGAAAGCTTGACAATCTTGTTTATGCAGGAGTTCAACTGAGACAATATGTTTGCCCAGGAGTTTAAATGAGACAATGTGTTTAAGACAGACAGACCAAGACAGATGGGGAAGAGAGAAGAGGAGACAAGAGAAAGAGAAAGAAGGAGAGGTAGAGAAAAGAATGGGAAGAGATGGGAGAAAGAGAGAAGGGATGGGGAGGGAGGAGAATGAGAAAGAAGGGTAGAGAGGAAGGAAAATGGGGAACAAGAACGAGAAAGAAGGGTAGAGAGGAAGGAAAATGGGGAACAAGAATGAGAAAGAAGGGTAGAGAGGAAGGAAAATGGGGAACAAGAACGAGATAGAAGGGTAGAGAGGAAGGAAAATGGGGAACAAGAACGAGAAAGAAGGGTAGAGAGGAAGGAAAATGGGGAACAAGAACGAGATAGAAGGGTAGAGAGGAAGGAAAATGGGGAACAAGAATGAGATAGAAGGGTAGAGAGGAAGGAAAATGGGGAACAAGAACGAGAAAGAAGGGTAGAGAGGAAGGAAAATGGGGAACAAGAATGAGATAGAAGGGTAGAGAGGAAGGAAAATGGGGAACAAGAACGAGAAAGAAGGGTAGAGAGGAAGGAAAATGGGGAACAAGAATGAGATAGAAGGGATGGAGAGAGAGGGAGCTGGGGAGAAGAAGATTCAAATGTTGAGCATAAGGAGAGATATAAATACCCAGCATAGGGAGAAAGACAAGAAAGAGCAAGAGGAAAGTGAGGGAGAAACAGAGAAAGAGAGAGAGAGAGAGAATGAACGAACAAACTTTATTTTCAAAGGGTTACAAATTGGGCACACAGGCCTGTTACATTTGGCCCTTCCAATCACTCATCGTTCGTTCATCAATTATATATTGTGCATGTTACATTCACATAGAAAAATAACGTCAAATGAAAGTTGTAAACATAAACAACACATATTGCCATGTTATGAGACGGGCTGGCAGCCAGGCACACATAGGCACGTACATGTATAAACACATACATAAACACATACATACACACACACACATACATACATACATACATAAGTACACACATACATACATACATACACACATACACGTACATACACACACATACACAGACAGACAGACAGACACACACACACACATATATATATATATACATACATACATACTTGCATACATCATTTATCCAAACTCTCACAGTTATGCACCCTCTGAATAACACACAAATATACACTCCCTCGCATACACATAAACTCACTCACAATCACAAACTCACTAACAAAAGTTTACTTATACTCACACACACACACACACACACACACACAGAGAGAGAGAGAGAGAGAGAGAGAGAGAGAGAGAGAGAGAGAGAGAGAGAGAGAGAGAGAGAGAGAGAGAGAGAGAGAGAGAGAGAGAGAGAGAGAGAAGAAAGGGATATGGAAACACCAAGCATACAGACAGAGCACTGATTGTAGCAACTAAGAAACATGAACAAGTGGGAGATGTGACAGAGATCAAGGCATCCACCTCAGGTTTAGAACTGAGTGTGTTCAAATCTCTGCTAAAGGTCACATTCCCCCGGCCCTCTTCCCCCTGTTTAGTGAGATCAGATGCCTAGCCTTCACAGATAAGGACAAAAAGCAGGAGGTGCTGTCTGCAAGTCATGCATCTTAAAAATCCCATGGCTGTGGGAAATTGCACACAGCAGGCCATAAGGCCATCGGCCTGGCACAATGAAGACATACAACCCTTTCACGGGTACACAGAGCCTATGACCTTGGATGGAATCTGCCTAGAGGAAGCTAACCTGGCACAAATGTATGCAGGAGTCAGGCATACTAACTAGGTCAAACGAAGAAAGAAGTGAAGGAAAGAAGAATAAATTGAAAATAAAATAATGACACACAGTATGAGAGATGAATAATATAAGACAACTTGTATAAGAAATAAACACACATATGTCAGATACAAAGCAACTTACAGCTCCGACAACTGGCTCCAAGGGAATATCATTATACTTGTCTTTTTCTTTGATTTTATCGGAGTCTCTAGTCTTGCGATCTGACTTGTCTCTGTGCTTGCGATCTTTCTCCCTACTCCTTGACCGGGACCGATTCTTGCGATGACGATCTGAAGACCTGTTTCTGTGTCTGGTCGGAGACCTACTGCGTGACCTGTTTCTGGCTGGCGACCTGCTGCGCGACCTATGTCTGCTTCTTGATCTTTTCTTTCTGTGTCAACAAACGAATAAATTATGCTATAATATGTCTGTGTCAACTAACCAACCAATGATACTACATTTTTTAATGTAACAACAAGGAAATCATAGATACTATATGTTTATGTAACAGCAAAGATATCAGTGACACTATATTGTTTCTGTAACAAGCAAATCAACTATTTAAAAATACTATCACTTAACCATTTATCATAGCTAGCACTTAACTATTTGTTTAACATGACACCCACTTAGCTATCTGTTTAACATGAGACCCACTTAACTATCTGTTTAACATGACACCCACTTAGCTATCTGTTTAACATGACACCCACTTAGCTATCTGTTTAACATGACACCCACTTAGCTATCTGTTTAACATGACACCCACTTAGCTATCTGTTTAACATGACACCCACTTAGCTATCTGTTTAACATGACAACCACTTAGCTATCTGTTTAACATGACATCCACTTAGCTATCTGTTTAACATGACACCCACTTAGCTATCTGTTTAACATGACACCCACTTAGCTATTTGTTTAACATGACACCCACTTAACTATCTGTTTAACATGACACCCACTTAACTATCTGTTTAACATGACACCCACTTAGCTATCTGTTTAACATGACACCCACTTAACTATCTGTTTAACATGACACCCACTTAACTATCTGTTTAACATGACACCCACTTAGCTATTTGTTTAACATGACACCCACTTAACTATCTGTTTAACATGACACCCACTTAACTATCTGTTTAACATGACACCCACTTAGCTATTTGTTTAACATGACACCCACTTAACTATCTGTTTAACATGACACCCACTTAACTATTTGTTTAACATGACACCCACTTAGCTATCTGTTTAACATGACACCCACTTAACTATTTGTTTAACATGACACCCACTTAGCTATCTGTTTAACATGACACCCACTTAACTATCTGTTTAACGTGACACCCACTTAGCTATCTGTATAATGTGACACCCACTTAGCTATTTGTTTAACATGACACCCACTTAGCTATCTGTTTAAACATGACACCCACTTAGCTATCTGTTTAACATGACACCCACTTAGCTATCTGTTTAACATGACACCCACTTAGCTATTTGTTTAACATGACATCCACTTAGCTATTTGTTTAACATGACATCTACTTGGCTATCTGTTTAAACATGACACCCACTTAGCTATTTGTTTAACATGACACCCACTTAGCTATTTGTTTAACATGACATCTACTTGGCTATCTGTTTAAACATGACACCCACTTAGCTATTTGTTTAACATGACACCCACTTAACTATCTGTTTAAACATGACACCCACTGAGCTATTTGTTTAACATGACATCCACTTAGCTATTTGTTTAACATGACATCTACTTGGCTATCTGTTTAAACATGACACCCACTTAGCTATTTGTTTAACATGACACCCACTTAACTATCTGTTTAAACATGACACCCACTTAGCTATTTGTTTAACATGACACCCACTTAACTATCTGTTTAAACATGACACCCACTTAACTATCTGTTTAACATGACACCCACTTAGCTATTTGTTTAACATGACACCCACTTAGCTATTTGTTTAACATGACATCTACTTGGCTATCTGTTTAAACATGACACCCACTTAGCTATTTGTTTAACATGACACCCACTTGGCTATCTGTTTAACATGACATCTACTTGGCTATCTGTTTAAACATGACACCCACTTAACTATTTGTTTAATAAGACTACCACTTAGCTATCTGTTTAATTTGACAATCACTTAGCTATCTGTTTAATATGAGTACCACTGAACCGTTTACCACAACTATTATTTAACTAATTTTCATAGTTTAATACACTTAAGTCTGAGTATCAATTGGAATAAATGGACAACTCTGCAGCACAGCAGAGCAGGTCACTCACTAGTCCTGTGAGTCAGAAATGGCTGTCAATGTTTTTTTTAATGTTTTGCATATCCTTTACAGGACATCGCTGTCAACATCAGCATCTTTCAGCTGTATGTTGATTTCTTGGCAAGATTACGCTCAGTAGTTTGCCTTTGCTTTCTGAGGGGCCGGCTCATTATCCCATAAGTCACGAGCGTGGGTCAAACCGCTTCTAGTTCTCGCCTCGCTGCGAGACCCTGCGTGGATAAACGGGATTACAGAGAAAGTGGTGTAACCCCTCAGCCAGAGAGACCGGCGGCTGTCAACGGCAGAGGTAAAATATGAGTGGATTTGGAAGACAATGGGAAACCACCACATTATCTTCCCAGGAATTAATGAATTTCTACAAATTAGAGTCAGAGAATGATATTAATGGTTGTCTTCGGACATTCATGACCTGTTGGGACTATCATGAGTCATTGGTGATATCAAATTGCCCTCAAGCTACTGATGGCAAAAAGAAAGAGACAAACAGCATCCTTTGGTGATGTGATGAGAAGAGAGGCATTGGACAACACTGTGACAACAGGAAAGATCAGTGTGGAAAAAAGGCGAAGGCAGACCAAGAAAAATGATGCTGAATGGAATGCGGCAGTGGCATGGAAGAATATGCTTGCTTGCTTGCGTTCGCTGGCTGTGAACTCCAGCGTGAAAGTCCTGTATGTCGGATGAAGACATCCTATTGTCCAACATCAGTGTGATGTCATACCGGACCTGAGGTTTGCGTGAGTATCTGTTGTCCCATGTCTGGCTTATTGGTGTGCAGACTGGTGGTTCCTCGCAGTGCAGGTAGATACTTTCTGACTTCAGAAGAATCAGCGATCCTACTACGTTAGCCAGGACAACGAAGGGACCAGGATGCACGACTAGGACGTGTTAGGAGGTCTTGGCTAGTATAGAACCTGGTCCTGGTGCCTTGCAAACACCTCTGCGTCCCATGAAAGAATATAATCAGCAGAGTTGATCCAGAACACCAAGGACTGAGGTCTGTGAAGAGACATGAATGCCTACACGTTGTCAAGGCACATAATGATGATGATGAGTACACTCACAGGATAAATATTCAGTTAAAAATACAGGACACAACATTCATTTATTACCTTTTCCTCTCCCGACTTCTGCTCCTGCTTCGATGCCGTTTCTTCTCACCATCACCACTTTCCCTGCCTTTTTTGGACGCCTTGCCCAGTAAAGCTTCCAACTCCAACATCATTTTATCTGCAACATTTTTGTCACCACCGTCTTTGTCTTCTTTCACTGTGTCCAGCTTGTAACCCACATTATCTGTCAGGTATTTCTTCTTTTTGGTCACTTTACGGTCATCATCACTACTGGACACTTTATCGTCATCACTATCCAGCATTTCCTGATAAATAAGAGCCCAATAAATACACGTATGCTTTACATTTTACTAATACAATTTTAACCATTCTTATATCATATGAATTTATTCACGTTTCTTCTTCTTCTTGTTAGACAGGTATGCGTGCCCAATTTATAATCCTTCAAAAATAAAGTTAATTTGTTCATTCTTCTTCTTCTGTTCTTCATCCTCTGTTGTCCTATCATACCAAGTTGTCCTATCTTTTGCTGTCTCCCGCAACTCACTCCATTTCCTGCCCATTTATTGCTCTGTCTCTCGTTCTCTTTTCCATGTGTTCTGTAGGTCTCCCAATATTTTGTGTGCTCCGTGGGCTCCAGTAGAAGGACTTTCTGGTTATACTATTCAAAAATTGTCTCTATTGTATGCCATAGATCGCCAGTGTCTTTCCCTCACCCCCTGAGTCACTGGAGTCTGTCTAGTTCTCTTCCTTTCAGATAGAAAGGATACAGAATGAAGCTATGCACATTATTCTTGGATGTACAAGAGATACAGCATGCAGGGCGATGCGCTACCTTCTTGATTTTCCAACCATTGAAGACAGAATACAAGTTTGCAGTCTACCTCAGAGTTAATGCAGACACACAACATCCACTGCATAGTGAAATTATGAAGGTGAAGGGCAGCAGGTTAAAAAGAGGAAGGTCGTGGATGGGTCAAGCTGAAGACATTCTTCAACAGGTGTGTTCACTGGAGGACTTAGAACCTGGCGAGGAGTGGGTACAAGTGCCAACAGACTTCTGCACATCCTTTTCAATTTGCATCCAACAAGATAGAAAATGTAGACAAGAAAATCTGGCTGCTGCGGAGGCTGAAGTACAAGCGTTGATTTTCGAGAATTCGCTAGACGGTGATGCAGTCATCTACACAGATGGGTCGGTCGTCTGATATGTGAGAAGCTCATGGGCCTTTACGGCTTGGGCCGGAGGGAGAATTGTGAAGGAGGACTCTGGTGCTTTCACTGAAACCACAAGTAGCCTGACTAAGGAAGTCATGGCAGTAAGTAAAGCAATAACATGGCTCGAGACACAGACATTCACTAGGGCTTGTTTCCTTAGCGACTCAATGAACATGATCAAGAGGATAGAGGAGGGGTCGATCTGAAGAAAATGGTTGCTGCCTCTGGAGCGGTCTCGGCTGGCAAAGATTAGTTTCATCTTCGTGCCAGGGCATGCGGGAGTACAAGGAAATGAGCGGGCTGACAAGCTCGCAGGTGAGGCTACTGTGGAGGGCGGACGCGCCATGGACCAGACTGACATTCTGAATGCTCTATGAGAAGTAAGACTTTTGCGTGAACCAAGTGATAACTGTGAATCTACAACCATGGCCAGACTGCGAGAACAGCAAATTAAAAGAGGGGTGGCCAAACAAGAACACTACGCAGGAAGCCAAAGAAGATTGATAAACCAACACAGAACTGGCGTCGTTAGCCGCTACACGCTGCGGGATTTGCTGAGGAGGGGATCCGAGCACTTATGGACTTTGCAATAAGGATGATTTGTCGACTAACTAACTAACTAACTAGTTCTCTTCCTACACTCTGCATGAGTGATTCTGTCATACCATTTTAGTCACATTTTACTTTCTGCAATTATAATTCAATTAATTACTTTATATACATTTTACTAGAGGCATCTACTAAATTCAAAGCACATTTGAGACTTTACTTCTCAATCCTAACTAATCAAAGATATTGGTGGTTAGTTTAGTTGTTTGTTTATCACTGACAAAGAGGACGACGTTAACATGTGTCCTGTATCAGAGTGGGTTCAAAGGTGGCTGACTAGAACAATCTGAGCCCTGAAATGTCTGTTACAATGGGGGTAGAGAAATACCAACTGTTGATCAGATCGATTCAACTCAATTTGTAATTTTGTTACGGCATGCCTTTGTGTAACTATTCAAGTATTAACTTCTTCAAAATCACATGTTCTCTGTTATTTGTATGTCCCTGGTATGTTGAGCTTACTCATCGTATTCACTCAGTTTCAGTATCTGCTTAACAGTGGCCACCATGATGAGATGAATGGAAAGGGATGAGGAGATACAGTTTTGTTTGAAACAATAGATAAAACATCAGCATTCCAGTGACAAAAAGATGTCATTAGTATACGATTTATAAGCAACAGGAATATACTCATAGATGCTACAAATTCGGGCCTGTTGACTGTCATTTTGATGAAAACTAACAGTTATACATAAGAGGTTTGACAAAATGTCTATCACTACTGTGAGCTATAAATGAGTGCCATAACCTAATTATAGGAGGGTAAAGGTTATGGCTGTGTTCAGCAAGTGAACACCAGAACGTGGAAAGTGAGTACTTTCCACACAACGTGGAAACGTGGGAACTCACTTCCCAAGTGACAGGAAGTGGGCTCGGGACAAATCAGTCTGCGTTGATCCATCGTCCAGCATGGACATGGTGAAAAGTATACAGTGTTATGGCTCTACATTGAGCCATGCTTTTAAAATCGTGATGTAGTGTACTGTGAATTGATCGTCGAATAAGTGATTGTATATTTGATAATGTGATATTTGGTTGTGTAGAACATTATATGTAGAAAACTTATAAACAGTCTCTGAGTTAACTGCTGTTTAAGTTTACTCGTGTTCGAGTTGGTGTAATGTGTAAAGTAGTGTAGAGCAACCATCAGCAAGTCATATGCTGAGAGATGACTATGGTGCCGACTGCACAAGAAATTACCTACAGTCATTATCCCTATAAAGGCGGGCGCACTAGACAGAGCTATTACCATACATGCCGCAGGCTGGCAATTAACTTGAGAGTCGCACTCAACAAAAGAGTATTCAAGAAGCGCAGTCAGACCATGGCAATGAGGATGATGATATGTTTCAGTCAATCGTCTTACATGTAACTTTAAGGTTGCATTACAAACAAGCCAGAATATTCAGTATGTTTCAATGAAACAATTACAGAGTGCTTTCTTCAAATGGATATAGAACAGACGGATATACTCACCCTCACATGTGGGTTATCTGGCATTGCTAAGCCTGGGTACAGTTTTCTGTTCAAATCTGCATCAGCTTTTCTGTCCTCGTCCTTGGCCATGTCCTCAAAACTCTTGTCCTGACTCTTGGGCTTCATCTTCTGAATAAGCCTCAGCAAGTTGGCAATAAGAGAGTCCTTCATTGGGAAAGACAAACACTTATTGACATGTGCATGCAGTCGCTGTAGCTTTCTTGCTGCTGGTAACATCTACATATGTATTTGAATGATTGACCACATGTTTCCGGTATCAACCTGTCTTGTGAACTGAGACATTTGTTGAAAAGTGTATCAGTTAACTATCAGTCCACATGTTTCTGATTTCTACCAGTCTCATGAATTGGGACATTTGTTAAAAATTGTATGTGTTAACTCTATCAGATCACATGTTTCTGATTTCAACCAGTCTCATGAACTGGGATATTTGTTAAAAATTGTACAGGGTAACTATCAGATCATTTGTTTCTGGTAACAACCAGGATTTTTGAATGGGACATTTGTTGAATAGTGTTTCAGTTAACTATCAGTCCACATGTTTCTGGTTCCAACCAGTCTCATTAATTGGGATATTTGTTCAAAATGTATGTGTTAACTCCATCAGATCACATATTTCTGGTATCAACAAGTCTTGTGAATTGGGACATTTGTTGAAACATGTACGTGTTAGCTCTATCATCCCCAGCAGGTCACAGCAGCTGCCAATCGGGGAAATAATGATGATACCAGAATGACAGCTGTTTTACTTTTACAGTACTTAACAATACACACATTGTAACACAAACATGGCCAGATTTCTTTAGTATGGTCTGACACAACAAAAGAAATACAATTACACACTGCAACATATGGAGTATAGCCAATCACAAGTGATGCACTGTTAAAAGCACAAAAAGTTAAGCGAAAAAAAGAAAGAGAGAAAACAAACACAGACACAGCACATGTACCTTACAACAAACTCTCAGTTCATTGCCAAGTATGTACGCTATGTCCGTGTTTGTTTGTTTGTTTTCTCTTTTTCACAGGTGTAGGGTGACCTGTTTCTTTCCTTCCCAGAACATTCTGAAGACTGAGACCCATTTTTTATGGAGCTGGGCAGACCCCAGAGCTGTCCGGGTCAGAATAAATGCATCCTGCCTCTGCTGGGTATTGAACCCAGACCTTTTGCAAGCAAGCTCACTGATCACTATGCCATTGCATGTCCTCAAGTTCCATCAGTCAACTGAAAATATGCATTGGAAAGATACGGCCAATTCAATCAGAATCAAAGAAACAAACTACACATATGTTTCAGCAACATTTATATCATTGTCCTCAAGTTTCAACAGTCAACTGAAAATATGCACTGGAAAGATACGGCCAAGTCAATCAGAATCAAAGAAACAAACTACACATATGTTTCAGCAACATTTATATCATTGTCCTCAAGTTTCAACAGTCAACTGAAAATATGCATTGGAAAGATGCGGCCAATTCAATCAGAATCAAAGAAACAAACTACACATATGTTTCAGCAACATTTATATCATTGTCCTCAAGTTTCAACAGTCAACTGAAAATATGCACTGGAAAGATACGGCCAAGTCAATCAGAATCAAAGAAACAAACTACACATATGTTTCAGCAACATTTATATCATTGTCCTCAAGTTTCAACAGTCAACTGAAAATATGCACTGGAAAGATACGGCCAAGTCAATCAGAATCAAAGAAAGCAAACTACACATATTGTTTCAGCAACATTTATATCATTGTCCTCAAGTTATCAACAGTCAACTGAAAATATGCACTGGAAAGATACGGCCAAGTCAATCAGAATCAAAGAAACAAACTACACATATGTTTCAGCAACATTTATATCATTGTCCTCAAGTTTCAACAGTCAACTGAAAATATGCACTGGAAAGATACGGCCAATTCAATCAGAACCAAAGAAACAAACTACACATATGTTTCAGCAACATTTATATCATTGTCCTCAAGTTTCAACAGTCAACTGAAAATATGCACTGGAAAGATACGGCCAATTCAATCAGAACCAAAGAAACAAACTACACATATGTTTCAGCAACATTTATATCATTGTCCTCAAGTTTCAACAGTCAACTGAAAATATGCACTGGAAAGATACGGCCAATTCAATCAGAACCAAAGAAACAAACTACACATATGTTTCAGCAACATTTATATCATTGTCCTCAAGTTTCAACAGTCAACTGAAAATATGCACTGGAAAGATACGGCCAATTCAATCAGCAATCAAAAGAAACAAACTACACATATGTTTCAGCAACATTTATATCATTGTCCTCAAGTTTCAACAGTCAACTGAAAATATGCACTGGAAAGATACGGCCAATTCAATCAGAATCAAAGAAACAAACTACACATATGTTTCAGCAACATTTATATCATTGTCCTCAAGTTTCAACAGTCAACTGAAAATATGCACTGGAAAGATACGGCCAATTCAATCAGAATCAAAGAAACAAACTACACATATGTTTCAGCAACATTTATATCATTGTCCTCAAGTTTCAACAGTCAACTGAAAATATGCACTGGAAAGATACGGCCAATTCAATCACAATCAAAGAAACAAACTACACATATGTTTCAGCAACATTTATATCATTGTCCTCAAGTTTCAACAGTCAACTGAAAATATGCACTGGAAAGATACGGCCAATTCAATCAGAATCAAAGAAACAAACTACACATATGTTTCAGCAACATTTATATCATTGTCCTCAAGTTTCAACAGTCAACTGAAAATATGCACTGGAAAGATACGGCCAATTCAATCAGAATCAAAGAAACAAACTACACATATGTTTCAGCAACATTTATATCATTGTCCTCAAGTTATATCAATCAACTGAAAATATGCACTGGAAAGATACGGCCAATTCAATCAGAATCAAAGAAACAAACTACACATATGTTTCAGCAACATTTATATCATTGTCCTCAAGTTTCAACAGTCAACTGAAAATATGCACTGGAAAGATACGGCCAATTCAATCAGAATCAAAGAAACAAACTACACATATGTTTCAGCAACATTTATATCATTGTCCTCAAGTTTCAACAGTCAACTGAAAATATGCACTGGAAAGATACGGCCAATTCAATCAGAATCAAGAAACAAACTACACATATGTTTCAGCAACATTTATATCATTGTCCTCAAGTTTCCATCAATCAACTGAAAATATGCACTGGAAAGATACGGCCAATTCAATCAGAATCAAAGAAACAAACTACACATATGTTTCAGCAACATTTATATCATTGTCCTCAAGTTATATCAATCAACTGAAAATATGCACTGGAAAGATACGGCCAATTCAATCAGAATCAAAGAAACAAACTACACATATGTTTCGTTTCAGCAACATTTATATCATTGTCCTCAAGTTTCAACAGTCAACTGAAATATGCACTGGAAAGATACGGCCAATTCAATCAGAATCAAAGAAACAAACTACACATATGTTTTCAGCAACATTTATATCATTGTCCTCAAGTTTCAACAGTCAACTGAAAATATGCACTGGAAAGATACAGCAATTCAATCAGAATCAAAGAAACAAACTACACATATGTTTCAGCAACATTTATATCATTGTCCTCAAGTTTCAACAGTCAACTGAAAATATGCACTGGAAAGATATGGCCAATTCAATCAGAATCAAAGAAACAAACTACACATATGTTTCAGCAACATTTATATCATTGTCCTCAAGTTTCAACAGTCAACTGAAAATATGCACTGGAAAGATACAGCAATTCAATCAGAATCAAAGAAACAAACTACACATATGTTTCGTTTCAGCAACATTTATATCATTGTCCTCAAGTTTCAACAGTCAACTGAAAATATGCACTGGAAAGATACGGCCAATTCAATCAGAATCAAAGAAACAAACTACACATATGTTTCAGCAACATTTATATCATTGTCCTCAAGTTTCAACAGTCAACTGAAAATTATGCACTGGAAAGATACAGGCAATTCAATCAGAATCAAAGAAACAAACTACACATATGTTTTCAGCAACATTTATATCATTGTCCTCAAGTTTCAACAGTCAACTGAAAATATGCACTGGAAGATACGGCCAATTCAATCAGAATCCAAAGAAACAACTACACATATGTTTCAGCAACATATTTATATCATTGTCCTCAAGTTTCAACAGTCAACTGAAAATATGCACTGGAAAGATACAGCAATTCAATCAGAATCAAAGAAAACAAACTACACATATGTTTCAGCAACATTTATATCATTGTCCTCAAGTTCAAACAGTCAACTGAAAATATGCACTGGAAAGATACGGCCAATTCAATCAGAATCAAAGAAACAAACTACACATATGTTTCAGCACATTTATATCATTGTCCTCAAGTTTCAACAGTCAACTGAAAATATGCACTGGAAAGATACGGCCAATTCAATCAGAATCAAAGAAACAAACTACACATATGTTTCAGCAACATTTATATCATTGTCCTCAAGTTTCAACAGTCAACTGAAAATATGCACTGGAAAGATACGGCCAATTCAATCAGAATCAAAGAAACAAACTACACATATGTTTCAGCAACATTTATATCATTGTCCCTCAAGTTTCAACAGTCAACTGAAAATATGCACTGGAAAGATACGGCCAATTCAATCAGAATCAAAGAAACAAACTACACATATGTTTCAGCAACATTTATATCATTGTCCTCAAGTTTCAACAGTCAACTGAAAATATGCACTGGAAAGATACGGCCAATTCAATCAGAATCAAAGAAACAAACTACACATATGTTTCAGCAACATTTATATCATTGTCCTCAAGTTTCAACAGTCAACTGAAAATATGCACTGGAAAGATACGGCCAATTCAATCAGAATCAAAGAAACAAACTACACCATATGTTTCAGCAACATTTATATCATTGTCCTCAAGTTTCATATCAGTCAAACTGAAAATATGCACTGGAAAGATACGGCCAATTCAATCAGAATCAAAGAAACAAACTACACATATGTTTCAGCAACATTTATATCATTGTCCTCAAGTTTCAACAGTCAACTGAAAATATGCACTGGAAAGATACGGCCAATTCAATCAGAATCAAAGAAACAAACTACACATATGTTTCAGCAACATTTATATCATTGTCCTCAAGTTATATCAATCAACTGAAAATATGCACTGGAAAGATACGGCCAATTCAATCAGAATCAAAGAAACAAACTACACATATGTTTCAGCAACATTTATATCATTGTCCTCAAGTTTCAACAGTCAACTGAAAAATATGCACTGGAAAGATACGGCCAATTCAATCAGAATCAAAGAAACAAACTACACATATGTTTCAGCAACATTTATATCATTGTCCTCAAGTTTCAACAGTCAACTGAAAATATGCACTGGAAAGATACGGCCAATTCAATCAGAATCAAAGAAACAAACTACACATATGTTTCAGCAACATTTATATCATTGTCCTCAAGTTTCAACAGTCAACTGAAAATATGCACTGGAAAGATACGGCCAATTCAATCAGAATCAAAGAAACAAACTACACATATGTTTCAGCAACATTTATATCATTGTCCTCAAGTTTCAACAGTCAACTGAAAATATGCACTGGAAAGATACAGCAATTCAATCAGAATCAAAGAAACAAACTACACATATTCGTTTCAGCAACATTTATATCATTGTCCTCAAGTTTCAACAGTCAACTGAAAATATGCACTGGAAAGATACGGCCAATTCAATCAGAATCAAAGAAACAAACTACACATATGTTTTCAGCAACATTTATATCATTGTCCTCAAGTTTCAACAGTCAACTGAAAATATGCACTGGAAAGATACAGCAATTCAATCAGAATCAAAGAAACAAACTACACATATGTTGTTCAGCAACATTTATATCATTGTCCTCAAGTTTCAACAGTCAACTGAAAATATGCACTGGAAAGATACGGCCAATTCAATCAGAATCAAAGAAACAAACTACACATATGTTTCAGCAACATTTATATCATTGTCCTCAAGTTTCAACAGTCAACTGAAAATATGCACTGGAAAGATACAGCAATTCAATCAGAATCAAAGAAACAAACTACACATATGTTTCAGCAACATTTATATCATTGTCCTCAAGTTTCAACAGTCAACTGAAAATATGCACTGGAAAGATACGGCCAATTCAATCAGAATCAAAGAAACAAACTACACATATGTTTCAGCAATATTTATATCATTGTCCTCAAGTTTCAACAGTCAACTGAAAATATGCACTGGAAAGATACAGCAATTCAATCAGAATCAAAGAAAACAAACTACACATATGTTTCAGCAACAATTTATTATCATTGTCCTCAAGTTTCAACAGTCACTGAAAATATGCACTGGAAAGATACGGCCAATTCAATCAGAATCAAAGAAACAAACTACACATATGTTTTCAGCACAATTATACATTGTCCTCAAGTTTCAACAGTCAACTGAAAATATGCACGGGAAAAGATACGCCAATTCAATCAGATCAAGAAACAAACTACACATATGTTTCAGCAACAATTATATCATTGTCCTCAAGTTATATCAATCAACTGAAAATATGCACTGGAAAGTACGGCCAATTCAATCAGAATCAAAGAAACAAACTACACATATGTTTCAGCAACATTTATATCATTGTCACTCATAGTTTCACAGTCAACTGAAAATATGCACTGGAAAGATACGGCCAAGTCAATCAGAATCAAAGAAACAAACTACACATAGTTTCCAGCAATATTTATATCATTGTCCTCAATTTTCAACAGTCAACTGAAAATATGCACTGGAAAGATACAGCAATTCAATCAGAATCAAAGAAACAAACTACACATATGTTTCAGCAACATTTATATCATTGTCCTCAAGTTTCAACAGTCAACTGAAAATATGCACTGGAAAGATACGGCCAATTCAATCAGAATCAAAGAAACAAACTACACATATGTTTCAGCGACAATTATATCATTGTCCTCAAGTTTCAACAGTCAACTGAAAATATGCACTGGAAAGATACGGCCAATTCAATCAGAATCAAAGAAACAAACTACACATATGTTTCAGCGACAATTATATCATTGTCCTCAAGTTATATCAATCAACTGAAAATATGCACTGGAAAGATACGGCCAATTCAATCAGAATCAAAGAAACAAACTACACATATGTTTCAGCGACAATTATATCATTGTCCTCAAGTTTCAACAGTCAACTGAAAATATGCACTGGAAAGATACGGCCAATTTCAATCAGAATCAAAGAAACAAACTACACATATGTTTCAGCGACAATTATATCATTGTCCTCAAGTTCCATCAATCAACTGAAAATATGCACTGGAAAGATATGGCCAATTCAGATAGTTTAGTCGATGGATCAACATCACGGCACACGGGTGTAACCCATAAGTGCTCAGTTCTCCTCCTAACTCAAACCTGAGTCTGGAGAAACTCAGCTCAGTGCACAACTCCGTAGCACCAGCGAGGATCCTGAAATACTTTGGGTAGATTTTTAACTCGAAATTTTGCCCGGAGCGGCGCCGTTAGGCTACTCTTTTTCGATTTCCAACTGCCAAGGGATTTTTTAATGTGTGCAACAATACACACAGGCTTCCGATCTCACTACCCAGAGACCAGGAGAAATTTTATTACTAGAAGTCCACGTGAAAAAATCCCTGTCCTCACTGGGACAAGAAACCGGGATCTCTAGCACTCGAGGCGGACACCATACCTCTAGACCACACAGCTCCCCCTCGATGGCCAATTCAATCAGAATCAAAGAAACAAACTAAACATATGTTTCAGCGACATTTATATCAAAGTCCTCGGGCATAAAGCACAGCTGGATAGAAACTTCACTGAAACTTATAACGTGTTTTGTGATTTCAACTTTGTTGAGATTGAATAAGCCAAATTCCACAAATATATTCAAGGGAACAGTCACAGAGCATTGAAATCAAACAAGTGAATACACCGCCCCCCCCCCCCCACCATGTGTCTCCCCCTTGCTGTGAGGGGGGGGGGGGGGGGGAGAGCTTGCGTGTCCCAATGATCTCAAGAGCTATGCTGACAGAAGCACAACTACATGTCGGACATGACTTGGGTTAGGGACCAGACTAAGAGAGACACAACCTGCCGCTCTGCAGGTAGACTGAGGATAGCAGTCAAAAGTTCAAATCAGGTGCACAAAGGCAGTAATTCTTGATCCAGACACATACTCTAAGGCTCCCAGCTGAGGGATATGGCTGAAGCCATAAAACCTCAGATGTGAGAGCCAGGCCGATACTCACCTACCGCAAAATAGAGGTGAGATACTAAGCACGCTACATGCTTAGTTCAGACACTTGCTCGAAGGCTCTCAGATGGGGGATATGAGAGATCCCCGGATGAGAGGGCCTGCTTGCTACTCACTGTCACTCACTGTCGCACGAAGGTAAGGTGCTGAACCAGCAGCACATGTAGCCTACCTCGTGAAAGGTTACTAAAGGTGGAAATGTGCCCCAGACGCACACAATGGTTACAATGAACATCTGTATCTATACTCATAGAGTAAGAGTAGTCAAAGGTGGAAAAACGTCTCAAAAACACGAAATGGAGCGCTTGGCTAGTGAATCAATCACGTGGAAGTCCAAAGCGAAAGGTTCATGAGTGGATGTTGTCCGCAGACTGTTCGTCCCTGGTTTGTGTGGGGAGCGACCAGTGGCAAAACGAAATGCCCAATACATGGAAGTGAGGAATTAAAGCAGCCATAAGCAGGATGTGGCGATTCCTCGGGTGAGCCCAGTCTCAGAGCACTATGTGCCAGCTCTACAATTATGGAAGCCTCCTTGGATAGCGGAGAATGCTCATGGTCTGCCCCTGTCTTCCCTTGAGGGTTGACCGTGATGTTTTTGACCGTTCTACCTTGACCAGCTGAGATGTGAGCGACACCACAAAAAAATGTCTCTCAAAACCTCCAGGTTGGTTAACCTGATCTTCTTCTTACTTCTTCTTCAGTTCATCCGGAGTTTTTTTTCGGATGTGATTGCGTTGTGCCTGTTTACAGCAGAGCTGCGTTCTTGCACCGTTAGGCCGACACATCCTGACTTCTGCGGGCATTTGTTGACCGGGTTAACCTTCCCGGGGGGTTAACCTGATCAAAAACGCCCACTGAAGTCAGATGTGCATGCCTAAGGGTGGCAAATTAAAACTGGCACAGCGCAAAAAACGTCCGAGTGAAATGTCCCACGTGCCTGGAACAGCTCTGACTGTCTAGTTTTCCGAATGTCCATCGTGCCCAGAATAGCTCTGACTATATATGTCTTCCGGGCACAACGAATAGCACATGTCCAAATCGAAAGCTCACTGAGTGGATACTGTCTGCAGACCGGTCTGGTTTGTGTGAGGAGCGGCCCGTAGAGAACGAAATGCCCAATATATTGAAGTGAGGAATTAAAGCAGCCATGAGCAGGACGTGACGATTCCCTCTGTGAGCCCAGCACCAGAGCTCTATGTGTCGGCTCTGCAACTATGGAAGCCTCCCTTGGATGGCAGATAATGCCCATGGACTGTCCCTGCCTTCCATTGAGGGCTGATCGTGAAGTATTCGACCGTTCTAACTTGACCAGCTGGGATGTGGACGGCACCACAAAAGTGAGTCCCCCAGGAATGCTAACCTGGTCAAAAACGCAAGCAAAGGTCGGATGTATTGGTCTATGGGTCTAGGCCCAAGGGTGCATAACAACCCACCGCCCCAAGGGTGCATAACAACCCACCGCAATTACATCTGGAAAAAAAACACTGGATGAACGCAGAAGAAGAAAAGAAGAAACAAGTGACTATGACAAACCGACAACTGTGAGATTTGGTCACATAAACTTACAGCAGTCAGAAATGTAAGAATAAAAAAATACAGAAACAAGCCAACTGAATATGACAGACAGATAGAAACAATTCAACTGAATATTACAAACAAGACAACTGTGAGATTTGGTCACATAAACTTACAGCAGTCAGAAATGTAAGAATAAAAAAAATACAGAAACAAGCCAACTGAATATGACAGACAGATAGAAACAATTCAACTGAATATTACAAACAAGATAACTGTGAGATTTGGTCACATAAACTTACAGCAGTCAGAAATGTAAGAATAAAAAGTATATAAACATGTCATTTACGCTGTGTCATTTAATATATTGCAAAACTACATGAGGACTTCTGAGGCACTGTGTATGTGGATTACTGGAAGGCTGTTATGGAATACTACATAACACTAATGAACAGAAGATTAGAACTGTAGACGGACAATGCCAATGAACAGAAGATAAGAATAACTGTAGAAAGGTATAAAGCCAGCTGTAAAGAAGTGTAATGCCAGCTGTAAAGAAGTGTAATGCCAGCTGTGAAGAAGTGTAATGCCAGCTGTAAAGAAGTGTAATGCCAGCTGTAAAGAAGTGTAACGTAACACAAAGACCAGACAATGCTTGCCTCACTTCAGAGGTCAAAGATTGTGAGAATTGTATGGATTTTCTGCTCTGGTCATTCAGGTGTGTGGGGGAATGAACAGACTGATAGGCTGGCAGGGAATGCACATCTTGGTGGTAGAATGGACAAGGAAGAGGTGGTCAGGCGCTTGTGGGACTAGGTTGAGAAGGCGGTGGAATAGACTGAGAACCTGTATGTGGAGTGGATGATATGACGGGAGATCGGTAAGTGGTCTGGACAAATCTCAAAACTGAGAGGGAAGGCCAGGAGAACTTTCAATCAGATGGCGGTTGGAACAATTAGTCATCATCATCAAGTGCCCTGCCAGCTGGCGTAGGCACTCATGGCTCTCCAGAGATCTCTGTCTTTGGTGTTCTGGATCAACTCTGGTGATGATATTCCTCCATGCCACTGTCTCAATCCATCCATCATCATTTCTCTTGGTCTGCCTCTGCCTCTCTTCCCCTCGATCTTTCCAGTTGTCACAATGTTCTCCAATGCCTCTCTTCTCATCACATGACTGAAGAAAGCTATTTGTCACTTTCTTACTGTTGTATATAATGTTCTAGTTTCATTAGCCTGTCTCAGGCAGTCGTTGTTAGTTACTCTGGCAGTCAAAGGAATTTGCAACATTCTCAGGAACCAAATCTCTGTTGCTTCTAATTTCTTCTTAATTTGTTCATTTACATTCCAAGATTCACTGCCATACAGCAAAACTGGTTCAACATAGCATTTCAGCACTCTCTTTCTTACATTCAGTGACAGTGACTTATTGCATAAGATACTCTTCATTTCCTGAAATGCGGCTTATGCTTGCCTTATTCTGCTCTTAATCTCTGTTGTACTAGGTATTTAAAATTACCCACTTGGTTAAGAATTTTCCCTTCTATTTCTATTTCACATTTTGGTGTCACCATTGTTACTGTTTTCTTTATATTCAAGGAGAATCCTTTCCTTGCACTCTCTGTTACTACAATTTCCAGCAATTTTTGTTGGTCTGTTGAATTATCTGCCACCAATACTGTGTCATCTGCATAGCGTATATTATTTATATTATAACCTCCAACTAGTATTCCTGGCATCTCTTTGATCTCTCTCATTATTACTTCGCTATACAGGGAGAAGAGATCTGGTGACAAGACACACCCCTGTCATATTCCTAGCTTTATCTGTTCACAACTACCCTCTTTATTTCCCATTTTAATTGCTGCTACTTGGTTCCAGTAAATATTCTTTATTATTCTTAAATCTTTCCCATCAATGCTGATATCTTCCAACATTTTAATCAGTTCATCATGTTTTACTTTATCAAATGCCTTAGTACAATCTATGAAGCACAAATATATGTCTTTCTGTTTCTCTATTGACCTTTCTATTAGTGTCCGTAATGTATAAATTGCATTGTTTGTGCTCTTTCCTTCCACAGATCCTTACTGTTCTTCACTAATTTCCATTTTTATTTTCTTTCTGGTTCTTCTCATTATGATTCTGAGTAGAAGCTTAGTGATATGGTTTATGAGGTTAATTGTGCAAAAATGTTCACATTCAATTACTCCTGGTCTTTTTGGTATAGCTATAAATACCGACTTCAGCATATCACTGGGTAAATATCCACTGCTGTAAATATCATTCAACATTTTGGTTAATATATCTACTCCAAATTCTCCCAATACTTCTATTGTGATTTCATCTGGCCCAGCGGCTTTTCCTTCCTTCATGTTTTACAGCGTTAGCGATTTCTTCTTTTAGAATAGGTGGACTTCTAAGTTACTTTCTTTTGTTAATTCTTCCCTTTCTCCATCATAAAACTCTCTTATATACTCATTCCACCTCTTCATTATAGCACCTTCCTCCAATAATATCTTTCCTGTTTTTGATGTCAAACACCCTGTATTTATTCTTATTTTTCTTCATGTGAGCTCACTGATTCGTCTGTGCATATTTTTTTGTATCTTTAATGGAATTTAATTCAATTTTTTTGCACTGCTCGTTTAACCAACTTTCTAGTACTATGAATTTTTCGTTGACTGTTGAATGAGAGGACGTAGCGAGTGTGGGAACGTCCTGAGTGCAGTCATGTCAGTTCTTATCTCACAGCTCAAATGACCAGACAATAAGAATAACTGCATAGAGCTGTAGTGTAAAACCAATGATCAGAAGATAACAACTGTAAAGCAACAGTGTAATACCAATAAAGAAAAGACAAGAACAAGCAGAGAACAAATACAATTACAGAGATAAGAAGGCTGGTAAATTGCACAAAATAAACATCTAACACTCAAACATGACAGTTGTTTGCGTACAGAAAATTGTGCATCTCTTTCCTCCAGGGCTTTTTTGAAGCTGACAAATGTACTGTTCTTTTCAGCTAAGTCGATCACATACTCGGCTGAAAGACAAGTGTTAAATAGATTTAGATTAATCATATGTGTAAAACAAATGTAAGATTATAACACTGTGTGGCATGTGTAAAGTGATAAAGACTATGTTAGTGGTTGCAAAGTGACAAAGACTGTAATATGTGTAAAGTGATAAATACTGTGAGGGGTTGTAATGTGATAAAGAATGTGAGGGATTGTAAACTGATAAAGACTGTGTGAGGGGCTGTAAAAGTGATAAAGAATGTGAGAGGCTGTAAAGTAATAAAAATTGTGGGGGACTGTAAAGTGATAAAAACTGTGAGGGGTTGTAAAGTGATAATGACTGTGTAGCATGTGTAAAATGATAAAGAGTGTGTGAGGGGCTGTAAAGTGATAAATATTGTGATGGGCTGTAAAGGATAAAGACTGAGCAGTTGTAAAGTGGTAAAGACTGTGAGGGGCTGTAAAGTGGTAAAGACTGTATGAGCACATGATGATGATAATTTGAGGCAAGAACAGAACGACAAGTATTTAGGTACGTGGATAATATCAGATGGGAGATCTATTACAGAGCCAAAGAACAGAACAACGGCAGACAAAAACTGCACTGCATAAAATGAAGAACCTCTTATGCAATAACTGTTGTTGGAAGCTAGAAAAAAGGGTCTAACGTGTTACACAGAATCAATTTTAATAGATGGCTGTCAAACTTGGATAAATAGTAAACAAGCAAACCAATCTCTGGAAGCCACAGAAATGTGGATGTACAGAAGACCCCGAGAACATCTTTAAAGGTAAAGGGTCCTTCCACGGGCCTCAAGGCATGTGGTGCTAGATCCAGTCTCACTGATCAACCGGCACTGGGTGGCTGAGGTGGTCAGTGTCACGCCGGCTGTCTCTACTTCCCCAGCCACCACATGTACACTGGTACACATGTTACGCTGGGTTCACCTGGAGATCCAGGGCACTTTTGAAAGTCATCCAGATCATGTGGATTCAAAACCATGGCCACGGGGCCAGCAGGTGATCATCTAGCTACTATGCCAGGGCAGCTCCCTGACAACAACCAAAATGAGTCATTGAACAGTTTGAAAGAGGCCAAGAAACAAAGATAACTTACCTCAAACATCAGAAGGAGACAGCCAAAATTGCTCGCTACATTATGAGAAGAGACAAACTCTAACATATTGTAACAACTGGGAAGATTTAAGGAAAATGAGATGAAAGGCAACAAGGGAAGATTCTTGAGTCTTTCATCATGGCACATAAAAGTAGTTAGTTGCATATCCTTTACAGGACATCAGTCAACCCCAGCATTTGTTGGCAAGTTTATGTTGAGTAGTTTACCACTATGTTCTGAATGACCAGCACTCATACCATTGTATGAAAACCAGCGCAAGTTGGTCTGCTTTCATATCGCCCGCAGCTGTGTTTCGAATATGATATGCCAGATTGCAAATTGCATACATAATCACTTTGACACAGCACCTGCCTAAAAGTAGTACATGAATTGATTTGGTTGAAGATCATGAGGCATGGAAAAGTATGATCACCCAAGCCAGTGGCATGACACTTTATGATGATAATGTAATGAATTCACAGAGGTAACAAACAAGAAATGTTGAAGATCCACTTACCCAGATCTTTGTCATTAATCCCCAGATGGTTCTCCAGCTCTGTACACACTTTGGAGACCAGAGACAGGTACTCTAGTTTCTGCAGCTCCTCCATCTGAAATGAAATGAGAAAGGCACTTGACTTGTGCTGGCTGTAATCTCTGCCTTGTAGCTTTGTACTGCAGCCATTGTTCTTAGATCTTGTAAGAAACCGATGTCATTTACTTAGACAAATGCCACAATGCATGTTTATCAACCTTGATTCTTCTTCTTTCGTTTGCTTGAAATGTGTCCATATCTGCAATATTGTTTCTTGATTTACGTCTCTGTCTTTCCCTTGTTCTCTTCCCCTCGATCTTGCCGGTTGTCACCAAGTTCCCTAATTTATTTCTTCTCATAACATGTCCAAAAAATTTTCACTTCCTAGATATGTCATATTTTTGGCGGTCTTGGAGTATGTGATCTGCTGTCTGTGGTGTCAAACCACATGTACACATAGCTGATTTGCCAACATTGAATTTAATATACATGTGGACAACAAATCTATTGTGTCCTGTTCTGAGGCCCAGAATAATGATTTGTTGTTCTAGTCTGTCCATAATCAACCAGTGATAAGTTCTATAAACCAAAAATGTATTTCCCATCAGTTGTGTGTGCCTTTTGTGTTCATATTTCTGTTTGACTGACTGGCAGATTAACTATCACTGTCAATCAGTGATCAGGGAGGTGTTGCCTAAATCTGTCCGTCAGACGGAGACCTGTCTCCCCAACATATCTCATGTCACAACGTGTGCAGATGATCACATAGATAACGTTGTGACTCGTGCATGAGAAGCTGATATCAACAGTGGTGCCCAGAAGCCGGTACCCCTTCAACAGTTCTGACCACTGTGGCATTGCCGACATACAGGTCACGGTGATCAAATCGTGCACATCTGACGAACGTGATCGTAAGACATTGGAAAACCGCCTCATCTTCCAGTTGGGTTCACTCTCCCCTCACGGCCTCAATGTCCAACACAGTTTTATTTAAGTCCCGTACGCCCCCTGCCCCCTCCCATCCCCGTAGTCGTATTGTCCACTAATAAGCCAGTTGCATGTCCTTCACAGGACGTCGTAGTCAACGCCAGCATTATCTTTGCCTTCTGTGACTTCCCGGTTAGTTTGCGTTCAGTCACTTCTCATTGCTTTCTGAACAACCGGCACTTGTGCTATTTATGATGGCAAGCGCCGGGTGATCTACATCCTATCGCCCGCAGCAGTGTTTCGAGCTTGGAGTGCGGAATTGTGAACTGCATCCGTTACATCGCCAGAGTCTGCTACAGTGCTCTACCTATCTATATTTTTCCTTTTCGCTCTCGTGGGTGCACCCCCATCCCCCAGCAGCGGTTCCCTCACCAGTCATCTTAGCCAATCCCCGAGCTTCTCGCTTTAGTGACCTTTAGTCAGATGACCCTTTAACCACTACATCTGGTTTATTCCATCCACGGATAGCCGCTCAAGCAAGGATACAGTCAGATGAGTAACCTTAATACTTTCATGTAGCGTCTTTCGTGTATTTGTTTGTTCTGTTGTTGATGAAGGCTTTGGCTGCAACGTCCATTTTGTTTCATGTAGTCATGCTCTAGTAAAGCTCACAATCTACTTCTCGTTTTTCAGTGATTCATTCATTGCTTTTTACGCTTTATTGCAGTTCCCCTCATTCTTGTTTATTTTTGTTATGCATGCTCATTGGATTCATGACAATTCAAAACTGTTTTAGACATCGGCTGTAACTAACTGGGCAAAGAACAATATAACACTCAAGAACTGTTAGAACGGACAGTAAGTTTTTAAATAAGCTAGAGCATAATAAGCTTCAACGACCTTAAATTCCTTGAAGCGATCAAATGCATATAGTAAAAAAGGAGTAGTGAAATAAAGATAGAAGTATTACAAAAACTTTAATGAAGGAAACACCGAATAAGATCAACATTAGAAAAATTAAAGGTTGCATATCATGTCACCAGTATTTTTGGTACACAAATCTTAAGTGTTTGTGCCAATAAGACAGTTATCACTTTAACTGAGAACATTAATTTGATAAATAACACTATACTAACTGTTCAAGAGGAGTAAACAAAGGCCTTAATTGACCTTCACCTCTTTCACTTATATAGGCTTTTGCTAGAGTAATATGATTTAAATATTTAAATAGCTTGCACATGTCCAACATTTATGTTTTGCATATTCTTTACAGAACATCGCTGTCAACATCAGCATCTTTCAGCTGATTGTTGATTTCTTGGCAAGATTATGCTCAGTAGTTTGCCATTGCTTTCTGAGCGGCCGGCTCATATACCCCGTAAGTTATCGATGCGATTCGAACCACTGCTGATTCTCACCGTCGTCAAAACGAGAGTTTACGAGATTACGGAGAAAAGTCGCTAACCTCAAGGCCAGACATATGATATATTATATTACTGCAAACAAACTGCCTTAAAAATTGATAATGACGTAGCATAAGTAGTTCAATGCAGTCCAATCAAGAGGTGTTTGAGACAGGGATGTGTAAATGTCTCCACATCTATTTTACTCACATATCAATCAAGAGGTGTTTGAGAAAGGGATGTGTAAATGTCTCCAGATCTATTTTACTCACATATCAATCAAGAGGTGTTTGAGAAAGGGATGTGTAAATGTCTCCAGATCTATTTTACTCACATATCAAAAACATTATGTGAAATTTAAAAGACATGACAGCAGGCCATTCAAGAACATATCAATTTATTATCACTCAACAATATAATAAGTAAATGCTAATAAGAAATGGCAATGCAGTTCAGTAGTCAGTAGTATTATATAATAGTTAATAATATAATATTTATTTTTAATAATATTGAAGTATTGATTGATTTCATGCAATGAACAGTATTGAACAGGATCTCTAGAATTACATTAATTATTTATTAAGTAATTAATTACAAAGTGGTTATTACCAAACGTTTGGTAATAAAATCTCTCATTATTCCCAAACGGCTGGTCACATGATTATTGGCAGATGCACCAAACGTTTGGTAAAAAACATCTCTCATTATTCCCAAACGGCTGGTCATGTGATTATTCGCGGTCATGTGCGGTCACGTGACCTAGGTTTGACTACATTATTAATGTTCATGGAAATATTATTGTGTCCTAGGTGGTGTAGTGGTTAGTGTTTCCAGATGGAAACTGGGGTTTGCATTTTTTTTTTTATGTTTAATAAGCAAAATATTAAACATTACGAACTACAATACATAATTGAGAAACTCAAAGCTTGAACAAGAATCGCCATGGCAAAAGTAACCTTTAGCAAGATGAAAAACATACTGACCAATAAAAAGATGTCAATTGAAACGAGAAAAAGAGAGTTAAGGGAGTACATAGAGCCTGTTCTTTTGTATAGATGTGAAGCTTGGACAATGAGCAGTCAGGTAGAAAAACATCTGATGGCTGTAGAAATGTGGTTTCTGAGGAAAATGCAAAGAATACCATGGACAGCCAGAAAGACCAATGAACAGGTCCTTTAAGAAACAAATGAAGATCGTAAACTGATTAGAGTCATTAGACGTAGACAGTCACAATTGTTTGGGCATGTTATGAGAAGAAATGATCTGGAGAACTTGGTGACAACTGGCAAGATCGAAGGGAACAGACCAAGGGGAAGTCCAAGAAGTAAATACCTGGGCAAGATTGGCAGCGGATCGCATCATGTTGGTTACTTTCGGAGGTATGTCTATGTGAGCTGGTCGTTCAGAAAGCAATGGCAAACTACTGAACGTAAAACTTGCCGCAACAGCAGCTGAAAATAATGCTGATGTTGACTGCAATCAATGTACTAAAAAAAGTAACACAGACGAGCCAAACAGTCAAGAGTACTCAACAAACAATTAGGATTAACTATGTCACGTGATATGTCAAATTAGCCATGTGTGAACTTATTAATTAATACAGCAACATCACAAACAAGCCTGACCTTACCCTGTGGTGAGTTTTTCTGAGGTCTTCTCTTTCTTCTCTTTTTGCCCTTTTTAATAAATAAAGTGTCGTAAACTGAACAATTTCAAAAAGTTAAGCAGACAACATAAATAATATTCTAAGAACTGTGCTTATCGTCAGTTATCTGGGGTCTCACATCAAGTTACAGCACAATGAGAATATTACACAAGAAATTGACGAAGTCCAGACGACGAAATCTGCCAGGAACAGATTCATCTAATAATGGATGTATACAGACAAATCTCACACGTTAGATGTCTGGCAGTCTAGCAGTTTAACGCTGAACCTATATACACAATCATCGTGTAACCAAGCCTACAATTTAGCCGACAGAAGCTAGAGGAGACTACTGCAGCACACGTTGTGTTCATTACGGATTCAAAGAATATGCTTGGCAAGTTGGAGAAAGGAATGTTTCGTGTGGAATGACTCTCGTCGATTCAGAGGTCACAGATTGTGAGAATTGTATGGATATTTTGCCCTGGCCATGCGGGTGTACACGGGGAATGAACAGGCTGATAACTGATAGGCTAGCAGGGAATGCACCTCTTGGTGGTTTCTTGCCTACCTATGGACAAGGGGGAGGTGGTCGTGCGCTTGTGGGACCAGGTGGAGAAGGCGGAGGAACAGATTGAGAATCCATATATGGAAAGAATGAGATTGCGGGGGGTCCGCAGGGGTTCTGGAAGAATCTCAAAACTGAGAGGGAAGACCAGGAGAACATTTAATCAGATAGCGGTGGGACGATTAGTAATAGTAGTATGACACTTCGCTGGCTGTTGAACGAAGGGACTGAGCATGTATGGGAATGTCCTGAGTGCAGTGATGTCGGTTCTTAACTCAACTCAACTCAACTCAACTCAGCCGACAGAAGTGCATGCTGGAGATGTAGCAAATGTACGCGTGCGATTTTGTTGTTGGTGTTGTTGTTAGACTCCTTGATTAGTTAGTCGCTGTTCCAACTTCACGGCAACGTGTCGTCCCTATGTTGCTCTCTTCCTGTGCCAGTGAATATCACATTGATTGATTAGTTTAAGAATCGGCATCACAGCACACCGGGAAAATCCTTAGATTCTCTGTCTCCCGTAGTAAATGTGAGGTGTAAATGCTATTGGTTCCAGTAGCGTACTTGTTGTAAAATGTAGATGCTAATGCCCTTGATGGTTCCACAGTAACGTGCTGGATATAAAGTGTAGATGCTGATGATGCCATTGATGTTTCCACATACATACATTTTGTTTGGCCACCAAGAATGATGATGACCATTCATTTCATCCAGTGGGATTGAAAGTATAGAGCCGTGAGTTCTAACATGGCTGATAAGGCCTATTTTAGCTCGAAATGTTCTTTGACAATCTGGACAAAGAATGCTTGACGTTCCAGGAGGATTATCTCCTGCAGTGGTTTTTCTGTCCAGCCTTTTCTTCACAGCATTTGCAGTCCTGGTTTCTTCACAAGTGGCTGCATCCTTATGTAATGATGCACGCCACGAATTACGGTCTTTAGCAGCAGTCTCCCAGGTGTCAGTGATGAATTCCAAAAGCTTTCAGTTAGATTGTCAGTGTCTTTAAAGCGTTTTCTCAGGCCGCCTTGGGAGCGTTTACCACAAAACAGCTCGTAAAAAATCGTTTAGGGAGCTTGTAATCTGGCATGCGAGTCAAGTGACCAGCCCAGCGAATCTGATTCTTCATTAGTAGAGTGTGGATACTGGGCATGGACGCTCTTTCTAGGACTTCAGTGTCTGGGATCTTGTCTTGCCATTTAATCTTCAGTAACTTCCTAAAGCAGAATGGGTGGAAGTTGTTGAATTTCCTAGCGTGTCGCTGATAAATAGTCCAGGTTTCACAGCATATAGCAGTGTGGATAATACAGCTGCTTTGTAGACTTTCAGCTTTGTTTGCAGGCTTATTCCATTTCTGTCCCATACATTCTTGTACAGTCTGACAAAGGCCGCGCTGGCCTTGGAGATTCTTGCATTCACTTCGTCATCAATTGTGGCAGCTTGTGACACAGTGCTGCCAAGATAGGTGAATTTGTCCACAACACTTAGTCTATGACCATTCACTTTGATATTCGGCATCGGTGTGGCTGGCTCGGCAAAACTTGGTGGAGTATTGATGCATGACAAGGCAGACGTGGTTGCGGCCTTGTGGGAGCACGTGTACACCTCGGAGGAGCAAATGGATCACCATAGATTGGCAAGAATGAGGCAGCGAGGGGTGACGAGGGGATCTGTCCGACGCTCGACGCTCAGAGGAAAAGCAAGACGGACATATAATCAGATTGCTACTGGAACTATTGGTGTTGGAACTCTTCGCTGGCTGCTGAGGATGGGGACAGGGCGCTTATGGGATTGCCCTGAATGCTGTGATGTCGGTTCCTAAATCAATCAATCAATCAATGTTATTAATCCTGGAGCCCGGGAAGGTTAACCCGGTCAACAAATTCCCGCAGAAGTCGGATGTGTCGGCCTAACGGCGCAAGAACGCAGCTCTGCTGTAAACAGGCACAACGCAATCACATCCGGAAAAAAAACTCCGGATGAACGCAGAAGAAGAAGAATCCCTGGAGCTGTCTGGTACATAACTACAGTCTTCTACAAGTTGATATTGAGCCCAAAGTTAGCACAGGCATATGAGAAAGCTGAAACACTATGTTGCATGTCTGCCTCTGTGTTGGTATATAGAGAGCAATCATCAGCAAACAGGTGACAGGAGCTCTCTGACGGTGTCGCTGTTAGTTTTGGATTTAGCTTTCAGCAATCTGAGAATGAACAACTGTTCATCCATGCGGTAGTTGATGTCTATTCCAATGTCGTTGTTCTCGAAGGCATTCTCTCTCTCTCTCTCTCTCTCTCTCTCTCTCTCTCTCTCTCTCTCTCTCTCTCTCTCTCTCTCTCTCTCTCTCACACACACACACACACACACACACACACACACACACATTCTATCTGTAGGTGGTGCATACAAACAGGAGAGGCCAGAGATCCGCACGCTTGCCGTAGTCCCTCAGATGGTTGTTTAGATTCACTTCTATGTAGGCCTACATCTCGAGATGTGCCTTTAGTGATCGGTACTTCTCCAGTTAGCGATCAGCCAGAACTTGTTGCCACATAAATGCCTAGCCTGCACGGTTTGCAGCGATTGCAATAGCCAGACGGCCTTAATTCCTCGGGCTCAAGACCCCCCTGTCCTACACGACAAGGTATTATCGATAGCATTGGCAATGTCATGCCTAAACTCATTCAACTGTGGTTGATTTGGGACAGTAAGGGTCTTCCTTCCATTTCTGAGAGACTTGCAAGTGCAAAATATTTTCTTGCTAAGCAGCTATTCTCATTAAAGTAGCAGGCGTTTAACCAAATGTGGCTTTCCTTAGGACACGCTTGTGTCGGATATCAATTATCTACAGTGCCCGTCCCCTCGTTCAACAGCCAGCGGAGAGTCATACTACTAATCATTCCCACCGCTATGTGATTGAAAGATCTTCCTGGTCTTCCCTTGATCTATAATTTGTTAGTGGGCTGTTGAGTGCCAGAGACCTATGGTCACTGCAACTCCCACGAGCACGATCGGATTGCTATTACCTGACCATCGGAGGCCCCACATTGGTTGGCGCTATTGAAGTAAGTTGGAAACCAACCAAGATTATAAAATCAGTGTTCTTGGCAAGTTTTCTATCCGAGCCTAGAGGATAGCTAAGATCTTCTTTCGCCTCTTGTTCGTTCCTCTTCTTTCATTTTTGCTACTCCTGCTGTTGCTTCTCGGCATCCTATTTCTCCCGCTCCTGCGTATTCTGTTCCTTCTGCGCCTTCTTCGTCTTTTCCCTCTCCTCCTCCTCCTCCTCCTCCTCCTCCTCCTCCTTCTCTCCTCTCTTCTTCTTCTTCTTCTTCTTCTTCTTCTTATTCTTCTTCTTCTTCTTCTTCTTCTTCTTCTTCTTCTTCTTCTTCTTCTACCTTTCCCCATCCCTCAAAGACGCATAGATCTTCTACTAACTTACTGTGGCCCCCCCCCCCCCAAGTGTTTATCTTGCTTCCGTATTCCCGTCTGAGACAGGAGAGTGTCAGCGGTGACGATGTCAAGATCTCCGAGCTGTTCTGTTAGAGTCAGCGGTGACGATGTCCAGATCTCCGAGCTGTTCCGTTAGAGTCATCGGTGACGATGTCTAGATCTCTGAGCTGTTCCGTTGGAGTCAGCGGTGACGATGTCCAGATCTCCGAGCTGTTCTGTTAGAGTCTGAGACAGGAGGGGGTCAGCGGTGACGATGTCCAGATCTCCGAGCTGTTCCTTTAGAGCCAGCGGTGACGATGTCCAGATCTCCGAGCTGTTCCGTTAGAGTCAGCGGTGATGATGTCCAGATCTCTGAGCTGTTCCGTTAGAGTCAGCGGTGACGATGTCCAGATCTCCGAGCTGTTCCGTTAGAGTCAGCGGTGACGATGTCCAGATCTCCGAGCTGTTCTGTTAGAGTCAGCGGTGACGACGATGTCCAGATCTCCGAGCTGTTCCGTTAGAATCAGCGGTGACGATGTCCAGATCTCCGAGCTGTTCCGTTAGAGTCAGCGGTGACGATGTCTAGATCTCTGAGCTGTTCCATTGGAGTCAGCGGTGACGATGTCCAGATCTCCGAGCTGTTCTGTTAGAGTCTGAGACAGGAGGGGGTCAGCGGTGACGATGTCCAGATCTCCGAGCTGTTCCTTTAGAGCCAGCGGTGACGATGTCCTGATCTCCGAGCTGTTCCGTTAGAGTCATCGGTGACGATGTCTAGATCTCGAGCTGTTCCAGTTAGAGTCAGCGGTGACGATGTCCAGATCTCCGAGCTGTTCTGTTAGAGTCTGAGACAGAGGGGGTCAGCGGTGACGATGTCCAGATCTCCGAGCTGTTCCTTTAGAGCCAGCGGTGACGATGTCCAGATCTCCGAGCTGTTCCGTTAGAGTCAGCGGTGATGATGTCCAGATCTCTGAGCTGTTCCGTTAGAGTCAGCGGTGACGATGTCCAGATCTCCGAGCTGTTCCGTTAGAGTCAGCGGTGACGATGTCCAGATCTCCGAGCTGTTCCGTTAGAGTCAGCGGTGACGATGTCCAGATCTCCGAGCTGTTCCGTTAGAGTCAGCGGTGACGATGTCCATATCTCCGAGCTGTTCCGTTAGAGTCAGCGGTGACGATGTCCAGATCTCCGAGCTGTTCCGTTAGAGTCACCGGTGACGATGTCCAGATCTCCGAGCTGTTCTGTTAGAGTCTGAGACAGGAGGGGGTCAGCGGTGACGATGTCAAGATCTCCGAGCTGTTCTGTTAGAGTCAGCGGTGACGATGTCCAGATCTCCGAGCTGTTCCGTTAGAGTCATCGGTGACGATGTCTAGATCTCTGAGCTGTTCCGTTGGAGTCAGCGGTGACGATGTCCAGATCTCCGAGCTGTTCTGTTAGAGTCTGAGACAGGAGGGGGTCAGCGGTGACGATGTCCAGATCTCCGAGCTGTTCCGTTAGAGTCAGCGGTGACTGATGTCCAGATCTCTGAGCTGTTCCGTTAGAGTCAAGCGGTGACGATGTCCAGATCTCCGAGCTGTTCCGTTAGAGTCAGCGGTGACGATGTCCAGATCTCCGAGCTGTTCGTTTAGAGTCAGCGGTGACGATGTCCATATCTCCGAGCTGTTCCGTTAGATTCAGCGGTGACGATGTCCAGATCTCCGAGCTGTTCCGTTAGAGTCAGCGGTGACGATGTCCAGATCTCCGAGCTGTTCCGTTAGAGTCAGCGGTGTCGATGTCCAGATCTCCGAGCTGTTCCGCTAGAGTCAGCGGTGACGATGTCCAGATCTCCGTAGCTGTTCCGTTAGAGTCAGCGGTGACGATGTCCAGATCTCCGAGCTGTTCTGTTAGATTCAGCTGGTGGACGACGATGTCCAGATCTCCGAGCTGTTCCGTTAGAATCAGCGGTGGACGATGTCCAGATCTCCGAGCTGTTCCGTTAGAGTCATCGGTGACGATGTCTAGATCTCTGAGCTGTTCCATTGGAGTCAGCGGTGACGATGTCCAGATCTCCGAGCTGTTCTGTTAGAGTCTGAGACAGGAGGGGGTCAGCGGTGACGATGTCCAGATCTCCGAGCTGTTCCTTTAGAGCCAGCGGTGACGATGTCCAGATCTCCGAGCTGTTCCGTTAGAGTCAGCGGTGATGATGTCCAGATCTCTGAGCTGTTCCGTTAGAGTCAGCGGTGACGATGTCCAGATCTCCGAGCTGTTCCGTTAGAGTCAGCGGTGACGATGTCCAGATCTCCGAGCTGTTCCGTTAGAGTCAGCGGTGACGATGTCCATATCTCCGAGCTGTTCCGTTAGAGTCAGCGGTGACGATGTCCATATCTCCGAGCTGTTCCGTTAGAGTCAGCGGTGACGATGTCCAGATCTCCGAGCTGTTCCGTTAGAGTCACCGGTGACGATGTCCAGATCTCCGAGCTGTTCCGTTATAGTCAGCGGTGACGATGTCCAGATCTCCGAGCTGTTCCGTTAGAGTCAGCGGTGACGATGTCCAGATCTCCGAGCTGTTCCGTTAGAGTCAGCGGGTGACGATGTCCAGATCTCCGAGACTGTTCCGTTAGAGTCAGCGGGTGACGATGTCCATATCTCCGAGCTGTTCCGTTAGAGTCAGCGGTGACGATGTCCATATCTCCGAGCTGTTCTGTTAGAGTCAGCGGTGACGATGTCCAGATCTCCGAGCTGTTCCGTTAGAGTCAGCGGTGACGATGTCCAGATCTCCGAGCTGTTCCGTTAGAGTCAGCGGTGACGATGTCCAGATCTCCGAGCTGTTCCGTTAGAGTCAGCGGTGACGATGTCCATATCTCCGAGCTGTTCCGTTAGAGTCAGCGGTGACGATGTCCATATCTCCGAGCTGTTCCGTTAGAGTCAGCGGTGACGATGTCCATATCTCCGAGCTGTTCCGTTAGAGTCAGCGGTGACGATGTCCAGATCTCCGAGCTGTTCCGTTAGAGTCAGCGGTGACGATGTCCAGATCTCCGAGCCTTTCTGTTAGAGTCTGCGGTGACGATGTCCAGATCTCCGAGCCTTTCTGTTAGAGTCAGCGGTGACGATGTCCATATCTCCGAGCTGTTCCGTTAGAGTCAGCGGTGACGATGTCCTGATCTCCGAGCTGTTCTGTTAGAGTCTGCGGTGACGATGTCCAGATCTCCGAGCTGTTCCGTTAGAGTCAGCGGTGACGATGTCCAGATATCCGTGCTGTTCCGTTAGAGTCAGCGGTGACGATGTCCAGATCTCCGAGCTGTTCCGTTAGAGTCAGCGGTGACGATGTCCAGATCTCCGAGCTGTTCTGTTAGAGTCAGCGGTGACGACGATGTCCAGATCTCCGAGCTGTTCCGTTAGAGTCAGCGGTGACGATGTCTAGATCTCTGAGCTGTTCCGTTGGAGTCAGCGGTGACGATGTCCAGATCTCCGAGCTGTTCTGTTAGAGTCTGAGACAGGAGGGGGTCAGCGGTGACGATGTCCAGATCTCCGAGCTGTTCCTTTAGAGCCAGCGGTGACGATGTCCTGATCTCCGATCTGTTCCGTTAGAGTCAGCGGTGATGATGTCCAGATCTCCGAGCTGTTCCGTTAGAGTCAGCGGTGACGATGTCCAGATCTCCGAGCTGTTCCGTTAGAGTCAGCGGTGACGATGTCCAGATCTCCGAGCTGTTCTGTTAGAGTCAGCGGTGACGATGTCCAGATCTCCGAGCCTTTCTGTTAGAGTCTGCGGTGACGATGTCCAGATCTCCGAGCTGTTCCGTTAGAGTCAGCGGTGACGATGTCCAGATCTCCGAGCTGTTTCCGTTAGAGTCACCGGTGACGATGTCCATATCTCCGAGCTGTTCCGTTAGAGTCAGCGGTGACGATGTCCATATCTCCGAGCTGTTCCGTTAGAGTCAGCGGTGACGATGTCCATATCTCCGAGCTGTTCCGTTAGAGTCAGCGGTGACGATGTCCAGATCTCCGAGCTGTTCCGTTAGAGTCAGCGGTGACGATGTCCAGATCTCCGAGCTGTTCCGCTAGAGTCAGCGGTGACGATGTCCAGATCTCCGTGCTGTTCCGTTAGAGTCAGCGGTGACGATGTCCAGATCTCCGAGCTGTTCTGTTAGAGTCAGCGGTGACGACGATGTCCAGATCTCCGAGCTGTTCCGTTAGAATCAGCGGTGGACGATGTCCAGATCTCCGAGCTGTTCCGTTAGAGTCAGCGGTGATGATGTCTAGATCTCTGAGCTGTTCCATTGGAGTCAGCGGTGACGATGTCCAGATCTCCGAGCTGTTCTGTTAGAGTCTGAGACAGGAGGGGGTCAGCGGTGACGATGTCCAGATCTCCGAGCTGTTCCTTTAGAGCCAGCGGTGACGATGTCCTGATCTCCGAGCTGTTCCGTTAGAGTCATCGGTGACGATGTCTAGATCTCTGAGCTGTTCCATTGGAGTCAGCGGTGACGATGTCCAGATCTCCGAGCTGTTCTGTTAGAGTCTGAGACAGGAGGGGGGTCAGCGGTGACGATGTCCAGATCTCCAAGCTGTTCCTTTAGAGCCAGCGGTGACGATGTCCAGATCTCCGAGCTGTTCCGTTAGAGTCAGCGGTGATGATGTCCAGATCTCTGAGCTGTTCCGTTAGAGTCAGCGGTGACGATGTCCAGATCTCCGAGCTGTTCCGTTAGAGTCAGCGGTGACGATGTCCAGATCTCCGAGCTGTTCCGTTAGAGTCAGCGGTGACGATGTCCATATCTCCGAGCTGTTCCGTTAGAGTCAGCGGTGACGATGTCCATATCTACGAGCTGTTCCGTTAGAGTCAGCGGTGACGATGTCCAGATCTCCGAGCTGTTCCGTTAGAGTCACCGGTGACGATGTCCAGATCTCCGAGCTGTTCCGTTATAGTCAGCGGTGACGATGTCCAGATCTCCGAACTGTTCCGTTAGAGTCAGCGGTGACGATGTCCATATCTCCGAGCTGTTCCGTTAGAGTCAGCGGTGACGATGTCCATATCTCCGAGCTGTTCCGTTAGAGTCAGCGGTGACGATGTCCATATCTACGAGCTGTTCCGTTAGAGTCAGCGGTGACGATGTCCAGATCTCCGAGCTGTTCCGTTAGAGTCACCGGTGACGATGTCCAGATCTCCGAGCTGTTCCGTTATAGTCAGCGGTGACGATGTCCAGATCTCCGAACTGTTCCGTTAGAGTCAGCGGTGACGATGTCCATATCTCCGAGCTGTTCCGTTAGAGTCAGCGGTGACGATGTCCATATCTCCGAGCTGTTCCGTTCGAGTCAGCGGTGACGATGTCCATATCTCCGAGCTGTTCCGTTAGAGTCAGCGGTGACGATGTCCAGATCTCCGTGCTGTTCCGTTAGAGTCAGCGGTGACGATGTCCAGATCTCCGAGCCTTTCTGTTAGAGTCTGCGGTGACGATGTCCAGATCTCCGAGCCTTTCTGTTAGAGTCAGCGGTGACGATGTCCATATCTCCGAGCTGTTCCGTTCGAGTCAGCGGTGACGATGTCCAGATCTACGAGCTGTTCTGTTAGAGTCTGCGGTGACGATGTCCAGATCTCCGAGCTGTTCCGTTAGAGTCAGCGGTGACGATGTCCAGATCTCCGTGCTGTTCCGTTAGAGTCAGCGGTGACGATGTCCAGATCTCCGAGCCTTTCTGTTAGAGTCTGCGGCGACGATGTCCAGATCTCCGAGCCTTTCTGTTAGAGTCAGCGGTGACGATGTCCATATCTCCGAGCTGTTCCGTTCGAGTCAGCGGTGACGATGTCCAGATCTCCGAGCTGTTCTGTTAGAGTCTGCGGTGACGATGTCCAGATCTCCGAGCTGTTCCGTTAGAGTCAGCGGTGACGATGTCCAGATATCCGTGCTGTTCCGTTAGAGTCAGCGGTGACGATGTCCAGATCTCCGAGCTGTTCCGTTAGAGTCAGCGGTGACGATGTCCAGATCTCCGAGCTGTTCCGTTAGAGTGAGCGGTGACGATGTCCAGATCTCCGAGCTGTTCTGTTAGAGTCAGCGGTGACGACGATGTCCAGATCTCCGAGCTGTTCCGTTAGAGTCAGCGGTGACGATGTCTAGATCTCTGAGCTGTTCCGTTGGAGTCAGCGGTGACGATGTCCAGATCTCCGAGCTGTTCTGTTAGAGTCTGAGACAGGAGGGGGTCAGCGGTGACGATGTCCAGATCTCCGAGCTGTTCCTTTAGAGCCAGCGGTTACGATGTCCAGATCTCCGAGCTGTTCCGTTAGAGTCAGCGGTGATGATGTCCAGATCTCCGAGCTGTTCTGTTAGAGTCAGCGGTGACGATGTCCAGATCTCCGAGCTGTTCCGTTAGAGTCAGCGGTGACGATGTCCATATCTCCGAGCTGTTCCGTTAGAGTCAGCGGTGACGATGTCCAGATCTCCGAGCTGTTCCGTTAGAGTCAGCGGTGACGATGTCCATATCTCCGAGCTTTTCCGTTAGAGTCAGCGGTGACGATGTCCAGATCTCCGAGCTGTTCTGTTAGAGTCTGAGACAGGAGGGGGTCAGCGGTGACGATGTCCAGATCTCCGAGCTGTTCCTTTAGAGCCAGCGGTGACGATGTCCTGATCTCCGAGCTGTTCCGTTAGAGTCATCGGTGACGATGTCTAGATCTCTGAGCTGTTCCATTGGAGTCAGCGGTGACGATGTCCAGATCTCCGAGCTGTTCTGTTAGAGTCTGAGACAGGAGGGGGTCAGCGGTGACGATGTCCAGATCTCCAAGCTGTTCCTTTAGAGCCAGCGGTGACGATGTCCAGATCTCCGAGCTGTTCCGTTAGAGTCAGCGGTGATGATGTCCAGATCTCTGAGCTGTTCCGTTAGAGTCAGCGGTGACGATGTCCAGATCTCCGAGCTGTTCCGTTAGAGTCAGCGGTGACGATGTCCAGATCTCCGAGCTGTTCCGTTAGAGTCAGCGGTGACGATGTCCATATCTCCGAGCTGTTCCGTTAGAGTCAGCGGTGACGATGTCCATATCTACGAGCTGTTCCGTTAGAGTCAGCGGTGACGATGTCCAGATCTCCGAGCTGTTCCGTTAGAGTCACCGGTGACGATGTCCAGATCTCCGAGCTGTTCCGTTATAGTCAGCGGTGACGATGTCCAGATCTCCGAACTGTTCCGTTAGAGTCAGCGGTGATGATGTCCAGATCTCCGATCTGTTCCGTTAGAGTCAGCGGTGACGATGTCCAGATCTCCGAGCTGTTCCGTTAGAGTCATCGGTGACGATGTCCAGATCTCCGAGCTGTTCCGTTAGAGTCAGCGGTGACGATGTCCATATCTCCGAGCTGTTCCGTTAGAGTCAGCGGTGACGATGTCCATATCTCCGAGCTGTTCCGTTCGAGTCAGCGGTGACGATGTCCATATCTCCGAGCTGTTCCGTTAGAGTCAGCGGTGACGATGTCCAGATCTCCGTGCTGTTCCGTTAGAGTCAGCGGTGACGATGTCCAGATCTCCGAGCCTTTCCGTTAGAGTCCGCGGTGACGATGTCCAGATCTCCGAGCCTTTCTGTTAGAGTCAGCGGTGACGATGTCCATATCTCCGAGCTGTTCCGTTCGAGTCAGCGGTGACGATGTCCAGATCTACGAGCTGTTCTGTTAGAGTCTGCGGTGACGATGTCCAGATCTCCGAGCTGTTCCGTTAGAGTCAGCGGTGACGATGTCCAGATCTCCGTGCTGTTCCGTTAGAGTCAGCGGTGACGATGTCCAGATCTCCGAGCCTTTCTGTTAGAGTCTGCGGCGACGATGTCCAGATCTCCGAGCCTTTCTGTTAGAGTCAGCGGTGACGATGTCCATATCTCCGAGCTGTTCCGTTCGAGTCAGCGGTGACGATGTCCAGATCTCCGAGCTGTTCTGTTAGAGTCTGCGGTGACGATGTCCAGATCTCCGAGCTGTTCCATTAGAGTCAGCGGTGACGATGTCCAGATATCCGTGCTGTTCCGTTAGAGTCAGCGGTGACGATGTCCAGATCTCCGAGCTGTTCCGTTAGAGTCAGCGGTGACGATGTCCAGATCTCCGAGCTGTTCCGTTAGAGTGAGCGGTGACGATGTCCAGATCTCCGAGCTGTTCTGTTAGAGTCAGCGGTGACGACGATGTCCAGATCTCCGAGCTGTTCCGTTAGAGTCAGCGGTGACGATGTCTAGATCTCTGAGCTGTTCCGTTGGAGTCAGCGGTGACGATGTCCAGATCTCCGAGCTGTTCTGTTAGAGTCTGAGACAGGAGGGGGTCAGCGGTGACGATGTCCAGATCTCCGAGCTGTTCCTTTAGAGCCAGCGGTTACGATGTCCAGATCTCCGAGCTGTTCCGTTAGAGTCAGCGGTGATGATGTCCAGATCTCCGAGCTGTTCTGTTAGAGTCAGCGGTGACGATGTCCAGATCTCCGAGCTGTTCCGTTAGAGTCAGCGGTGACGATGTCCATATCTCCGAGCTGTTCCGTTAGAGTCAGCGGTGACGATGTCCAGATCTCCGAGCTGTTCCGTTAGAGTCAGCGGTGACGATGTCCATATCTCCGAGCTTTTCCGTTAGAGTCAGCGGTGACGATGTCCAGATCTCCGAGCTGTTCCGTTAGAGTCAGCGGTGACGATGTCCAGATCTCCGTGCTGTTCCGTTAGAGTCAGCGGTGACGATGTCCAGATCTCCGAGCTGTTCTGTTAGAGTCAGCGGTGACGACGATGTCCAGATCTCCGAGCTGTTCCGTTAGAATCAGCGGTGGCGATGTCCAGATCTCCAAGCTGTTCCGTTAGAGTCAGCGGTGACGATGTCTAGATCTCTGAGCTGTTCCATTGGAGTCTGCGGTGACGATGTCCAGATCTCCGAGCTGTTCTGTTAGAGTCTGAGACAGGAGGGGGTCAGCGGTGACGATGTCCAGATCTCCGAGCTGTTCCTTTAGAGCCAGCGGTGACGATGTCCTGATCTCCGATCTGTTCCGTTAGAGTCAGCGGTGATGATGTCCAGATCTCCGAGCTGTTCCGTTAGAGTCAGCGGTGACGATGTCCAGATCTCCGAGCTGTTCCGTTAGAGTCAGCGGTGACGATGTCCAGATCTCCGAGCTGTTCTGTTAGAGTCAGCGGTGACGATGTCCAGATCTCCGAGCCTTTCTGTTAGAGTCTGCGGTGACGATGTCCAGATCTCCGAGCTGTTCCGTTAGAGTCAGCGGTGACGATGTCCAGATCTCCGAGCTGTTCCGTTAGAGTCAGCGGTGACGATGTCCAGATCTCCGAGCTGTTCCGTTAGTGTCAGCGGTGACGATGTTCAGATTTCCGAGCTGTTCCGTTAGAGTCAGCGGTGACGATGTCCATATCTCCGAGCTGTTCCGTTAGAGTCAGCGGTGACGATGTCCAGATCTCCGAGCTGTTCCGTTAGAGTCAGCGGTGACGATGTCCAGATCTCCGAGCTGTTCCGCTAGAGTCAGCGGTGACGATGTCCAGATCTCCGTGCTGTTCCGTTAGAGTCAGCGGTGACGATGTCCAGATCTCCGAGCTGTTCTGTTAGAGTCAGCGGTGACGACGATGTCCAGATCTCCGAGCTGTTCCGTTAGAATCAGCGGTGACGATGTCCAGATCTCCGAGCTGTTCCGTTAGAGTCAGCGGTGATGATGTCTAGATCTCTGAGCTGTTCCATTGGAGTCAGCGGTGACGATGTCCAGATCTCCGAGCTGTTCTGTTAGAGTCTGAGACAGGAGGGGGTCAGCGGTGACGATGTCCAGATCTCCGAGCTGTTCCTTTAGAGCCAGCGGTGACGATGTCCTGATCTCCGAGCTGTTCCGTTAGAGTCATCGGTGACGATGTCTAGATCTCTGAGCTGTTCCATTGGAGTCAGCGGTGACGATGTCCAGATCTCCGTGCTGTTCCGTTAGAGTCAGCGGTGACGATGTCCAGATCTCCGAGCCTTTCTGTTAGAGTCTGCGGTGACGATGTCCAGATCTCCGAGCCTTTCTGTTAGAGTCAGCGGTGACGATGTCCATATCTCCGAGCTGTTCCGTTCGAGTCAGCGGTGATGATGTCCAGATCTCCGAGCTGTTCTGTTAGAGTCTGCGGTGACGATGTCCAGATCTCCGAGCTGTTCCGTTAGAGTCAGCGGTGACGATGTCCAGATCTCCGTGCTGTTCCGTTAGAGTCAGCGGTGACGATGTCCAGATCTCCGAGCTGTTCCGTTAGAGTCAGCGGTGACGATGTCCAGATCTCCGAGCTGTTCCGTTAGAGTCAGCGGTGACGATGTCCAGATCTCCGAGCTGTTCTGTTAGAGTCAGCGGTGACGACGATGTCCAGATCTCCGAGCTGTTCCGTTAGAGTCAGCGGTGACGATGTCTAGATCTCTGAGCTGTTCCGTTGGAGTCAGCGGTGACGATGTCCAGATCTCCGAGCTGTTCTGTTAGAGTCTGAGACAGGAGGGGGTCAGCGGTGACGATGTATAGATCTCCGAGCTGTTCCTTTAGAGCCAGCGGTGACGATGTCCAGATCTCCGAGCTGTTCCATTAGAGTCAGCGGTGATGATGTCCAGATCTCCGAGCTGTTCTGTTAGAGTCAGCGGTGACGATGTCCAGATCTCCGAGCTGTTCCGTTAGAGTCAGCGGTGACGATGTCCATATCTCCGAGCTGTTCCGTTAGAGTCAGCGGTGACGATGTCCAGATCTCCGAGCTGTTCCGTTAGAGTCAGCGGTGACGATGTCCATATCTCCGAGCTTTTCCGTTAGAGTCAGCGGTGACGATGTCCAGATCTCCGAGCTGTTCCGTTAGAGTCAGCGGTGACGATGTCCAGATCTCCGTGCTGTTCCGTTAGAGTCAGCGGTGACGATGTCCAGATCTCCGAGCTGTTCTGTTAGAGTCAGCGGTGACGACGATGTCCAGATCTCCGAGCTGTTCCGTTAGAATCAGCGGTGACGATGTCCAGATCTCCGAGCTGTTCCGTTAGAGTCAGCGGTGACGATGTCTAGATCTCTGAGCTGTTCCATTGGAGTCTGCGGTGACGATGTCCAGATCTCCGAGCTGTTCTGTTAGAGTCTGAGACAGGAGGGGGTCAGCGGTGACGATGTCCAGATCTCCGAGCTGTTCCTTTAGAGCCAGCGGTGACGATGTCCTGATCTCCGATCTGTTCCGTTAGAGTCAGCGGTGATGATGTCCAGATCTCCGAGCTGTTCCGTTAGAGTCAGCGGTGACGATGTCCAGATCTCCGAGCTGTTCCGTTAGAGTCAGCGGTGACGATGTCCAGATCTCCGAGCTGTTCTGTTAGAGTCAGCGGTGACGATGTCCATATCTCCGAGCTGTTCCGTTAGAGTCAGCGGTGACGATGTCCATATCTACGAGCTGTTCCGTTAGAGTCAGCGGTGACGATGTCCAGATCTCCGAGCTGTTCCGTTAGAGTCACCGGTGACGATGTCCAGATCTCCGAGCTGTTCCGTTATAGTCAGCGGTGACGATGTCCAGATCTCCGAACTGTTCCGTTAGAGTCAGCGGTGATGATGTCCAGATCTCCGATCTGTTCCGTTAGAGTCAGCGGTGACGATGTCCAGATCTCCGAGCTGTTCCGTTAGAGTCATCGGTGACGATGTCCAGATCTCCGAGCTGTTCCGTTAGAGTCAGCGGTGACGATGTCCCATATCTCCGAGCTGTTCCGTTAGAGTCAGCGGTGACGATGTCCATATCTCCGAGCTGTTCCGTTCGAGTCAGCGGTGACGATGTCCATATCTCCGAGCTATTCCGTTTGAGTCAGCGGTGACGATGTCCATATCTCCGAGCTGTTCCGTTAGAGTCAGCGGTGACGATGTCCAGATCTCCGAGCCTTTCTGTTAGAGTCAGCGGTGACGATGTCCAGATCTCCGAGCCTTTCTGTTAGAGTCAGCGGTGACGATGTCCATATCTCCGAGCTGTTCCGTTCGAGTCAGCGGTGACGATGTCCAGATCTACGAGCTGTTCTGTTAGAGTCTGCGGTGACGATGTCCAGATCTCCGAGCTGTTCCGTTAGAGTCAGCGGTGACGATGTCCAGATCTCCGTGCTGTTCCGTTAGAGTCAGCGGTGACGATGTCCAGATCTCCGAGCCTTTCTGTTAGAGTCTGCGGCGACGATGTCCAGATCTCCGAGCCTTTCTGTTAGAGTCAGCGGTGACGATGTCCATATCTCCGAGCTGTTCCGTTCGAGTCAGCGGTGACGATGTCCAGATCTCCGAGCTGTTCTGTTAGAGTCTGCGGTGACGATGTCCAGATCTCCGAGCTGTTCCATTAGAGTCAGCGGTGACGATGTCCAGATATCCGTGCTGTTCCGTTAGAGTCAGCGGTGACGATGTCCAGATCTCCGAGCTGTTCCGTTAGAGTCAGCGGTGACGATGTCCAGATCTCCGAGCTGTTCCGTTAGAGTGAGCGGTGACGATGTCCAGATCTCCGAGCTGTTCTGTTAGAGTCAGCGGTGACGACGATGTCCAGATCTCCGAGCTGTTCCGTTAGAGTCAGCGGTGACGATGTCTAGATCTCTGAGCTGTTCCGTTGGAGTCAGCGGTGACGATGTCCAGATCTCCGAGCTGTTCTGTTAGAGTCTGAGACAGGAGGGGGGTCAGCGGTGACGATGTCCAGATCTCCGAGCTGTTCCTTTAGAGCCAGCGGTTACGATGTCCAGATCTCCGAGCTGTTCCGTTAGAGTCAGCGGTGATGATGTCCAGATCTCCGAGCTGTTCTGTTAGAGTCAGCGGTGACGATGTCCAGATCTCCGAGCTGTTCCGTTAGAGTCAGCGGTGACGATGTCCATATCTCCGAGCTGTTCCGTTAGAGTCAGCGGTGACGATGTCCAGATCTCCGAGCCTTTCTGTTAGAGTCAGCGGTGACGATGTCCATATCTCCGAGCTTTTCCGTTAGAGTCAGCGGTGACGATGTCCAGATCTCCGAGCTGTTCCGTTAGAGTCAGCGGTGACGATGTCCAGATCTCCGTGCTGTTCCGTTAGAGTCAGCGGTGACGATGTCCAGATCTCCGAGCTGTTCTGTTAGAGTCAGCGGTGACGACGATGTCCAGATCTCCGAGCTGTTCCGTTAGAATCAGCGGTGGCGATGTCCAGATCTCCAAGCTGTTCCGTTAGAGTCAGCGGTGACGATGTCCTAGATCTCTGAGCTGTTCCATTGGAGTCTGCGGTGACGATGTCCAGATCTCCGAGCTGTTCTGTTAGAGTCTGAGACAGGAGGGGGTCAGCGGTGACGATGTCCAGATCTCCGAGCTGTTCCTTTAGAGCCAGCGGTGACGATGTCCTGATCTCCGATCTGTTCCGTTAGAGTCAGCGGTGATGATGTCCAGATCTCCGAGCTGTTCCGTTAGAGTCAGCGGTGACGATGTCCAGATCTCCGAGCTGTTCCGTTAGAGTCAGCGGTGACGATGTCCAGATCTCCGAGCTGTTCTGTTAGAGTCAGCGGTGACGATGTCCAGATCTCCGAGCTTTCTGTTAGAGTCTGCGGTGACGATGTCCAGATCTCCGAGCTGTTCCGTTAGAGTCAGCGGTGACGATGTCCAGATCTCCGAGCTGTTCCGTTAGAGTCAGCGGTGACGATGTCCAGATCTCCGAGCTGTTCCGTTAGTGTCAGCGGTGACGATGTTCAGATTTCCGAGCTGTTCCGTTAGAGTCAGCGGTGACGATGTCCATATCTCCGAGCTGTTCCGTTAGAGTCAGCGGTGACGATGTCCAGATCTCCGAGCTGTTCCGTTAGAGTCAGCGGTGACGATGTCCAGATCTCCGAGCTGTTCCGCTAGAGTCAGCGGTGACGATGTCCAGATCTCCGTGCTGTTCCGTTAGAGTCAGCGGTGACGATGTCCAGATCTCCGAGCTGTTCTGTTAGAGTCAGCGGTGACGACGATGTCCAGATCTCCGAGCTGTTCCGTTAGAATCAGCGGTGACGATGTCCAGATCTCCGAGCTGTTCCGTTAGAGTCAGCGGTGATGATGTCTAGATCTCTGAGCTGTTCCATTGGAGTCAGCGGTGACGATGTCCAGATCTCCGAGCTGTTCTGTTAGAGTCTGAGACAGGAGGGGGTCAGCGGTGACGATGTCCAGATCTCCGAGCTGTTCCTTTAGAGCCAGCGGTGACGATGTCCTGATCTCCGAGCTGTTCCGTTAGAGTCATCGGTGACGATGTCTAGATCTCTGAGCTGTTCCATTGGAGTCAGCGGTGACGATGTCCAGATCTCCGTGCTGTTCCGTTAGAGTCAGCGGTGACGATGTCCAGATCTCCGAGCCTTTCTGTTAGAGTCTGCGGTGACGATGTCCAGATCTCCGAGCCTTTCTGTTAGAGTCAGCGGTGACGATGTCCATATCTCCGAGCTGTTCCGTTCGAGTCAGCGGTGATGATGTCCAGATCTCCGAGCTGTTCTGTTAGAGTCTGCGGTGACGATGTCCAGATCTCCGAGCTGTTCCGTTAGAGTCAGCGGTGACGATGTCCAGATCTCCGTGCTGTTCCGTTAGAGTCAGCGGTGACGATGTCCAGATCTCCGAGCTGTTCCGTTAGAGTCAGCGGTGACGATGTCCAGATCTCCGAGCTGTTCCGTTAGAGTCAGCGGTGACGATGTCCAGATCTCCGAGCTGTTCTGTTAGAGTCAGCGGTGACGACGATGTCCAGATCTCCGAGCTGTTCCGTTAGAGTCAGCGGTGACGATGTCTAGATCTCTGAGCTGTTCCGTTGGAGTCAGCGGTGACGATGTCCAGATCTCCGAGCTGTTCTGTTAGAGTCTGAGACAGGAGGGGGTCAGCGGTGACGATGTCCAGATCTCCGAGCTGTTCCTTTAGAGCCAGCGGTGACGATGTCCAGATCTCCGAGCTGTTCCATTAGAGTCAGCGGTGATGATGTCCAGATCTCCGAGCTGTTCTGTTAGAGTCAGCGGTGACGATGTCCAGATCTCCGAGCTGTTCCGTTAGAGTCAGCGGTGACGATGTCCATATCTCCGAGCTGTTCCGTTAGAGTCAGCGGTGACGATGTCCAGATCTCCGAGCTGTTCCGTTAGAGTCAGCGGTGACGATGTCCATATCTCCGAGCTTTTCCGTTAGAGTCAGCGGTGACGATGTCCAGATCTCCGAGCTGTTCCGTTAGAGTCAGCGGTGACGATGTCCAGATCTCCGTGCTGTTCCGTTAGAGTCAGCGGTGACGATGTCCAGATCTCCGAGCTGTTCTGTTAGAGTCAGCGGTGACGACGATGTCCAGATCTCCGAGCTGTTCCGTTAGAATCAGCGGTGACGATGTCCAGATCTCCGAGCTGTTCCGTTAGAGTCAGCGGTGACGATGTCTAGATCTCTGAGCTGTTCCATTGGAGTCTGCGGTGACGATGTCCAGATCTCCGAGCTGTTCTGTTAGAGTCTGAGACAGGAGGGGGTCAGCGGTGACGATGTCCAGATCTCCGAGCTGTTCCTTTAGAGCCAGCGGTGACGATGTCCTGATCTCCGATCTGTTCCGTTAGAGTCAGCGGTGATGATGTCCAGATCTCCGAGCTGTTCCGTTAGAGTCAGCGGTGACGATGTCCAGATCTCCGAGCTGTTCCGTTAGAGTCAGCGGTGACGATGTCCAGATCTCCGAGCTGTTCTGTTAGAGTCAGCGGTGACGATGTCCAGATCTCCGAGCCTTTCTGTTAGAGTCTGCGGTGACGATGTCCAGATCTCCGAGCTGTTCCGTTAGAGTCAGCGGTGACGATGTCCATATCTCCGAGCTGTTCCGTTAGAGTCAGCGGTGACGATGTCCATATCTCCGAGCTGTTCCGTTAGAGTCAGCGGTGACGATGTCCATATCTCCGAGCTGTTCCGTTAGAGTCAGCGGTGACGATGTCCAGATCTCCGAGCTGTTCCGTTAGAGTCAGCGGTGACGATGTCCAGATCTCCGAGCTGTTCCGCTAGAGTCAGCGGTGACGATGTCCAGATCTCCGTGCTGTTCCGTTAGAGTCAGCGGTGACGATGTCCAGATATCCGAGCTGTTCCGTTAGAGTCAGCGGTGACGATGTCCAGATCTCCGAGCTGTTCTGTTAGAGTCAGCGGTGACGACGATGTCCAGATCTCCGAGCTGTTCCGTTAGAATCAGCGGTGACGATGTCCAGATCTCCGAGCTGTTGCGTTAGAATCAGCGGTGACGATGTCCAGATCTCCGAGCTGTTCCGTTAGAGTCAGCGGTGACGATGTCTAGATCTCTGAGCTGTTCCATTGGAGTCAGCGGTGACGATGTCCAGATCTCCGAGCTGTTCTGTTAGAGTCTGAGACAGGAGGGGGTCAGCGGTGACGATGTCCAGATCTCCGAGCTGTTCTGTTAGAGTCTGAGACAGGAGGGGGTCAGCGGTGACGATGTCCAGATCTCCGAGCTGTTCCTTTAGAGCCAGCGGTGACGATGTCCTGATCTCCGAGCTGTTCCGTTAGAGTCAGCGGTGATGATGTCCAGATCTCCGAGCTGTTCCGTTAGAGTCAGCGGTGACGATGGACAGATCTCCGAGCTGTTCCGTTAGAGTCAGCGGTGACGATGTCCAGATCTCCGAGCTGTTCTGTTAGAGTCAGCGGTGACGATGTCCAGATCTCCGAGCCTTTCTGTTAGAGTCTGCGGTGACGATGTCCAGATCTCCGAGCCTTTCTGTTAGAGTCCACTGAATTTCATTTCTGGTGACAGTTAAGTTTGTCTGTGTAATCCAGTTTAATGTCTCTCACACGTATACATGTGACAAGAGGCATCCCTGCAGCACCCATGTTCATACAGAACACTAGACGTGGTGTAGGACACCATACGTGATACAGGACACCACAGAACACTAGACGTAGTGGTGATCAGTATACGTGATAGAGGACATCACAGAACACTAAACGTGGCAGAGGACATCACATAATACTAGACGTGGTGGAGAACAATAGACGTGGCAGAGGACATCACAGAACACTAGACTGTTCGCTTTTGGCGTTCGTTGCCTCGGCTGGTTGTGTGAGGTGTACCCAGTCGGGAACTTCCCAGCTGACACAAGTTAGCGAGGCAAGCGCTTCAAGAATGTGACCGCAGCGCGAAGCTGAAGTGCGTTTTGAGCGGGCGAAAGAGCAATTTCTGTATGATCGTTCGACAAGGTCTCGATAGGCACCTCCCCCCCCCCCCACCTCTACCTCTCTCTCTCTCTCTCTCTCTCTCTCTCTCTCTCTCTCTCTCTCTCTCTCTCTCTCTCTCTCTCTCTCTCTCTCTCTCTCCGAGTAGTGGGCCTACAGTCAGCAAGCTGGCATAGCTTCTGGGTCAGTCCTGACTGGCGTAGCTTGAAAGCTCATCGGTAGGCATCCAGTGGTTTTGCATGTATCACCGGGTACCAAGGGAGAGCGCTAAGCGATTGCTACTCTTGGCCTGCGTGTGTATGAATAGTCCGTCTGTGCGATAGATATCAGGTTGATCCTGCCAGTAGTCATATACGTGGAGTATACTTTCCGCGCTGCGGAAAGAGACCGAGCCATATGGGATAAACACCCGGTGCAATGAAGTCCACATTTTCGACTTTTAAGCGACTTTCTATATACTTGTCTCAAAGATTAAGCCATGCATATCACACTGTCTCACGATGAAACCGCGAATGGCTCATTAAATCAGTCGAGGTTCCTTAGATGACACGATCCTACTTGGATAACTTGTGGCAATTCTAGAGCTAATACATACTTACCAAGCTCCGACCCTCGCGGGAAGAGCGCTTTTATTAGTTCAAAACTAATCGTCGTTGCCCTTCGCGGAGCGCGGCGTTCCCACTAGTGACTCTGGATAACTTTGACCTTATGTGCCGGCGACGCATGTTTCAAATGTCTGCCCTATTAAATGTCGATGGTACGTGACACGCCTACCATGTTTATAACTGCCAATAACGGGTAAAGGGGAATCAGGGTTCGATTCCGGAGAGGGAGCACGAGAAGCGGCTACCACATCCAAGGAAGGCAGCAGGAGCGCAAAGTACCCACTCCCGGCACGGGTAAGTAGTGACGAAAAATAACAATACGGGACTCTATCGAGGCCCCGTAATTGGAATGAATACACTTTAAACCCTTTAACGAGGATCTATCTATTGGAGGAAAAATCTGGCGCTAGTAGCATCAGTAATTCCAGCTCCAATAGCGTATATTAAAGTTGTTGCAGTTAAAAAGCTCGTAATTGGATCTCAGGTGTAGGCGGGACGGTCTAGCTCACGCAGGTTCACTGCATATTGCTCGTGCACCACCGTCTGCCGGTTCTCTCCCGTGGGTGCTCTTCGCTGAACGTCCCGGGTGGCCGACGCGTTTATTTAAAAAAATAAAATAAAATAGAGCGTTCAAAGCAAACATCGGCTGCCTGAATAATGGTGCATGGAATAATGGAATAGGTTCTATTTTGTTGGTTTACGGAACTGGAGGTAATGATTAACAGGGATAAAAGGGGGCATTCGTATTGTGGCGTTAGAGGTAACATTCCTGGATAACCGCAAGACGAGCTACTGCGAAAGCATTTGTCAAGAATATTTTAATTAATCAAGAAGGAAAGTCAAAGGCGTGAAGACGATCAGATACCGTCGTAGTTCTGACCATAAACGATGCAAACCAGCAACCCCAGTGGCAAAGTGAAGTGGCATGGAATATACCTTGGCTAGCAAATCCATTGCGTATAAAGTTCGAATCATTTGCAAGGTGCCACTACATGCTTTGTCCAGATACTAGTTCTATGGCTCTCAGCTGAGGGCTATGGCTGAACGTCTCTAAGTCAATATCCCATGAATGTGAGAGCCTGCCCGTTACATGCCCCCTGCTGCATGGAGGTGAGATGCTGAACAGGTAGCATCTGCAGCCTACCATGTGGGCCCTGTGTTACCAAAGGTGGAAAAAGTGTCCCATTGGCACGCAATGGAATACTGCTCGGATAGCGAATCCATTATGAGGAAAGTCAATATCTGAAGCTCTTTGAGTGAGCGTTATCAAAGGTGGAAAAGCGTCTCATTGGCACGAAATGGAATATTACTTGGCTAGCGAATCCATTACGTGGAAGTCCGAAGCGAAAACTTGCTGTGTGGATGTCATTTGCATACAGGTCCCTCCCGGTCTTCGGAGGAGCAGCCTGCGGTGAATGGGATGCCCAATATACGGAAGTTAGGCTAAGCAGACATGTGCAGGACGTGACAATTCCTTGGGTGAGCCCAGTACCAGGGCGCTATGTGTCGGCTCTGCAATTATTGAAGCCTCCTTGGATTTCGGGGTATGCCCATGGTCTGCTCCTTCCCGTGAGGGCCGACCGGGATCCCTTCGGCTGTTCTAGATGGGCCAGCTGGGATAGGGATAATACCACAACAATGAAGCGATCCAGAAGAACGAATGGGAATATTGCTTGGCTAGCAACCCATTTCGTGGATTTCGCGGAAAGTCCGAACTGAAAGCTCACTGAGTAGATTTCATCTGCAGACTGACATCTTCTGGTTTGCGTGGGGAGCGGCTTGTGACGAACGAAATGCCCAATATAAGGAAGGGAGGCTAATAAGCAGCCATGTGCAGGACGCGACGATTCCTTGGGTGAGCCCAGTACCAGAGCGCTATGTGTCGGCTCTGCAAATATGGAAGCGAGGAATGCCCATGGTCTGTCCCTGCCTTCCCTTGATGGCTGACTAGGATGTCTTCGGCCGTTCAAACTTGACCAGCTGGGATGTATGTGACACCACAAGAGTGATAGTCGAAAGTCCTTCGAAACACCCAGGAAGATTAACCCGGTCAACTAACGCCCGCAGAAGTCGGATGTGTCGGCATAACGGCGCAAGAACGCAGCTATACTGTAAACAGGCACAACGCATTCACGTACGAAAAACTCGCCGGATGAACGCAACAGCAGCAGCAGCAGCAGCAGAAGAAGAAGAAGAAGAAGAAGAAGAAGAAGAAGACGAAGAAGAAGAAGAAGAAGCGGTGGAGGACATCACAGAACGCTAGACGCGGTGGAGGCCATCACAGAACACTAGACGCGGTGGAGGACATCACAGAACACTAGACGTGGTGGAGGACATCACAGAACACTAGACGTGGTGGAGGACATCACAGAACAATAGACTTGGTGGAGGACATCACAGAACACCAGACGTGGTGGAGGACATCACAGAACACCAGACGTGGTGGAGGACATCACAGAACACCAGACGTGGTGGTGGAAATCACAGAACACCAGACGTGGTGGAGGACATCACAGAACACTAGACGTGATGGAGGACATCACAGAATACTAGACGTGGTGGAGGACATCACAGAACACTAAATGTGGTGGAGGACATAACAGAACAATAGACGTGGTGGAGAACATCACAGAACACTAGACGTGGTGGAGGACATCACAGAACACTAGACGTGGTGGATGACATCACAGAACACTAGACGTGGTGGAGGACATCACAGAACACCAGACGCGGTGGAGGACATCACAGAACACTAGACGTGGTGGATGACATCACAGAACACTAGACGTGGTGGAGGACATCACAGAACACCAGATGCGGTGGAGGACATCACAGAACACCATACGTGGTGGAGGACATCACAGAACACCAGACGTGGTGGAGGACATTACAGAACACCAGACGTGGTGGAGGACATCACAGAACACTAGACGTGGTGGAGGACATCACAGAACAATAGACGTGGTGGAGGACATCACAGAACAATAGACGTGGTGGAGGACATCACAGAACACCAGACGTGGTGGAGGACATCACAGAACACCAGACGTGGTGGAGGACATCACAGAACACCAGATGTGGTGGAGGACATCACAGAACACCAGACGTGGTGGAGGACATCACAGAACACCAGACGCGGTGGAGGACATCACAGAACACCAGACGTGGTGGAGGACATCACAGAACACCAGACGTGGTGGAGGACATCACAGAACACCAGACGTGGTGGAGGACATCACAGAACACCAGACGTGGTGGAGGACATCACAGAACACCAGACGTGGTGGAGAACATCACAGAACACTAGACGTGGTGGAGGACATCACAGAACACTAGACGTGGTGGAGGACAACACAGAACACTAGCCGTGGTGGAGGACATCACAGAATACTAGACGTTGTGGAAGACAGTACAGACACTAGAAGTCGTGGAGGACATGCCATTAAACAAGTGGAGGGTATAACATGACATAGTCAGGAACATAACAGGACACGGTAGAGGACATCCCAGGACACTAAACACGGTTGGAGGGTATCAGAGGGAACTAGATATGCTAGAGGACATCACAAGAACACTAGTTATGGTTGAGAGCATTGCAGGACACACGGTAGAGGATATTGCAGAACACGAGCCATTCTAGAGCAGTGGTTATCAATCGGTGGGGAATTCTCCCTCGGGAAGGGGGGGGGATGCAAGGGGAATTAGGGATTCAAGGGGTGGAGGGGGGGGGGAATTAAGATTATTTCAGATCGAGTTAATATAAGAACGGATTACTTGATATTGTTTTTCCCTCCATATTTTATGGTTCTGTACTTCTCGCCCTTCCGAAATTCGTTTCATATCGTAAGTAGACCCGCAAATCACGTTTTATGTAGACGTCTATATTTGTTCTAGTATGTGTTATTAAATTTAGTTTCCATTTTTTACCTATACTGTGTGGGGGGCAGGGTAGAATTTATAGGGAGGAAATCCATCCATCCATCATGTGCCATGCCGGTAAGCGTGGGCGGTCATGTTCTGCCATCTCACTCGATCACCAGAGGGAGGAAATACGAAAGAGAAAAGCGGGGTGGGGGTGGGGAGGGTGGGGGTGGGGAGGGGGGGGGAGAATGACATTCTGAACATATGGTGAAGGGGTGCATGGGCCAAGAAAGGGTTGAGAACCACTGTTCTAGAGGCCATTACAGAACATTAGACGTCACATAGTAAGGGACAATATAGGATAATGGACACTTTTAATAAAGTTTATTACAAGCGCTTTAACCCTTACTGAAAACGATGTATCGCCTAAAAGAATCAGTGACACACACTCAGGCAGCTGTTCATTACATAAGTAGTCGTATCCCTCCAGTCTGCCAACTGCCTACACACGTAATCTCAAATTTGTGCCTGTTTTGTATTTATTGCGTTCCTTCACATGTCACCGTGTTTTGCGTGATAAGAACTCATACTTTTAATGTGACTATTAATCCATGACACAAACAGGACAGAAGATAATTCTAAATATAGGCACGGCTATCCACAAACACTTCGGGTAGTTAGAGTGTATTCCGAGGGAAACGATCAAGTCAATTGCACGTCTTCGCAAACTTCATCTTTTCTGTGACATAGGATTCGTATCCCAATCAATCATTCGCGTTTGTTAATTTTGGATACATTGTTAGTAGTAATGTCATGTTTAGATATGTTTGTTTGCTAGTAATACGACACTGAAAGTTGGTTGCCAAAAAAAAAAAAAATGATGCATCGCGGTTCGAGTTGTGAACGACTTTCATTAGTTTCATTTCGTCACTCTTCTTTCTTAATCTGACATAACTAAAAATACATAACTAAAAATATATCGGTAGAACTGTATTAACTCTTTCAGTCCCATCGAATTTTAGCCATCGGTAATGTCCCATAGTACAAGAACTTTATGAAATTAACTTAACAGATATCACTGGACAACTCTGTTCATTATAATTATAGTTTATTTATAGTTATTAATACATAAGTTGTATAATAGTTGCATACACTTTCCAGCATGGCACATGATTGATTGATTGATTGATTGATAAGAGTTACTTAGTAGTAAAATCCAGTGTGTCACTTTAACATTAAAAAAAAAAAAAATTGCATGCCAATTTTTTTTCATTTGTTAGCAAATTGTTGCGTTAAACTCCAGCATTTGTGGCCTATTTGTGATTTACTAAACAATGTTAAATTTTTAGTAAATAATACTACTACTATTAGTAGTTTGCAATTGCTTTCGCCATGACTGATGCCTCATACCATGCCAGACATTAGTGTAGTGTTATAATAAATATTATACTAAGAAGAAGGAAATATCACAATGTAATAAAGTAAATGGGAATATTTTCAAACAAGTGAATTGGTACAAATATCTTGAAACAGTCATGACGACATCTGATGGGAGATACCTTGAAGAGGTTAGAACAAGAATCGCCATGGCGATGGCAGCCTTTTTGCAAGATGAAAAACATACTGACCAATAAAAAGATATTTGCAAGGAGAACAAGAGTGATGAGGTGCTACCTAGAACCTGTGCCCCGGGAAGGTTAACCCGGTCAACAAATGCCCGCAGAAGTCGGATGTGTCGGCCTAACGGCGCAAGAACGCAGCTCTGCTGTGGACAGGCACAACGCAATCACGTCCGAAAAAAAAACTCCGGATGAACGAAGAAGAAGAAGAAGAAGAACCTGTGCTTTTGTATGGATGTGAAGCTTGGACAATAAGCAGACAAGCTGAAAAACATCTGATGGCTGTGGAAATGTGGTTTCTGAGGAAAATGCAAAGAATAACATGAACAGACAGAAAAACAAATAAGTCCTACGAGAAACAAATGAAAACCGTAAACTTATTAGAGAAATTAGACGTAGACAGTCACAATGTTTTGGTCACATTATGAGAAGAATAAATTGGAGAACTTGGTGACAACTGGTAAAATCGAGGGGAAGAGAATGAGGGGCGGGCAGAGAAGTAAATACCTGGATGGCTTGGCCACGTTGTATGGCCGAGATAAGAACACTGAGCTGATCCACGACTCTGGTAATCGAGTGAGATGGCGAGTCATGACTGCCCTCGCTTACCGGCATGGCACATGATGATGATGCCAGACAGTAGTGTAGTGTTATAATATATATATATTGTTTCTCATTATGTCAGTATCCCCATTGTTTCTCATTGTGTTAGTGTCCCCATTGTTTCTCATTATGTCAGTGTCCCCATTGTTTCTCATTGTGTTAGTGTCCCCATTGTTTCTCATTGTGTCAGTATCCCCATTGTTTCTCATTGTGTTAGTGTCCCCATTGTTTCTCATTGTGTTAGTGTCCCCATTGTTTCTCATTGTGTCAGTATCCCCATTGTTTCTCATTGTCAGTATCCCCATTGTTTCTCATTGTGTTAGTGTCCCCATTGTTTCTCATTGTGTTAGTGTCCCCATTGTTTCTCATTGTGTTAGTGTCCCCATTGTTTCTCATTGTGTCAGTGTCCCCATTGTTTCTCATTGTGTCAGTGTCCCCATTGTTTCTCATTGTGTTAGTGTCCCCATTGTTTCTCATTGTGTTTAGTGTCCCCATTGTTTCTCATTATGTCAGTATCCCCATTGTTTCTCATTGTGTTAAGTGTCCCCATTGTTTCTCATTGTGTCAGTGTCCCCATTGTTTCTCATTGTGTCAGTATCCCCATTGTTTCTCATTGTGTTAGTGTCCCCATTGTTTCTCATTGTGTTAGTGTCCCCATTGTTTCTCATTGTGTCAGTGTCCCCATTGTTTCTCATTGTGTCAGTATCCCCATTGTTTCTCATTGTGTCAGTATCCCCATTGTTTCTCATTGTGTCAGTGTCCCCATTGTTTCTCATTGTGTCAGTGTCCCCATTGTTTCTCATTGTGTCAGTGTCCCCATTGTTTCTCATTGTGTCAGTGTCCCCATTGTTTCTCATTGTGTCAGTGTCCCCATTGTTTCTCATTGTGTCAGTGTCCCCATTGTTTCTCATTGTGTCAGTGTCCCCATTGTTTCTCATTGTGTCAGTGTCCCCATTGTTTCTCATTGTGTCAGTGTCCCCATTGTTTCTCATTGTGTTAGTGTCCCCATTGTTTCTCATTGTGTCAGTGTCCCCATTGTTTCTCATTGTGTCAGTGTCCCCATTGTTTCTCATTGTGTTAGTGTCCCCATTCTTTCTCATTGTGTCAGTGTCCCCATTATTTCTCACATTGTCAGTGTCTCCATTGTTTCTCACATTGTCAGTGTCTCCATTGTTTTTAATTTTGTCAGTGTCCCCATTGTTTTTAATTTTGTCAGTGTCCCCATTGTTTCTCATTTTGTCAGTGTCCCCATTGTTTCTCATTTTGTCAGTGTCCCCATTGTTTCTCATTTTGTCAGTGTCCTCGTTTCTCACTTTGTCAGTGTCCTCATTATTTCTCACATTGTCAGTGTCTCTATTGTTTTTAATTTTGTCAGTGTCCCCATTGTTTTTAATTTTGTCAGTGTCCCCATTGTTTCTCATTTTGTCAGTGTCCCCTTTGTTTCTCATTTTGTCAGCTATCTCATCCCTCTCCCAAAACCATTCAAGGATCATTCAATGCTTAGCGGCTTTAGGATCATCACCCTTCAAAATACATTTGGGAAGGTTTTAGAGAAGATAGTCGCTTTCAAGCTGCAAGAGTTTTTGGAAAGGGGGAAGCTTCTTCCAAGAAGCCTGGGGAGCTACAGGCCAGGAAAAGATACTTGGTCAAATGCAGTCACTTTTGCTTTTGACGTTTATGAGGGGTTCCAGAGTAGGCAGGAAACGATGGCGGCAGTGCTTGATCTTGAGGATGCGAACAACAGAGTTCGCTACATTTTGATGACCGCACTGATGGAGAAGGGGGTCAATCCCTGGTTGGTGAACTGGATAGCAGCCGTCCTGCATTCTCATCGGGTTGCTCTCCGTCTGGGTGCATGGACCTCAGAGCCACATATTGTAACCCCGGGACTGCCACAGGGATCTGCAGTCTCACCGGTGCTGTTTAACGTGTATACGAGCAAGATTGCAAACCTAGAAGCACCAGGGGTTGGAAGAATACTAACATTTGCAGATGATATTCTTGCATACAGGCAGGGGAGAGATAGGGAGCAAACAGCCCAGGAGTTACAGGCGACAGTAGACAAAGTGATTGATTGGTGCACTGAAATGAGTGCTGTAATCCACCCGGAAAAGGCGGCTGTTTTGTGGTGCTCTCTGGACAACAGGATTGTTAGAGATGATGCCCCAAGCCTCACTTTGTTACTGGCCCTAGTTTCACTGTGTTACTGGTCCTGGTTTCACTTTGTTACTGTCCCAATTGTCTGTTTAATTTTGTTGCTGTCTCCATCTGTTTCACTTTATTACTGTCCCCATTGTCTGCTTAATTTAATTTTGTTTTGCTGTCCCCTGTTTCTATTTATCTTACGACAAATAGCCGAGAAAAATTAGGAATATAAAAGAGATCTCCATAACATTTTTGTGGATTTTAAAAAGGCTTATGATAGTGTCCATAGGAATAGTCTATGGAATGCTATGCAGGAATTTGGAATACCAAGGAAGTTAATCAACATGACCAGACTATGCATGGAAGATACTTATAATATAGTAACATATAAAGGCAGGAAATCAGACCCTTTCCAAATAACATCTGGCTTGAAACAGGGTGATGCACCATCGCCGCTTGCCATGACCTGAATTAGGTCATAGGCTAGTGAGTACAGGTGACCTAGAGTCGTGCACCGTTCAGTGACGGTGGTCAGCAAGTGAACACCGAAACGTGAAAGGCGGGCACTGTGCACACAACGTGAAACACGTTGGAACTCGCTTCCTAACAGGAAGTGGGGGACAGACAAGTTAGTTTGCGTTGCTTGTTACATGACAGTAACCTAACAAATATAAATAGAATTAGTTGTTATAGTATGTCCCGATTTGAATGCCTTCATTCACGATCAATTATTTTGAAAACTCTGTTGCATCGTTATGAAATTTTTCCAGCCGTCTTATATTTACCCCCACCCAAGGAATATGTCTTTGATAGGTCTAAAAACAACTTAAATCATCAAAAGCAGCGACATTCCTTTGATGTTTTGCTGAACAGCTAGTGATTTCTCGTTAACAAAGTTATGTTTACAATAATGGGAGACCTGCCAATTCAGATGACACACAAAGGCGTATCCGGATTCGTATGGGAGTGGGTGCAATGAAAGAAGTAGCTTAAAATCGACAGGGTCGGCTGCATTGCACCAGGTTTTATCCCATATGGCTGTTTCTTTCCGCAGCGCGGAAAGCGTAACACAAAGCACGAACTCCGTAGCTCAAGCGATGACCCTCGGGAGTCTCCAAAAAAATACACTCGTGAAATGGACGCGGCCCGGAATCAAACATACAACCACGGAGAATCCCGAGAGGGGTGCAATGTGTAATATTAGTAAAGACAGAGAATTTACAGAGGCACGGGGTAAATAATTTGTAAATTAACAGGAAAGTAGAAGGAATATATTTCTTACCTTATTTTTCATTTCCTTCTTGTTTCTTCAGCTGCTGGTTAATAAAGTGTACACAAGTATTCATGTTAGCTTTTTATATTGAGTTCGTGAAAGCTTCCAAATAGCTGCGTTAATGTGCGTATGGAGTGACCAGAAATGATACCGCAATTTAGTCATCATGTTTCCATTTTTAATGATCTGTTCAGCTGTCTGTGTAGTTTGTTCACACGTACACATGGGTGACAGACCCGCTTTGAGTCTTCATGAAAGACTGTCTACTCTGCTGTTTACCGTTCAGAGACGGAACATGATTACTTGTTTTGCACTATGAAAATAGTTGTCAGTGTCTCTTTTATATTGAGGCAAAAAAAAAAAAAACTAGATAGGTAGGTAGGTCGGTCGATCGATCGATTCCCGCCAGAAGCTGGGCGAAGCCGGGCCGAGCCAGCTAGTTTATTTATATAATCACGTTTCATGAAAGAACCCACAGTTTGACGACACCTCTGAACTATCCCATATAAATTCCCTCAGTCTGTGCCAAAACGAAAACCGCCAGACAAATTCAGAAAGAGCGGGGGTGTGTCTTGCTGAAGCTGTAATACTCTTAAAATGATGGCATGAATCCGGGAGCTGTAAATTATATACCGCATATAAACAAACATTGAAATCTGCTGTACAATCTCCAAAACAAAAAAAATTTTTGTTGGGTGGACATAATGATAAGGTTATATGCTAAATCTCATCATTTTCCCTCAGTTGGTTACTGAGATATTGAATTTTATATTGAGGCAAAAAAATACAACACACACTATAGTAGGAGTATATAATAATTGGAGTACGGCCTATGTTAGGAATGAATCATAATTATAAAGAATTTATTAGCTAGTATAATTAATTAGTATTTATGGGGGAGAACTAATATATTAGGAAATATTATACGATAATAAGATTACATTAGTGATTAGTGAATTATACGGTATTAGTTTACTTTTATGTTATTATAATTAATTTTGTTAGATGATGTTAACAAATTAACACATTGGGCGTGTAAGTATGAGCCCTGGAATGAATTGTTATAATATTCTTTTTACAGCATGAACTTAAAAGAAGCATGATTATTTATTTTGGTATTAATATTCGTTTGCATGCAAAGTTATGTTAATTATCAGAGCTAAAGGTAAACATACAATTTTTATAAATATTATGAACAGCAAATTAGATAATTTTAAGTTATTAGTGATATTTTATAAAATCTAAGAATTGAGATTTATATTTATTAACAATAAATATTAATTTTTCCTTTTAAATACATATTGTAATAGTAAATAAAAGATAATTAATAATCTGAACATAACATTCAAGATGTAGTAGAAACTATTGATTATTATAGATTATATTAGCAGCGTAAGCTGTATAGAATTAGAAGTTATTAGTGATATTTTATAAATCTAAGAATTGAGATTTATATTTATTAACAATAAATATTAATTTTCCTTTTAAATACATATTGTAATAGTAAATAAAAGATAATTAATAATCTGAACATAACATTCAAGATGTAGTAGAAACTATTGATTATTGTAGATTATATTAGCAGCGTAAGCTGTATAGAATTAGAAGTTATTAGTGATATTTTATAAAATCTAAGAATTGAGATTTATATTTATTAACAATAAATATTAATTTTTCCTTTTAAATACATATTGTAATAGTAAATAAAAGATAATTAATAATCTGAACATAACATTCAAGATGTAGTAGAAACTATTGATTATTGTAGATTATATTAGCAGCGTAAGCTGTATAGAATTAGAAGTTATTAGTGATATTTTATAAAATCTAAGAAATACATATTGTAATAGTAAATAAAAGATAATTAATAATCTGAACATAACACTCAAGATGTAGTAGAAACTATTGATTATTGTAGATTATATTAGCAGCATAAGCTGTATAGAATTAATAATTCAAATTTTTTTTTTTTGGAGTTTATTATTAATATATTAATACTAATAATAGAGGATTTGGATTGTAAGTATGAATAATTTTATTATTTTATTGATTTGGTTATTATTGTTTTCGAATGTTTGCATGATGATGGCATTGATGCTGTTTGCATTATATATTTGGTTTTTACTTTTATTGATATGACATTAATAATTGTAATAACGGAACTAATTAGTTGTTTCTGTTTGCATGAGAATTATTAGCAATTATCACTACTGTCGTTAATTTTTTTTACATGGTTTGATAATAAGGATCAACACCTGTTAGGCAATATGATTTCTGTTCAAGACGGTGGATTCCTGCGTTGTTCTGGTGGTAATGTGTTTTTCTTTGGTGTGTAACATTTAAGTAGTGTGTGGAACACATTGCCACCTGAGCGATCGTTGGGGAAGCATCGGGTCGAGTTGAGATCAAATATGGTTAAGTCAATATATGTGGAATATTGGAGTTTGGAGTAAAGATTAGGAAACGGATTAGATGGGATTGGTTCGTGTCTGTAAGATCTTCGCGCTCTCTTGGCGGGGTTGTGCTCGTGGCTAATAACATCTGCCGTATCTCTACGTGTATGGCGTCGCCGAGGTAGTGAGGGAATCCCTGGTTTGGATCAAACCCTATGTGATTTTGTTACAATTTGGTAACAAAATTTGACTTATAGTTATAAATAGGTCAGAGTTGTATGTATGTATCGTTGAGCACTAAGTGGTTTACAGTTGGGCCCGGCTAAAGGGTACCACGATGGTGCATGGCGATGCATGGAAATAACTCGTGTGTGGCGGCATGGTGAAATGTAAATATTTTTTTTTCATGTTATATGTTATTAACGTGTAGTCATTATGCCGCAAGTGCCATACAAAATGAGTTATAGATTTTGTAATTATCCCTGGAGGAGAATAGATGTTATGGAAAGAGTGATTATTCAATAATTTAACGAGTAAAGATATTGGTTTTATGGTATTCATAAAATAAAAGATTATAAAATTAGATTATAACTAATAATTATTATTGTTATCAACACAGTAGTATTATCATCATTTAATATTTATTATTGATGTTGTTGATGAATATTGTGAATTATATATTATAGTTTTATAGATATTGAAAATTAATTTAGGAATTGATAAATATGTTACATTTATTAATGAATTATAAATGGTCATTATTACTATTGGTTATATGTTATTAATTATAGTTATTGATAGATATGAGTGAAATATTAACATTGAATATATTATGTTTATTATTATTTTATTTAATATGTATTTGTTATTGTATTATTATTATTATTATTATTATTATTATACAAATAAATTAATTAGATATTATTGAATGATCATTTTATGATGTGATTATGTATAAATTATATATAGTTACAAAAGATAATACAGCTGTGAGGATTTGTGTGAAAATATACAAGGCCCCCCTCAGAGTGAGGTCTGTATAAATATATCCATAGGTGATAGATAAGGGATTGATATAGCACGTTGTCCAGGGCATCACTAATAAGCTGAAATCATTCCCGCGCTGCCCTTAAGAGGAACAATATAATCTGGCTCTACACCCCCACTGTGCAAATCTCAGACAAAGTTTGTGTTGATACACAGAATTTATAGAATGAAAGGTTCCCCTATAAAGCAGACATATATATATATATATATATATATATATATATATATATATATAATATATATATATATATATATATAGATCCTGGCAATTCGCCACAGCAACGGAGGAACAGGTTCCCTCCCCAATATTGTTAACTGTATGCTTTCTGCCAACCTCATGTGGATCTAACATTAAATTGTATCACATGTGACACTTGACAATTTGACAATTGGACTACTGGACTATTGGACTCAACAATAGATGACCAAACATCAACAATGGAAGATACTTCACATAGTTGCACATTCACAAGAGCTGCACTCAACAAAGGTTGAACAAGACATTCACAATGATATGTTCCCACAACAAAGGGACAGAACACTCACAATGGAATAGTCTCAACAACAGCTTTTAACCTCCCTTTCCTTTATTAGGGACTGGTGGGGTCTAGTGAAGACCCAGGTTCATACACTTCAAATTACATATATACATATATGCATGAATATACTTAACCCTTTACAGGGCAGACGCTTGTCCGTTTTCTCGCCCTGAACGGGCAAGATTTTTTCAGGTTCGGTAAAATTTCAGGTCGCGTTAGTAAAAACATCACAAATAAGGTGTTAGTCAACCGATTTTAGTTAAATAAACAACACAATGAAGGGAAAAGCATGTAGAATATGTTACTCACATGACTGTTGTCGGTAATCCATATATGAACACAAATATTTACGAAATACAGCATGTTGTTTGTGATTTTCCGTCATCTATACGGCAATTTACAAACACATTGTCAGAATCATAATCACTTTCTTTAAAGTCTGACTCAGACTGCTAATGCAAAATAACGCTTTTCACTGATATCTAGCTTCGATTAATAGTCAACTTCGTGCCCTTTAATGTCACTTAAATTGAACCTAGCGAAATCTCGGCTATCACTTGAAGAATCGCCGACATCCGTTTGGAAAAACTAAGCATAAAAACCCCGAAAACTATCAAAAAAAGTCCGTAAAAGTCCGTTCAAATTCATAGTCAGCGTTTACAAATGGCGGCCACGTTGTCAAGCTATCGGCGAAAGCGAAAGTAGCCGTCGGAAGTATCGTAAAGCCGAGAAATCGCGTTTTTACAATGCATAATAGTATCGGACGGAATCGGCCGATCCGCTCGTTAAAGGCATTGGCCGCAAATGGCCGTTCTGCCCTGTAAAGGGTTAAATTGAAAACAGATTTTGAGACTTAGTTAATAGATTTCAAGGTAATAAAGATAGAATAAGAATACATACAAATTTAAGAAAGTTCTAATAAATAGAGATCTTGATAGATTAAGTTAACATGAAATGCATGTAATGGTCAGTTGATACAAAATATTCACAGATTTAAGATTTTTCAGATCCCAGGATGGATGTCCAGATACAGACAAGATATATTAATTTAATTAGACATTAATTTGTTGTTGTAAAATTGCTTGTAAGAGACAAAAATGTGTTACACACATTAAGCCCAACAAGGGGGGGGGGGGGGGATTGCCATGACCTGAATTAGGTCATAGGCTAGTGAGTACAGGTGACCTAGAGTTGTGCACAGTTCAGTGACGGTGGTCAGCAAGTGAACACCGGAACGTGAAAGGCGGGCACTGTGCACACAACGTGAAACACGTTGGAACTCGCTTCCTATCAGGAAGTAGGGGACAGACAAGTTAGTTTGCGTCGAGCTGTTGTCCAGTATGAACATGGTGAGATCCATCTAGAGTTATGGCCAACATTGTGCCACTCTATCATTATATAATTGTACTGTGTTTGTGATGTCTATGAATTGTGGAACGACAGAATGTAATTGTTCTGAATATATTTGTAGAAAATGATGATGGAGTTCTGTCATTCTATAGTGCGTTCAGCTAGTTATATTGTGTGTATTCTTGAAACCACCGTTTATTAGTTTAAGTGAGTCTGAGTATGTTTCTCATCAACTCCACAGTCAAGACCGGCAAACGAGGCATAATCACGAACTCTCACATGGCCTTATGGTGATAAATACTAAGAGCGATAGAGTGGCTCTCCAGCGCACCATGCGGCACAGTTGTTCGAGGGCGTCAGCGCTACCTGTCATACGCTATGCTGTTATACAACAGTTTTACATATTCCTGTTGCCGTATGGTTATGCTAAAGCACCATCAAACAACATTAGAGTATATCCCAGCCATCTCATCAGATCTACGGCATCAGATATCCACCTATGGTACTAGGGTATATCCCATCCATCTCATCAGATCTACGGCATCAGATATCCACCTATGGCACTAGGGTATATCCCAGCCATCTCATCAGATCTATGGCATCAGATATCCACCTATGGCACTAGGGTATATCTCATCCATCTCATCAGATCTACGGCATCAGATATCCACCTATGGTACTAGGGTATATCCCAGCCATCTCATCAGATCTACGGCATCAGATATCCACCTATGGCACTAGGGTATATCCCATCCATCTCATCAGATCTACGGCATCAGATATCCACCTATGGCACTAGGGTATATCCCATCCATCTCATCAGATCTACTGGCATCAGATATCCACCTATGGCACTAGGGTATATCTCATCCATCTCATCAGATCTACGGCATCAGATATCCACCTGTGGCACTAGGGTATATCTCATCCATCTCATCAGATCTACGGCATCAGATATCCACCTATGGCACTAGGGTATATCTCATCCATCTCATCAGATCTACGGCATCAGATATCCACCTATGGCACTAGGGTATATCCCATCCATCTCATCAGATCTATGGCATCAGATATCCACCTATGGCACTAGGGTATATCTCATCCATCTCATCAGATCTACAGCATCAGATATCCACCTATGGCACTAGGGTATATCCCATCCATCTCATCAGATCTACGGCATCAGATATCCACCTATGGCACTAGGGTATATCTCATCCATCTCATCAGATCTATGGCATCAGATATCCACCTATGGCACTAGGGTATATCTCATCCATCTCATCAGATCTACGGCATCAGATATCCACCTATGGCACTAGGGTATATCCCATCCATCTCATCAGATCTATGGCATCAGATATCCACCTATGGCACTAGGGTATATCTCATCCATCTCATCAGATCTACGGCATCAGATATCCACCTATGGCACTAGGGTATATCTCATCCATCTCATTAGATCTATGGCATCAGATATCCACCTATGGCACTAGGGTATATCTCATCCATCTCATCAGATCTACAGCATCAGATATCCACCTATGGCACTAGGGTATATCCCATCCATCTCATCAGATCTATGGCATCAGATATCCACCTATGGCACTAGGGTATATCTCATCCATCTCATCAGATCTATGGCATCAGATATCCACCTATGGCACTAGGGTATATCTCATCCATCTCATCAGATCTACGGCATCAGATATCCACCTATGGCACTAGGGTATATCCCATCCATCTCATCAGATCTACGGCATCAGATATCCACCTATGGCACTAGGGTATATCTCATCAGATCTATGGCATCAGGTATCCACCTATGGCACTAGGGTATATCTCATCCATCTCATCAGATCTACGGCATCAGATATCCACCTATGGCACTAGGGTATATCCCATCCATCTCATCAGATCTACGGCATCAGATATCCACCTATGGCACTAGGGTATATCTCATCCATCTCATCAGATCTACGGCATCAGATATCCACCTATGGCACTAGGGTATATCTCATCAGATCTACGGCATCAGATATCCACCTATGGCACTAGGGTATATCCCATCCATCTCATCAGATCTATGGCATCAGATATCCACCTATGGCACTAGGGTACATCTCATCCATCTCATCAGATCTACGGCATACCGGATGAACGAAGAAGAAGAAGAAGATATCCACCTATGGCACTAGGCCTAGACTATGGTATATATATATCTATAAGATTCTGATCCGTGGCACCGCTACTCTTCAATCTGGCTCTAGAGAAAGTTGTAAGGAAGGTAAAGGAGGACTGTGATATTGGAGGAACATCCAAGCATCTTGGTTATGCAGATGATTTAGATATTATAGGGGAATATGAATAAAAGACATTGGAAATATTGACTCACTTAAAGGAAAAAGCCCAACAGATGGGGCTGGTTATCAACCAAGATAAGACAGAATATATGGTAATTTCAAGAAAAGGAATGGCTAAAAACTCTGGCCACATACAAATAGATAATATGACCATTAAAAGAACGGAAACATACAAATACCTGGGTACAATCTTCAACTGCTCCAACATCATAAGGGAAGAAATACAAACTAGAATCAATTCTGGAAATAAGCTATACTGTGCACTACAACATCTACTAAAATCAAAGGCGCTATGTCGTAACACCAAGATCACAATATACAAAACACTGATCAGACCAGTTGTGCTGTATGGCTCTGAAACCTGGAGTACAACGAAAGGAGACGAAGCCTTATTACAAACCTTTGAGAACAAAGTTTTAAGACGCATCTTTGGACCCATTAGGGATACACAAAGTGGAGAGTGGAAAAGAAGAAGTAACAAAGACATTTATGATCTAAGTCCTCGCTAATCACTGCTATCATGAAGGCTAATAGACTACAATGGCTGGGGCATATAGAAAGAATGGAAGATAATAGGGAAACAAAACTCGCTTACACTCAGGAAATAAATGACCGTAGACCAAGAAGACGGTGGAGAGATAATATATATATACAGACCTACAAGCACTTGGAATCGACTGGCAAGAAAAGGTCAACCAGAGAGACAAATGGAGACGGATTGTATCTGCAGCAAAGAACCTCAATGGCTCGGAACGCTGAATAAGAAGAAGAAGTACCCTGTTTCACATTGTTACTGTCCATTTTCACATTGTTACTGTCCCCAGTTTCAATTTGTTAACGTCTCCATTGTCTATTTAACTTTATTGCTGTCTCCGTTTCATATTGTTACTGTCCCCAGTTTTATTTTTCCAGTCACAATTTTCACTTTCTTACAGTCCCCTGTTTCACTATGAAATTTTATTCTATTTAATTTTATTGCTGTCTCCGTTTCATATTGTTACTGTCCCCAGTTTTATTTTTCCAGTCACAATTTTCACTTTCTTACAGTCCCCTGTTTCACTATGTTACTGTCCCCAGTTTCACTCTGCTGCTGTCCTCAGTTTCATATTGTTACTGCTCCCAGTTTCACTTTGTTACTTCCCCCATTGTCTATTTAATTTTGTTGTTATCTCCATCTGTTTAATATTGTTACTGTCCCCAGTTTTATTTTTCCACTTTCACAATTTTCACTTTTAGTCCCCTGTTTCACTATGTTACTGTCCCCAGTTTCACTTTGTCACTGTCCCCAGTTTCACTTTGTTACTGTCCCCAGTTTCACTTTGTTACTGTCCCCAGTTTCACTTTGTTACTGTCCCCAGTTTCACTTTGTTACTGTCCCCAGTTTCACTTTGTTACTGTCCCCAGTTCACTTTGTCACTGTCCCCAGTTTCACTTTGTCACTGTCCCCAGTTTCACTTTGTTACTGTCCCCAGTTTCACTTTGTGACTATCCCCAGTTTCACTTTGTCACTGGCCCCAGGTTCACTTTATTACTGTCCCCATTGTCTAATTTTGTTGCTGTCCCCATCTGTTTCACTCTATTACTGTCCCCATTGTCTGCTTAATTTTGTTTTGCTGTCCCATTTCACATTGTTACTGTCCATTGTCACATTGTTACCGTTCCCAGTTTCACTTTGTTACTGTCCCCAGTTTCACTTTGTTACTGTCCCCAGTTTCACTTTGTTACTGTCCCCAGTTTCACTTTGTTACTGTCCCCAGTTTCACTTTGTTACTGGCCTCAGTTTCACTTTGTTACTGTCTCCAGTTTCACTTTGTTACTGTCCCCATTGTCTAGTTAATTTTGTTGCTGTCTCCGTTTCATATTGTTATTGTCCCGTGTTTTATTTTTCCACTGTCACAATTTTCACTTCATACAGTCCCCTGTTTCACTTTGGTACTGTCCCCAGTTTCACTCTGCTGCTGTCCTCAGTTTCACTCCCTTGTTTCACTTTGTTACTGGCCTCAGTTTCACTTTATTACTGTCTCCATCATTTAATTTTGTGGCTGTCTCCATCTGTTTCACTTTGTTACTGTCTCCATCTGTTTCATATTTTCACTTCATACAGTCCCCTATTTCACTTTGGTACTGTCCCCAGTTTCACTCTGCTGCTGTCCTCAGTTTCACTTTATTACTGTCCCCAGTTTCACTTTTTTTTTTTTACAGTCCCTTGTTTCACTTTGTTACTGGCCTCAGTTTCACTTTATTACTGTCTCCATCATTTAATTTTGTGACTTTGTTACTGTCCCCAGTTTCACTTTGTTATTGTCTCCATTGTCTATTTAATTTTGTTGCTGTCTCCATCTGTTTCATATTGTTACTGTCCCCAGTTTTATTTTTCCACTGTCAGTTTTCACTTTCTTACAGTCCCCTGTTTCACTTTGTTACTGTCCCCAGTTTCACTTTGTTACTATCCCCAGTTTCACTTTGTTACTGTCTCCATTGTCTATTTAATTTTGTTGCTGTCTCCATCTGTTTCATATTGTTATTGTCCCCAGTTTTATTTTTCCACTGTCACAGTTTTCAGTTTCTTACAATCCCCTGTTTCACTTTGTTACTGTCCCCAGTTTCACTCTGCTACTGTCCTCAGTTTCACTTTGTTACTATCCCCAGTTTCACATTGTAACTGTCCTTTTTCACATTGTTACTGTCCCCAGTTTCACTTTGTTACTGTCCCCAGTTTCACTTTGCTACTGTCCCCATTGTCTAATTTTATTGCTTCTCCATCTGTTTCACTTCATTGTTTTTGCTGGGGCCCATACGGGGAGCAAAGAATAGTAACACTGTTGCTTACCATGCACATCGTAAGAGGCAACTAAGGAGGCTATGGTTCCGTTGCCCTAATACTGAGTGCGTGCGTGCCGTGACACTGAGCTGTGAATTTCGCTTGGAATGCTTTTACATCTGTTCGCAGTTTGTAGCGTGAACTACATGTTCAGAACGATGGCGGCCTGCTGTTGCTGGATTGACTGGTTTGTCTTTTTCGGTTCACGAGTGCATTTTTCAGGAGACTCCTGGGAGTCATCGCTGGAGCTACAGAGTTTGTGCTTTGTGCGGTGCTTTCGGCAGGTCGCCCTGCGGAAAGAGACCAAGCCATATGGGATAAAACCCGGGTCAATGAAGTCTTTCTGGTGACTGCCGTTTCCATCGACAATAAACTATTTCTTGTGGAGGTCTTTTGTGTTGGCATTCTGGCGGCGGCATTATGCACAGTGTACCTGTGTGGGCTGTTAGCTTGCCGATACTCCTGTCTATTCCATTATTCACATAGGGCAGTGAGGAGCATTTTGCGTGATATTCACTGGCACAGGAACGGAGCATAATGGGGACGACCCGTTACTGTGAAGTTGGAACCTTGACTGACTAACTAACTAACTAACTAACTAACTAACTAACTAACCAACCAACCCCATTGTCTGCTTAATGTAATTTTGTTGCTGTCTCCTGTTTCATATTGTTACTGTCTGTTTTCATATTGTTACTGTCTGTTTTCATATTGTTACTGTCCCCAGTTTCACTCTGCTACTGTTCAGTTTCACTTTGTTACTGTCCCCAGTTTCACTTTGGTACTGTCACTTTACTTCCCGGTTCCAAATGTTGCTGTATGTAGCCGGGGCGCAGTGTTGGGGTGAGCGCCCAACATTGCTTAAATACCCTAATGGCTCGTGAATACATAACCTCTGCAGCAAAAGTCCAACTCCTGGCCTTCACGTGGCGGAACTGTTTAAACTAACAGGAGAAGGGGTGACGGCGAGTTTCTGGCGCAGGAAAATAACCAGTATGCTCTAGATGTATATGCATGTGCAGACAAGTGTGTGCGCGCGTACACATCTACCCTCGAGTGAGACCACAGTCTGCTCAAGCAAAGAAAGGTGCTGAAGACGGAGGCAACCAGCCAAGAGACGCACCACAGAAATCAGGATGCCACGCAATCACGCAAAATGGAATATGTCGACTACTGCTAAATGTTATGGTGCTCGCCCTGCTTTGGACCCCCAGGCAGGTGCAGTGCCGGTCCCTATGTCTCGAAAGGGTCCAACCACATCTACTGGAGGTCCTTCTCAGATGTCCTGTGGAACCCGGGGACATGAGAATAGGACAGCTGGCCATACTAAACGAAGACTTAAAATAATGCACTGGAATGCGGAGGGAGTCAGCAACAAAAAGACCAAGAAAAAGTAAGCATATGTTGCTTGCAAGAAACTCACTTCAACGAAAATATAGCCTTCAAAATCAGAGGCTACCAGTGTTACCGATCTGACCGAAAGGACAGGCGAAAAGGTGGGATACTGACCCTTGTAAAAAATAACATCATGGCTTCCCAAATTGAAGTCTACATGAAAGGGGCTGAGTATCAGACACTTAAACTTAAGACAAGTAATACAGACCTACATCTGATCAATTACTACTGTCCAAGTGAACGCCCACAATCACTGGACACACTACCTTTAAAAGAAAAAATGCTTGTGTGTGGCGATTTCAACAGCCACTCGCAGAGCTGGGGCTATGATCACATGGACCAGAGAGGAGAGAGACTGGAAGACTGGCAGGATGAGAATAGATTCATCTTGATTAACAAGCCGTCCGACCTACATACTTTCTACTCTAGATCATGGCACACTACAACTACACCTGACCTGGCTTTTCATTCACCAGACCTGGAGTGGAACATTACACGAATTGTTGGGAAACAACTTGGTGGCAGTGACCATCGGCCAGTCTTTCTAACCGTAGAAAATGAGCTTGTAAGTGAAAGCAGCACCCTCTCGACGTGGAACTACAAGAAAGCAGACTGGGCAATGTACAAGCATCGCACCAGCATACTGGTTAGAAACCTGAACACTGAGAAAGACGTAAATAAAGTAGTTGAAGAGTTTGGGAAATGCATAATACATGCAGCGCATGAAACAGTACCAAGAGGAGCCCGTAAACAATATAAACCCTACTGGAGTAGTCAACTGGAACACTTTCATAACGATGTGGAAGTGTGTAGAAAGCAAGCAGAGGCCACACCCAGCCAAGAGCACCACAATAAATTCCAGCACGCAAAAGCCAAATTTCAAAGGGCCAAGCTGCAGGCTAGATGGAAAAGCTTGAAGGAGAAAACTGAGTCTCTGAACTTTGAAAGAGTCACAAGGAAATTGTGGAAGCTAATAAAACAACTTAACGATGAGGGCACAGGGAGAAACTCAAAAACTGCACTACATAAAGATGGAAACATCTTAACAAGAAAGCAAGCAGCTGACCATTTTGTGGACTCATTCGCACAAGATAACAATATCAAAATTAGTCCAGAGAAATAACAAGAGATTCGAGAGAAATGACAACATACAGGACAGAAGGAAATAGTACATGAGGTTCTGGAGGCACCCATCACAATCAGCGAACTGGAGCTAGCCATATCAAAACTGAAAATGAGAAAGTCACCAGGAACTGATGCTATCTCCAATGAAATGATCAGGAACCTAGGAACAGAGGCCAAAGCAAAGCTGTTGCAGATCTTCAATAACAGCTAGACCTTAGGTAGTGTTCCACAAGCCTAATACCCCTCCTAAAATCAGGGAAAGATGGTTCCACTGCCTCTAGCTACAGACCAATTAGCCTCACCAGCTGTCTCTGCAAAACACTGGAGCGCATCATCAATCACAGACTGCAGTGGTACATTGAAAGTAAAAACATCCTTGTGTCACAGCAGGCTGGCATTAGGCAGTGCTACTCTACGGAAGATCAGACAACCTACCTCTCTCAAGAAATTGAGGATGCATTCCAAGAGAAGAAGCTGGTGCTTGCGGCATGGATAGATTTGAAGAAAGCCTTTGACAAAGTCTGGAAAGAAGGTCTGATGAAGAAATAGAAACTGCAAAGTCAATGGAAGAATGTACAAATGGGTGAAAGCATACTTGCACAACAGAAGAGCCTGAGTACAGATAGACGGACTCAAGAGTAAGAAAGTTCTACTGCGTCACGGTGTTCCCCATAGTAGATTCTTGTCCCCCATACTTTTTCTAATCTTCATCAATGATCTTGTTGCTAATCTACCGCATGGAATTAAAGCGGCAATGTACGCCGATGACCTGGTTTTATGGAGCACAAATGAACATGCATCAGTGGCCACCAAATTGCTACAAAGAGCTGTAGATACATTTGCTGCATGGGCAAATAGATGGTGTGTCAGCATAAACACTGACAAGTGCAGCACCACTCTATTTACCCTCTCTTCAAAACAAAATTCAGGGATCATCCAAATAAATGGAACACCCCTAAGAGAAGATAAAGAACCAACATACCTTGGAGTAACATTTGATGGCAAGCTGACATGGAGAAAGTACATCAACAAAGCAATAGCAAAAGCCAGAAAAAAAATAGCCATCCTGAGAAAGCTAAGTGGAACCACATGGGGAGCCAGTGGGAAAATACTTAGCAAAGTTTACCAACAGAGCATACGACCACACCTGAAATATGGGTCAACTGCTTGGTGTTCAGCATCAAAAACCACACTACAAAAGCTGGACAAGGTGCAAAATCAAGCACTTAGAGTCACCACAGGAGGGATGAGATCAACCCCTATAGTGGAAATGGGGAGGACACAAGCACTGAGTGAGCGCAGAGATACGAAAACGCTAATACAAGCAGAAAAGTTCCTCAGCTTGCCAGGTCACCCTATGAAGAACAGATTTGAAAACCTAGCTATGGGGCGGTTGAAAAGTAAGTAGTTTTATCCACCAGGCCAAACGACTCTGCAGAGAAACCACCGATTTGCCCACAGTTGGTATCCCCCTAACAACTATTCCAGAGCGAACTCCATGGAAAGATGAGCATAGACTATCATTACAAATCCAGACAAAAGTGAGAGGAATATTTGACAAGGAAGAACAGAACAGTGTGCAGCGCAGAACAGCCACTCTCAGCTTCCTTGATGAAGAATACCCACAGGACCTCTGGATCCGAGCCTACACAGATGGGTCGGCACAAAATGCTGTTCGAAATGGAGGAGCGGGAGTGTACATAGAATACCCAAATAATACTAGGGACACAGCCAGAGTACCGACAGGAAAGTACTGCCATAACTATGATGCTGAAATTGAGGCAATCAAGATAGCAACAGAGAAATTAATAAATACCAGCAATGGTACACAACCTGTGGTGCTACTGACAGATGCAAAATCAGTACTCGAGGCGCTCCTGTCTGGGAAATTGCCAGTACTAAGGACACTACTTTCTGAACTTAGCAGTCAGCATAAGGTCACCATACAGTGGATACCATCCCACTGTGGAGTACCCGGAAACAACAGAGCTGATCAATTGGCTAAGGAAGGAGCCAAAGAAGAACAGCCTGATGTGCCCGTTACATACCACCAAAAGAAAAGAACGATCAAATCAGTCAGAAAGCCACAAAAACCTGCTCAAGATGACTACCATGTTATGGACAGACCAGAACAAGTCATTATTCTGCGCCTCAGAACAGGACACAATAGATTACGCAACCACATGTATACAAAATTCAAGATTGGTGAAACAGCTATGTGCACATGTGGATTGGCCTTGCAGACAGCAGAGCACATACTCCAAGACTGCCCAAAATATAACATATCTAGGCAAACCTTCTGGCCTAGAGAGACGATAGTGGAAGATACAAACTCTACGGACCACTGTGTGAACTGAAAAAGACAAGTTAAATTCATATTTCAAGCGAACGAAAGAAGAAGAAGAACTTTACTTCCCCCATTATCTATTTAATTTTGTTGCTGTCTCTATCTGTTTCATATTGTTTCTGTACCCCAGTTTTATTTTTCCACTGTCACCATTTTCACATTGCTATTGTCCCCAGTTTCACCATGTACTACTGTACTCTTACTTTCTCATTGCTGTCACAGTAACTTACTGTACTACTGTACTGGGACGCAGAGGTGTTTCCAAGGCACCAGGGCCGGGTTATATACTGGTCAAGACCTATTGACGCATCCTCATCGAGCGTCCTGGGCAACAGGTTCCTTCGGGGTCCTGGCTAAAGTCAGTAGGATCGCCGATTCCTCCGAAGTCGGAGAGTATCTGCCTGCAAGGCGAGGAACCACCAGTCTGCACACCAATCAGCCAGACATGGGATAACGGATACTCACGCAAACCTCAGGTCCGGTATGACATCACACTGATGTTGGACAACAGGATGCCTTCATCCGACATACAGGACTTTGCATTAAAGCTCAAGCCAACGAACACAAGCAAAGCAAACTACTGTACTCTTACTTATACATTGCTGTTAAAGTAACTTTCTGCATTCTTATTATCTCTCTCTCTCTCTCTCTCTCTCTCTCTCTCTCTCTCTCTCTCTCTCTCTCTCTCTCTCTACCCCCCCCCCCCCCCCCTGTGTGTGTGTAGGTGAGTGTGTGTGGTGTTTTTTTTTCATCACGGCGGATACTCACTCCAGTAACGGGGTGGGGGTTTAATTTATTGTAACCATGAAACTGACATAACCTATATAAACTTCTTCAGCTGCAAATACAAAGCAAACACTTACTTTTTTCAATAAATCCAAACTAACACCGTCCTGTATCATAGTGCTCCAAGTGACCTTTAGCCATTATATTGATGCAAGACAGCAAATGACTAAAGATATTATGTGTCGCCAAGACTAGGACAGACTTAGATAAAACAAGTTTAGCATACTCCTCAGCTCAGCTGTGGAACAATCTTCCACAATAAATTGGACACCGCCAGTCCATATACATACAGTCGCAAGCTATTTGAACACTTAGTTTTCCATATCCTTTACAGGACATCGTTATCAACAGCAGCATCTTTCAGCTGATTGTTGATTTCTTGGCAAGATTACGCTCAGTAGTTTGCCATTGCTTTCTGAGCGACTGGCTCCATACTCTCATAAATCACGGTGTGACTCGAACCACTTCCAATTCTCGTGCGCTGACATCAACCACGAGAGTATTCAGGGTTACAGAGAAAACTGCTAACACCTCGACCAGGGAAACCACTTAGTACAGCACTTAACACTTAGTACAGACTACATATACCCTGTATAGACAACACATACCCTGTATAGACTACATTTCCCCCTTAAACAACTCAAATAATTTTACAAAATCCTAGTATACTAAACTTCCAATTGGTGTACAGTGTATTAACCTTGTAATTAAAATCACAATTGCCATATCAAAGATAAGTATTCAGCAATGTATTAATAGTTATTTGCGTATATCTTTTGTGTTTATAATGCAGACATTATTGATATAGTTGCTTTTGTCTAAGATTAGTATAAAATAAATAATTTATGAAAGCAGATAGACAAGAGTGGCAGAATGTTTAAACAGGCTCCATGTCCAGTTCATAACTCTAAAAATAAAGCTCATTTGTTGGTTCATTCAATCCAGCGCCATTGACTTTTCTCTTCTCTTGATAGCGCTAGCATCTTTTCCTCATCTCTTGACAGCGCTAGCGTCTTTTCCTCATCTCTTGACAGCGCTAGCGTCTTTTCCTCATCTCTTGACAGCGCTAGCGTCTTTTCCTCATCTCTTGACAGCGCTAGCGTCTTTTCCTCATCTCTTGACAGCGCTAGCGTCTTTTCCTCATCTCTTGACAGCGCTAGCGTCTTTTCCTCATCTCTTGACAGCGCTAGCGTCTTTTCCTCATCTCTTGATTACCAGGAATTATTACATGGAACTATTAACCCTTTACTGGGCAGACACTTGTCCGTCTTTTAGCCCTGAACGGGCAAATGTTTTCAGGTTCGGTAAAATTCTGGGTTACTTTAGTAAAACATCGCAAATAAGGTGTTAGTCAACCGATTTTAGTTAAACACAATGAAGGGAAAAGCATGCAGAATATGTTACTCACGTGATTGTTGCTGGTAATCCATATATGAACACAAATATTTACGAAATACAGCATATTGTTTGTGATTGGCAATTTACAAACACATTTTCAGAATCATAATCACTTTCTTTAAAGTCCGACTCATGACTGCTAACGCTAACGCAAATGAACACTGATCACTGATATCTAGCTCCGATTAATAGTCAACTTCGTGCCCTTCAATGTCACTTAAATTGAACCCAGCCAAATCTCGGCTATCACTTGAAGAATCGCCGAAATCCATTTTGAAAATCTAAGCGTAAAAACCCCGAAAACTATTTTTTAAAAATCCGTTCAAATTCATAGTACACCGCTTGCAAATGGCGGCCATGTTGTGAAGCTATCGGCGAAAGCGAAAGTAGCCATCGGAAGTATCGGAAAGCCGAGAGATTGCGTTTTTACAATGCATAATAGTCACAGACGCGTTGGGGTGCTGTGCCCGTTTACGGGTAATGACGGAAATGGACGTTTCACCCGCTAAAGGGTTAAATATTGTATTGTCTTCTGGAATTCCTAGTGCTTTATAGTCATTGGCTGAGTGGTTGGTTGTTTTCCACATAATTGCAAGCGATACACAGAGGAATAACTTATTTTCCGACTGCAAAAATGAGTGTTTGAAGGCTATGATTCGCTGTCCCATGTTTACAGTTTTAGTGATGGACTTTTGGGGTCTTCTGTACTGTTGTCACTTGGCCACTGATGTAATTTGTTGGTATGTGATTTGTTGGTATGTGATTTGTTGGTATGTGTGGTTGCATGTGTATGTTTGTGTGTGTGGTTATGCCAAATAAAAAGATGTGCTATTGCTCCTGAGGTAGAAGAGGAAAGATTGAACAAATAGTGTTACATTTTTGCATCTTTTCTTTCAGATTTATATGGATGTGGTAGTACGAGGCAGTATTTGATAACACTAGGAATATTTACAGCACAGCCGGAGATATGGATTTTTCAGGCATTCCTGGCTATAGGCCTGCACATCCACAGGACCCTCAGAGCATGCCGCCTCCTCCACCACCAAGTTTCCCTCCACAGGGCATCCCCAGGGATCAAAGTATGGGTCCTGGTCCAATGTTTACCACTGCAGCGCTGCCTCCAAGAATGCCTCCAGGTTATCCACCAATGGGGGACCCTCATCTGCCCGCCAGGTATCCACTGATGCCAGGTCAAGATCAAGGAATGCCCATGGGATACCAGCCTTCAGGTCCACTGCAGAGCTCAGGCTTGCCTCCAGGTTACCATCCCCACATGGGGAACCCCCTGCATTCAAGGCCACCACAGAATATTGCACATCGTTTTCAACAGGGCATCGGACATGGGCCAAGTCTATCCCAACAGAATTTTCACCACCACCAACAACAGCAGCATCATCCACATCCTCATCATGGCAGTGTCTATCACACCCACTCGCCTCAGCACCATGTCAACGACTACCATCAACATGGCCAGCAGATGCCTCTACAGCATATCCATCAGCCACAGCATCCTCTAGTCCACCCACACCAACCAGCTCCTCCGCCAGAGTTCCACCCACAGCAGCAGAATTTGGGACAAGAATACCAGGCTCAACAGCAGAACAGCGTGGTCGCTGATTACCATCAGCGACAGGCAAATGGAGTAAATTTTTCCCAGCATGACCAAAGCATGTCACATGACTTTCATCATGGCAGCCAAGACCCCCAGAACATGATGGCAGGCTACCTGGATCATGGCAGCATGGGCATGCAAAGCATCATGGATAATCACGGAATGTTGAGACAGATGGAGGGCCACATGTTGGGTGGAGGTGATGCATATTCACAGCATCACATGATGAATATCTATGGCGATCCAACATCCCAGGATTTGCGGGATGCATATTTCGTGTGAGTACCTCACTTTATCATTTACTGCATAGACAGTGTATTAATGTGTTACAGTTAGTCAGGTCTTAGTCAGACTGAGCTAATGTATGACAGTAGGTGGTAGTACCTGCTTTCTGTTAGCGTTGAGTGTTGAGCTGCGCTCACCAAACCCGACACCCCAAACTGCCAATGGATTCAGGCAGAAGAGCACAATGGGAGGGTTCAAGCATTATCCTGGTGTGAGGAAATGCAACCTAAAGACTAAATGTTATGGCAGGGCAGACCACGCCTTAAGCCTTCGTCAGCAACTGGTCTAGGGTTGAAGCTCTGACATGTGGACAGTTAGAGCATTGCTTTGCTGATCCGGCAGCTTCTGCAGCTTGTCTTGTTCCAGATGTATTGGTGTTACCTTTCCTTTGGAGTAAACTAGGCAGGCCAAGAGAGGGATCATGTTACATGAGCAGCACATGGTCTCTACATGAAACTGTCTCATCTTGTGGAAATGTGTATTATACTACTCATGAACAAGTCTACAGAGAGTTTGGCGTGACTTGCTTGAGGGCCCATGGAAGGCAGAAGTAGTAGTAGTTTTGTCTTTGTCTTTATTTATTCAGTTTTTTTCTTTTAATGGTGTAGAAATGTCAAGTCTCACGAGTTACTGGAGTGCGTAAAGAAACCAAAGACTAGTAACATGGAGACCTGCCGTGACATAAGAGGTGACTGAAGGACATTAGCATGGAGATGACGACCTCATCCAGTAGAATAATCTTAGCTGTGAAGTCCAACCAGTCATGAACAAGACTTAAGCAAAGGATAGGCAGGGTTGGCATTCAGGGATAAAAGGTGTACCAGAAGGGATGTAGAATTTCCTGAGGTCTTTAGTCATTCCTGTTTATTTCTGAGATATAGAGCTAGCTTCTGTTCTAGTTTGGTATAATTACAAATTGGGAGCTGCGGAAGCACAATTGATAGACTTGTCCGCTGGCCCAGTGGTTATATGTTCAAGGATAGATATTCGATTCATAGTGAATAAAACATAACATGCTTATAAAAACCATACTGGAGGATAAGGTTCTTCTTCTGCGTTCATCCAGTTTTTTTTTTCCGGATGTGATTGTGTTGTGCCTGTTTACAGCAAAGCTGCGTTCTTGCGCCATTAGGCCGACACATCCGACTTCTGCGGGCATTTGTTGATCGGGTTACCCATCCCGGGGGGAGGGTAAGGTTGAAGGCAAGCAAGTAAGAGGTAGACAAGGATACAAATGGAAGATAACATCAAGAGATGGATGAACAACAGTGTGACAGAATGTGCAACCAACGCGAGGTTTGGAGATCCACTGCAACCAACCTTGAATGTGGAGATGGCATATGATTAATCCATTAAGGCGGGGGTTTATAAAGAATTGAACTTGGCTCACAGATGGTTCAGCCTCACATGGGTACCAGCAAATGTTCTGAGAAGTCAAGGCAACCGGCGTGATATTGACCACGTCACCATCAAATGTGGATTGGTTTATAAAATATGTGGCTACCACCATATATATTTATCTTGTGTATTGCCAGTCATTTCTGATACTAATGTTCCTTCATGCCTTGATGCCAGTCTACCATCTTCACTCTTGCATCTTTTCTCTCCAACTTTCTCGTGGTGATGTTCTCCAGCTTCCTCTTGTCTTGATCCAACTTTCTCATGGTGATGTTCGCTAGCTTCCCTTTCTCTTGATGTGCTTGGAGAATGTAGACTGTCTTTTCCTGGTGCAAGCAACCAGCTCTCTAGATACATAGATACCTTGTGTTTTAGCTTGGTATAAACATTGCATACTCAGAGTTGACCAAATTGCTGATTGATACAGCATGGGTGTATGTTGATTGATACAGCATGGGTGTATGTTGATTGATACGGCATGAGTGTATGTTGATTGATACGGCATGGGTGTATGTTGATTGATACTGCATGAGTGTATGTTGATTGATTCAGCATGGGTGTATGTTGATTGATACAGCATGGGTGTATGTTGATTGATACAGCATGGGTGTATGTTGATTGATACAGCATGAGAGTATATTGATTGAAACAGCATGGGTGTATGTTGATTGATTCAGCATGGGTGCATGTTGATTGATACAGCATGGGTGGTCACACCCATGACATGCTAGAATAATATGCAGTGTTGCTGTTGTATCACACAAACAGCTGGTTCTTGAGCATGATCTCATCTTGAACTGGTTCAGTAGGTAGCGGTTGTACCTCAGCAGGTGCTGCTGTTCTTGAGCAAGATCTCATCTTGAACTTCTTCTTCTTCTTCTTCTTCTTCTTCTTCTTCTTCTTCTTCTTCTTCTTCTTCTTCTTCTTCTTCTTCTTCTTCTTCTTCTTCTTCTTCTTCTTCTGCGTTCATCCGGAGTTTTTTTTCCGGACATGATTGTGTTGTGCCTGTTTACAGCAGAGCTGTGTTCTTGCGCCGTTAGGCCGACACATCTGACTTCTGCGGGCATTTGTTGACCGGGTTAACCTTCCCAGGGAACTGGTTCAGTAGGTGAAGGTTGTGCCTCAACAGGTGATACTGTTCTTGAGCAAGATCTCATCTTGAACTGGTTCAGCAGGTGAAGATTGTGCCTCAGCAGGTGATGCTGTTCTTGAGCAAGATCTCATCTTGAACTGGTTTCAGTAGGTGACGGTTGTGCCTCAGCATGTGCGTCTGTTTGGGTGTGAAGTGTTAGGCTGTCACATATTGTTGGCCGTGACCTGAGCTGAGGTGGCCAGTTCTTGTCCTGGTCTTGCTTCCTTCCCAGACAGTATCCAGAAACTTCTCAAAAATGGCCGGTTTTATAAGGCTCTGTCGACCTCCGTGCCATACTGGCATGGGAAATAAACTTGCATCTGGGATTGAACCTAAAACCATTGTCTTGACAGTAAGTGCACCAGTCACTCACTATGACTCCAGTTGTGAGCTAGAGTGTTACTTATACTTATTTGTAAATCATGCGATAATTGTGACAAAAAAATAAGCAAGCTTTAAAATACCACAAGAAGTATGCATCTGTCCCACTTGTCTGCATGTCTGCCTTACTTATACACCCACATACCATACCAACTTACCTACCTACATCCACCAAATTTTAATACCGTCTTATCAACTTAATTAGCCACCCACAAAATTTTTTTTTTTTTAAAAGTCCCAACCAAACATACCTACACCGCTACACGCTGCGGGATTTGCTGAGGAGGGGATCCGAGCACTTATGGACTGAATGGTTCGATGTGCAACGAGGATGATCTGTCGACTAACTAACTAACTAACTACTAACCTACCACTTTACCTACCAGTCTACCTACACTAAGTCAGTGCAATATTCAAAAGCTATGTCTGTTTCATTCAACCATAATGCTGCATTGTTTCATCAATTCAGATATTTGGCTGTATTTTATGGGAGTCTTTATGGGAGTCTTCGTGGCGAAGTGGTCAAGCCGTTTAACTCGGGCTCCGAAGGTTGTGGGTTCGATTCCGGGCCGCGTCCTTCGATTCACGAGTTAAATTTTTCAGAGACTCCTGTGGGTCGTCACCAGAGCTATGGAGTTCGTGCTTTGTGCGACGTTTTCCGCGCTGTGGAAAGAGACAGAGCCATATGGGATAAAACCCGGTGCAATGAAGTCGACCCTATCGACTTTTAAGCAACTTTTTTATTTGGCTGATACCTCTGAAGTCGGAGTGGGTTTGCCTGATGGTGAAGGGTACTAGCAATAAATAAAACTAATCTACAAGCAAAACAAAAATCAGTCCAGTGCACTAGAAGTTGCAGCATGTGTATGGACTACGCTTAAATTCAAAGCGAGCGGAGAAAAAACACCTAAAAAATGTCTGTACTTCCGTTCGTTCATCCTATGTGGAATATTTGTATTTGACATGAATGTTACACATTACACTGAACACCTGAGACATGCTTACGTGTGGTTTTTGTTGTTTATTCTAGACCCATTGGATGTCAGTTGATGGACAAGGTCATGAGTTCCAGTATCACATCTGTCAACTTTGATGGCCACCAGGAACTTCTTTGGGCCGGTAACCAGAGAGTGAGTACTTGTTTATGACTTGTATCATATTTACATATATATATGTAGATGCGGTTGTTGTACACAGTGAGCAACTGGGGTTTGAATTAAATTGTAAAAAGACTCAGGTTATGGTTGTCACTAGGAAGGAAGAAGTGCCACAATGTAATATACAAGTAAATGGAAATATTCTTCAACAAGTGAATCGGTACAATTATCTTGGAACAGTCATAACATCTGATGGGAGATGCCTTGAAGAGATTAGAACAAGAATCGCCATGGCGAAAGTAGCCTTTAGCAAGATGAAAAACATTCTGATCAATAAAAAGATGTCAATTGAAACGAGAAAAAGAGTGTTGAGGGGATACATAGAGCCTGTTCTTTTGTATGGATGTGAAACTTGGACAATGGGCAGTCAAGCTGAAAAACATCTGATGGCTGCAGAAATGCGGTTTCTGAGGAAAATGCAAAGAATACCATGGACAGACAGAAAAACCAATGACCAAGTACTACAGGAGACAAATGAACATCGTAAACTGATTAGAGAAATAAGACGTAGACAGTCAACATTTTTTGGACATGTTATGAGAAGAAATGGATTGGAGAACTTGGTGACAACTGGCAAGATCGAGGGAAACAGACCAAGAGGAAAATATCTGGATGGCTTGGCCACATGGCATGGACGAGACAGGAACACTGAGCTGATCCACGACACTGGTGATTGGGTGAAATGGCGAGTCATGACCGCCCATGCTTTCCGGTATGGCACATGATTGATTGATATATATATCACATATATATATCTTGGGTAAAGAAAAGAACAAATGCATCCATACTTCAAGAGTTGAATATTGAAGAAGGTTAGCTATTAAAGACAATAAAACAAAGAAAATTGAAATATTTTGGTCACTTGAAACATCACGAAAGTTTGGAGAGAACAATAATGGAAGGGTATATGCCTGGGAAGAGAGGAAGAGGAAGGCCAAAGAGAAGATGGGTGCAGGATGTGGCGGATGATCTCCAGATGAGTGTATCAGACGCGGGACATCTTACCTATGATCAAGAGGTTTTCCAGAAGGTTGTTATGGGAGCTGAGGTTCTGCAAGGGATATGCTACTGAATGAATGAATCATATTTACAAATTAGGAAGAGATTGGAAGCAACAGAGATTTGGTTCCTTAGACAAATGTTGCAAATTCCTTGGACTGCCAAAGTAACTAACAACGAATGCCTGAAAGAAGCTAATGAAACTAGAACATTATTTACGACAATGAGAAAGAGACAAACAGCTTTTTTTGGTCATGTGATGAGAAGCGAGGCGTTGGAGAAAGTTGTGACAACTGGAAAGATCGAGGGGAAGAGAGGCAGTGGCAGACCAAGAGAAATTATCCTGGATGGATTGCGATGGTGGCATGAAGGAATATCAGCAGCAGAGTTGATCCAGAAAACTAAAGACCGAGATCTGTGGAGAGTCATGAACGCCTACACCAGTCGGCATGGCACTTGATGATGATGATGATCATATTTACCCAATTTCCTTATAAACAGATGTTGACAAATCTAAACATAATTCAGCAGCCAGAATTTTTTCCACTCAGCAGCCACCATGTTTTTTTGGCTAAGAAAACTTGAGTATTCAGGTGGCAAGTCAACATTTTCAAGTGCCTTGACTATCTGGTGCCTTAGATGTTTCCATCCTTGCTTATAAACCACAAGATCAGTGTTTCCAATAAACTAGCCTATCCACATCTGATGAGATGGTATTAGCACATTTGCTCTACTTACTTAACCCTTTACAGGGCAGAACATCCATTTGCGGCCGATGCCTTTAACGAGCAAATCGGCCGATTCCGTCCGATACTATTATGCATTGTAAAAACGCGATTTCTCGGCCTTACGATACTTCCGACGGCTACTTTCGCTTTCGCCGATAGCTTGACAATGTGGCCGCCATTTGTAAACGCCGACTATGAATTTGAACGGACTTTTACGGACTTTTTTTGATAGTTTTCGGGGTTTTTACGCTTAGTTTTTCAAAACGGATTTCGGCGATTCTTCAAGTGATAGCCGAGATTTCGCTAGGTTCAATTTAAGTGACATTAAAGGGCACGAAGTTGACTATTAATCGAAGCTAGATATCAGTGAAAAGCGTTACTTTGCATTAGCAGTCTGAGTCGGACTTTAAAGAAAGTGATTATGATTCTGAAAATGTGTTTGTAAATTGCCGTATAGATGACGGAAAATCACAAACAATATGCCGTATATCGTAAATATTTGTGTTCATATATGGATTACCGACAACAATCATGTGAGTAACATATTCTGCATGCTTTTCCCTTCATTGTGTTGTTTATTTAACTAAAATCAGGTTGACTAACACCTTATTTATGATGCTTTTACTAACGCAACCCAAAATTTTACCGAACCTGAAAAATTCTTGCCCGTTCAGGGCTAAAAAAAACGGACAAGCGTCTGCCCTGTAAAGGGTTAATGGAATAATTATACCAGGAACAACAAACTTGCTGTCAGAGTAGTTGGTGAAACATCACGCTGGATTAAGGTGCAAAGGGGGGTAATACAAAGCTGCATTCTCTCTCCATACCTGTTCAACATCTATGTAATGAGAAGTGTCAAATGCGAGATCAGTGAACATTTTAATCGATTCATGATTGGTGCAAACCCAGTTCCATAACTCGTATATACAGGTGGCGTAGTCCATAGACCTCCTCTCCTATAGCAAAGGGATTAAAGCATTTATTCGTGTCTGTCAATAGACAGTGAAGATCATTTTTAGTGAACTTTAATAATACAGAAATAATGTCCACAGGCAACTACATGTCAGCAAACAATCACAGTCAGCAATAAAGAAATAGAAAATGTCACAAACCTGGAATATCTTGGCTCAACAACAATGAAGAGACGGAAAAGGTCACAAACCTGGAATATCTTGGCTCAACAACAATAAAGAGACGGAAAAGGTCACAAACCTGGAATATCTTGGCTCAACAACAATGAAGAGACGGAAAAGGTCACAAACCTGGAATATCTTGGCTCAACAACAATGAAGAGATGGAAAAGGTCACAAACCTGGAATATCTTGGCCCAACAACAATGAAGAGATGGAAAAGATCACAAGTCTGGAATATCTTGGCCCAACAACAATGAAGAAATTGAAAAAGGTCACAAACCCGGAATATCTTGGCCCAACAACAATGAAGAAATGGAAAAGGTCACAAGTCTGGAATATCTTGGCCCAACAACAATGAAGAAATTGAAAAGGTCACAAGTCTGGAATATCTTGGCCCAACAACAATGAAGAAATTGAAAAGGTCACAAACCTGGAATATCTTGGCCCAACAACAATGAAGAAATGGAAAAAGTCACAAACCTGGAATATCTTGGCCCAACAACAATGAAGAAATGGAAAAGGTCACAAGTCTGGAATATCTTGGCCCAACAACAATGCAGAAATTGAAAAGGTCACAAGTCTGGAATATCTTGGCCCAACAACAATGAAGAAATGGAAAAGGTCACAAGTCTGGAATATCTTGGCCCAACAACAATGAAGAAATGGAAAAGGTCACAAACCTGGAATATCTTGGCCCAACAACAATGAAGAAATGGAAAAGGTCACAAACCTGGAATATCTTGGCCCAACAACAATGAAGAAATGGAAAAGGTCACAAGTCTGGAATATCTTGGCCCAACAACAATGAAGAAATGGAAAAGGTCACAAGTCTGGAATATCTTGGCCCAACAACAATGAAGAAATGGAAAAGGTCACAAACCTGGAATATCTTGGCCCAACAACAATGAAGAAATGGAAAAGGTCACAAGTCTGGAATATCTTGGCCCAACAACAATGCAGAAATTGAAAAGGTGGCCTGCCACTGTCAATCTGTTCCTGATCCGTGCGTCTGCTTGACTCTGGAACACCTGCCCAATGGTATCTTCCATTGAACATTCCCATCTAAATATTGAGAAAATTTGGCTTATCATCATCGTGTTATTATGATTGACATCCCCACACATTGGGTATTCCCATGCGAGCTCTGTCTTCTAATGCAGCAGCCATCAAAATGCATCTCTACTCCCTGTTCCCATGAGGAGTTGGTTGTAATGTCTCCTCTCTCACTCTCAAAGACAGCATCAACATGCTTGGCCAGGCTTCATTCCCAATTTGTGTCATTCAACTAACATTTAAAGACTCATCGCTATCCCACTGCATTGACAATATTGGCCCTGTCCATGCTTCTTCCTGCACGTATTGGTGCATTGTTTGCCAGCTAGTCCACACGTTCATTGCCCTGTATGCCAGCATGTCTGGGTGCACACTTCCAGGTAAGTGATGCGAGGGCATCATAACTATGAACTTGTTGAAACCAGAGATTGTGAAAGTTGAAGACGAACTGTCAAGGTTGAGGTGAGCTAGAGTGGAAATAGAGGTCAATGATTATAGCATACAAACCAAAGTATAGGGGGCTAGCAGGTGCCTCACAAGTTGCCCTGAGCATGGTGGCCATTCTGTGAAAAGATAACCAGTGACAGACAAGAATAAAATATTGTTTTCATCTTTGTTATGGGAGGTCAGCATGGCCAAATGGATAAGAGGGCTTGTTCTTAAACATCCGGTGTGCTGATGCCGAGGTAAGGGGTTAAACCCCCACATCGACCAGTTTGACTAAAATGTTGACTTCCTGTCCTTAACTTGGGGACATAAATTGCAAGTACCTCTGAAGTTGGAGTGGGTTCGCTTGATGGTGAGGGACACTAGTAATAGGGAAAGCTAATCCACACGCAAAATTCAGTCAGTTTCTACTAGAAGTAGCGTGTATGGACTTCGCTCAAGTTAAAAAAATCTTTGCTATGACTAACATATGGCTGTCAGTATATCCTAGAGCACATGCTTACATTTAATACGTTTATGTTAAATATTTGGAACAATTGTTTTCTTCTGCAGGGCTATGTGGCCTCATACTATGGCTCAGACTTCCATAAATACTCAGCATTCAGAGTTCACTACGAGGAGGACGTCCGGATGAATTTGTCTTTTCCTCAAGGTGTGCTGTCCTTGACTCCCAGTCCTCCTGCGAGGCACATTGCGAAGAGGACTGAGTGTCTTCACATTCAAGTTAGTGTTTATTTTGTCCAGTATCAAGTACTTATTTTGTCGAGTTTAAGAATGTATTATATTTTGTTCAGGTTATTTTGTTTTGCTTCTGACGTAGAAGTTATGTTAGTTCATGAGCCACAACTCCAGTAGATAAAAGTTATTAGTTCATGAGTTATCGCTCTAGTATGTGATGTGCTAATAAACCACGGCTTCGATAGATAGATCTGTTATTAGTTAATGAGCAACGGCTCCAGTAGACATAAATTACGTTAGTACAGGAGCTCATAGTTCCAGTGGCTTGGGTCTGTCGCTTTTCTCTCCTCCTCGTCCTCGGACATATGGAAAGTCTGGAAGTTATATACACTGAACCCCATTGGTTTGGCTTCTCTTGGCAGCCCAAACAAGTGTAAAGTTTATGTGCAGAACATCCTGTTCCCATTATACAACAGACAGTGTATTCATTAGACACGCATAATAATATTATTCTTCTCTGAGCAAAAGAGGTAATCTATTAACCAAACTAGAAGTTAGAAAGCAAACATTGTATGGGTGTGCCTCGTGTTTACATGTGTCATGGTGAGTTTACCCTAATAGGTATGAAGATATCGGTACCCCTCGTCCACAACCCAAGTTAGATACAGCTCGACCAAGGTTGATATCCCTTAATAGCTTACAATTCCTCTATCCTCCTCAGCGGTGAAATACCCGTCATGGCTCTGGTGTGCCACCTGATGATGATGATAATCTGGGTCGCTAGTACCCCCCCCTTTAGGGTAATTAAATTAAAGCTCTATGCAAAAGGAAGACACAACAGGCTCATCACTAAACTGGCTTGGCCGCTAGTTGACAGACCTCACAAGACACTCAAATAGATCAGTACAGCGGGAGAGAACAATTACCTTTTCTGTAGGAACAAATCAGCCACAGTATGTGCTATCATAGCATCTAGAGAGCCACCACTGTCCGTCTTTATCTGGATCCCCAGACGTTGAGACACTTGACAGTAGACAGGACTTCATCTTGACAGAATAGGATTCACCAGGATTCTTAAGGCAGCTCCATGCCCTTCAATAGACTGGCCTTGGGTCGTCAGGATGAGGACAATAATCCCCCAACACAAGACATGACCTTTAGTCCATTAGATATCAACGGTGAATGCCATTGCCAGCACTCTCCGGAAGTGTCGTCAAATCGAATGACGCGATATTCTGGATAGACTAGAATGGATACTACGCAACAAGGGTATACAGAGTATAGCGCGATATCTTTCTCAGGACAATGCATTTCACCAAAGCTGGACTACAAGCGTTGCATGAACCCAAAGATGGTCGAAGCTTGTCCTGGATACCAAATAATAGACCCACACACACTTTCATACTGTACACCCATGAAAATGGGGTACCGCAGAGTGTGGATTCGGTTGCCCCATCCTGAGGTGCAATTCTATTTTGTCAGTTATTATGCCTGATTGTTTGAATATTCTGCCTCACCTGAGCTGTTTGTTGTTTCTCAGGGATGCTCACCTGCATGACATGCAGTGTATGATGATGAGAGGCAGTGAATCGGTGCTCATCGGAGGTCACCACAAGCAGGTGCTAGAAGTGGACATCATTCAGAATCAACTTTGCAATGTGGTAGGTAACTTTCACGTCCTGCATTCACAGGCTCATGTCTACAACTGCTGATGTCTGCAGTGAGCACTCCGAGTTGGGATGCTAGAACTGCATGTTTGTGCTGAAACCACAAGTGGACAACCTGTCTTTGCCTCTCAAGTTTAGAACCTGTACTGCATTAGGTTGGGAACATATGCCTTCATGTCTTCTTTTCTACTCTAATCTCTTCTATCTCTTTATGATTATCTCATAGCAGATCCTTTTTAGAATGTCGTTTTTTTCACGACACACTGAATAGATTATCAATCCCTTGTTAGTTTACTCTCTCCTATCTCTCATAAAATTCTGTTAAGTCACAGTGCAGTTTTTCCATCTGTAGTTTGGGTCAGGCCATACAGCCACTCTGCTTCTTCCATGGAGCTGACAGCTTGAAGGACATTCCACCGTTTGTCCTCTACACATATCTGTGTGTGAAATGTTAATTTAGCCCTTTACAGGGCAGAACGGCCATTAGCGGCCGATGTCTTTAACGAGCGGATTGGCCGATTCCGTCCGATACTATTATGCATTGTAAAAACGCGATTTCTCGGCCTTACGATACTTCCGACAGCTACTTTCGTTTTCGCCGATAGCTTGACAATGTGGCCGCCATTTGTAAACGCCGACTATGATTTTGAACGGACTTTTTTTGATAATTTTCGGGGTTTTTACGCTTAGTTTTTCAAAACGGATTTTGGCGATTCTTCAAGTGATAGCCGAGATTTCGCTAGGTTCAATTTAAGTGACATTAAAGGGCACAAAGTTGATTATTTATCGAAGCTAGATATCAGTGAAAAGCGTTACTTTGCATTAGCAGTCTGAGTCGGACTTTAAAGAAAGTGATTATGATTCTGAAAATGTGTTTGTAAATTGCCGTATAGATGACGGAAAATCACAAACAATATGCCGTATATCGTAAATATTTGTGTTCATATATGGATTACCGACAACAATCATGTGAGTAACATATTCTGCATGCTTTTCCCTTCATTGTGTTGTTTATTTAACTAAAATCGATTGGCTAACACCTTATTTATGATGCTTTTACTAACGCAACCCGAAATTTTACCAAACCTGAAAAATTCTTGCCCGTTCAGGGCTAAAAAACGGACAAGCGTCTGCCCTGTAAAGGGTTAACTAATGGCATGTGAGCCTGCAATCTTCATAGTTTGAATCTCCACACCTGAGACCATTAACATATCACCTGGCTACTGTGCTAGGAAGCAGTGTTGCTAGTTAGTGCATTGTATCATTTTGTACACAACCATCCATGAATGTAACATGGCCAAACTGCTTGCTCTTCATGTTAGAGAGGAGGTTTTAAATTCAGTAAAAATCTAGTAAACCAATGTGTAGAACTGGCTACATGGCTTCCTGCGAGGGAAAGAATGAATGAAAGTTGGGACACAGTGGTCCAGTGGTTATGATGTCCACATCTGTCTCGTGAAGGCCTGGTTTCATTCTTGGTCTGGACTGGAGTTTTATAAAATGAGGAAATAATACCATACACTCCCCTGATGTTGGAATAGTGGATAACATCTAACCTTTTCAGACAAGGGCAAACAACTTGATGGATTGCTGTGCACATTGTTGACCTTAAAATCCATTGGCTGTTGGACACACACGACTGCCCTGGCATCATTTCAACATGAGAAAACCTGACCACACAAGAATATTTATAACCTGTGGTTCTGGTGTACACGCAGCGCTGGATCCTGGTCATGCTACAGAGTTCATGCACTTTTGTCTTGTCTCCACACTTATAGTTGTCTTGTCTCCACACTTATAGTTGTCTTGTCTCCACACTTATAGTTGTCTTGTCTCCACACTTATAGTTGTCTTGTCTCCACACTTATAGTTGTCTTGTCTCCACTTTTAGTTGTCTTGTCTCCACACTTTTAGTTCTCTTGTCACCTGGTTATGACATCCGCACCTGTCTCGTGAAGTCTTTCACCTGTCTTTTCACCTGTTTTTAATTTTTTACGGTGTGCTGCGTTGTAGTAGACGCTCCCAAGGCGGCCAGAGGAAACACTTTAAAGACACACTGAAAATATCACTGAAAGCTTTTCGAATTTATCTTGACACATGGGAGACTGCTGCTAAAGACCGTAATTCATGGTGTACATCATGACAATAACTTGCAATAACTTGTGAAGCAACCAGGACTGCAAGAGCTGTGAAGAAAAGGCTGGACAGAAAAACCACTGCAGTTGATCCTCTTGCTAAGACATCTGTCAACTGTCATTTACTGCCATTATAGTATCTTGTGGTGTATGGCAGAGGGGTCTTTGAGCCTGAGGAATTAAGGCCGCCTGGCTAGTGCAGTCGCCGCGAACTGTGCAGGTTAAGATTTCTTTTTGCCCCTGACAGAAAAAATCCCACACATTACCGAGGGATTGAACCCGGATCTCCCGAAGGAGAGTCTGGCATTGTAGCCACTCGGCCAGCCCTCCTCATCATGCTAAGACATAATCAGCAGTAAAATGCCAGTGTTGACAGCGATGTCATGTAAAAGGATATGCACACACAAAAAAAATTTACATTCAGTAAGCTGCCGTTGATTTATAGATGGTTGACAAAATAAATGCAAAGCAATATGCTTGCAAACTCCGCGGCTGAACCCTCAACTGGGTGTATCGGGGAGTTGTAAAATTGTCACCAACCCCTAAGCCACACATGCTGGTTTCAGTACAGTATCTCTCTTCATACTACAAATGCAATCTGTTGTACACATAGTTTAGTTGTGTATATTGTGTAGATTGTATTTGTGTACATATTGTACACATAGTTTTGTTGTGTAGGTGTAGACTGTATTTGTATACATATTGTACACATAGTTTAGTTGTGTATATTGTATTGGTATAGACTGTATTTGTGTACATATTGTACACAGTTTAGTTGTGTATATTGTGTAGACTGTATTTGTGTACATATTGTACACAGTTTAGTTGTGTATATTGTGTAGACTGTATTTGTGTACATATTGTACACAGTTTAGTTGTGTATATTGTATTGGTATAGACTGTATTTGTGTACATATTGTACACAGTTTAGTTGTGTATATTGTGTAGACTGTATTTGTGTACATATTGTACACAGTTTAGTTGTGTATATTGTATTGGTATAGACTATTTGTGTACATATTGTACACAGTTTAGTTGTGTATATTGTGTAGACTGTGTATATAGTGTATATTGTACACACAGTTTTGTTGTGTATATTGTGTAGACTGTATTTGTGTACATATTGTACACACAGTTTAGTTGTGTATATTGTGTTGGTGTAGACTGTTTGTGTACATATTGTACACATAGTTTAGTTGTGTATATTGTGTTGGTATAGACTGTATTTGTGTACATATTGTACACAGTTTAGTTGTGTATATTGTATTGGTATAGACTGTATTTGTGTACATATTGTACACAGTTTAGTTGTGTATATTGTGTAGACTGTATTTGTGTACATATTGTACACAGTTTAGTTGTGTATATTGTATTGGTATAGACTGTATTTGTGTACATATTGCACACAGTTTAGTTGTGTATATTGTGTAGACTTTATTTGTGTACATATTGTACACAGTTTAGTTGTGTATATTGTATTGGTATAGACTGTATTTGTGTACATATTGTACACAGTTTAGTTGTGTATATTGTATTGGTATAGACTGTATTTGTGTACATATTGTACATAGTTTAGTTGTGTATATTGTGTAGACTGTATTTGTGTACATATTGTACACACAGTTTAGTTGTGTATATTGTGTTGGTGTAGACTGTGTACATATTGTACACATAGTTTAGTTGTGTATATTGTGTTGGTATAGACTGTATTTGTGTACATATTGTACACACAGTTTAGTTGTGTATATTGTGTTGGTGTAGACTGTTTGTGTACATATTGTACACACAGTTTAGTTGTGTATATTGTGTTGGTGTAGACTGTTTGTGTACATATTGTACACACAGTTTAGTTGTGTATATTGTGTAGGTGTAGACTGTTTGTGTACATATTGTACACATAGTTTAGTTGTGTATATTGTGTTGGTATAGACTGTATTTGTGTACATATTGTACACATAGTTTAGTTGTGTAGGTGTAGACTGTATTTGTGTACATGTACACATAGTTTCGTTGTGTAGGTATAGACTGTATTTGTGTACATATTGTACACATAGTTTAGTTGTGTAGGTGTAGACTGTATTTGTGTACATATTGTACACACAGTTTAGTTGTGTATATTGTGTAGACTGTATTTGTGTACATATTGTACACACAGTTTAGTTGTGTATATTGTGTAGACTTTATTTGTATACATATTGTACACACAGTTTAGTTGTGTATATTGTGTAGACTGTATTTGTATACATATTGTACACATAGTTTAGTTGTGTATATTGTGTAGACTGTTTGTGTACATATTGTACACATAGTTTAGTTGTGTAGGTGTAGACTATATTTGTGTACATATTGTACACATAGTTTAGTTGTGTATATTCTGTTGGTATAGACTGTATTTGTATACATATTGTACACATAGTTTAGTTGTGTATATTGTGTAGACTGTTTGTGTACATATTGTACACATAGTTTAGTTGTGTATATTGTGTAGGTGTAGGACTGTATTTGTGTACATATTGTACACACTAGTTTTAGTTGTGTATATTGTGTAGGTGTAGACTGTATTTGTGTACATATTGTACACATAGTTTAGTTGTGTATATTGTGTATGTGTAGACTGTATTTGTGTACATATTGTACACACAGTTTAGTTGTGTATATTGTGTAGGTGTAGACTGTATTTGTATACATATTGTACACATAGTTTAGTTGTGTATATTGTGTAGGTGTAGACTGTATTTGTGTACATATTGTACACATAGTTTAGTTGTGTATATTGTGTAGGTGTAGACTGTATTTGTGTACATATTGTACACATAGTTTAGTTTGTATATTGTGTAGGTGTAGACTGTATTTGTGTACATATTGTACACACAGTTTAGTTGTGTATATTGTGTAGGTGTAGACTGTATTTGTTTACATATTGTACACATAGTTTAGTTGTGTATATGTGTAGGTGTAGACTGTATTGTGTACATATTGTACACATAGTTTAGTTGTGTATATTGTGTAGGTGTAGACTGTATTTGTGTACATATTGTACACATAGTTTAGTTGTGTATATTGTGTAGGTGTAGACTGTATTTGTGTACATATTGTACACATAGTTTAGTTGTGTATATTGTGTAGGTGTAGACTGTATTTGTGTACATATTGTACACATAGTTAGTTGTGTATATTGTGTAGGTGTAGACTGTATTTGTGTACATATTGTACACACAGTTTAGTTGTGTATATTGTGTAGGTGTAGACTGTATTTGTGTACATATTGTACACACAGTTTAGTTGTGTATATTGTGTAGGTGTAGACTGTATTTGTGTACATATTGTACACACAGTTTAGTTGTGTATATTGTGTAGGTGTAGACTGTATTTGTGTACATATTGTACACATAGTTTAGTTGTGTAGGTGTAGACTGTATTTGTATACATATTGTACACACAGTTTAGTTGTGTATATTGTGTTGGAATAGACTGTGTTTGTGTACATATTGTACACATAGCTTAGTTGTGTATATTGTGTAGACTGTTTGTGTACATATTGTACACTTAGTTTAGTTGTGTAGACTATTTGTATACATATTGTACACATAGTTTAGTTGTGTATATTGTGTTGGTATAGACTGTATTTGTGTACATATTGTACACATAGTTTAGTTGTGTATATTGTGTTGGTATAGACTGTATTTGTGTACATATTGTACACATAGTTTAGTTGTGTATATTGTGTTGGTATAGACTGTATTTGTATACATATTGTACACACAATTTAGTTGTGTATATTGTGTTGGTGTAGACTGTATTTGTGTACATATTGTACACATAGTTTAGTTGTGTATATGGTGTAGATATAGACTATGTGTGTATTTGTGTACATATTGTTTATCAACACATGATGTGTAAGTCCACAAGGACAAGTTGGTTCCATAGTAGATACCGCCAGTGGGTGTAAATTGTAGGCCTTGACGTATTTTCGACCAGGATATAGCAGGTGGGGTGGCCACTTCCCTTCCTCATCTGCCCTTCCCAGACAATTCCCAGAAAATTTGTATTTTTATGGACCTGGGTTCATCCCACAGCTATACTGGGCCCATCCCACAGCCATACTGGGTCCATCCCACAGCCATACTGGGTCCATCCCACAGCCATACTGGATCCATCCCATAGCCATACTGGGTCCATCCCACAGCCTTACTGGGTCCATCCCACAGCCTTACTGGATCCATCCCATAGCCATACTGGGTCCATCCCACAGCCTTACTGGGTCCATCCCACAGCCTTACTGGGTCCATCCCACAGCCGTACTGGTTAGAAAATATAATCCTGCCTCTGCTGGGGATTGAACCCAAACCTCTGTCCTGGTAGGCAGGTGCACTAAACACTTTGCCACTATCTATGTTATATGTAGATGTTCTGTTCTACAAGCATAAATTATGTTGGTGCAGTTTGTAGTAGAAAGATTGTGCTGTGTGAATTTGTCATTCTGTGCAATGAGTTAATAGATGTTTTATCATCTGTAGTATGAAGTCAAGGATGCTGGGATAGCAATCTTCAGAAGTACGGACCGGTTCATCTGTGGTGGAGACAGTACAGGCAAGGTGTGTGTGGATATATGTGCTGTCCTTGTATAGTGTGATGTGACAATACAGGCAAGGTGTGTGTGTGGATATATGTGCTGTCCTTATATAGTGTGATGTGACAGTACAGGCAAGGTGTGTGTGTGGATATATGTGCTGTCCTTATATAGTGTGATGTGACAGTACAGGCAAGGTGTGTGTGGATATATGTGCTGTCCTTATATAGTGTGATGTGACAGTACAGGCAAGGTGTGTGTGTGGATATATGTGCTGTCCTTATATAGTGTGATATGACAGTACAGGCAAGGTGTGTGTGTGGATATATGTGCTGTCCTTATATAGTGTGATGTGACAGTACAGGCAAGGTGTGTGTGGATATATGTGCTGTCCTTATATAGTGTGATGTGACAGTACAGGCAAGGTGTGTGTGTGGATATATGTGCTGTCCTTATATAGTGTGATGTGACAGTACAGGCAAGGTGTGTGTGTGGATATATGTGCTGTCCTTATATAGTGTGATGTGACAGTACAGGCAAGGTGTGTGTGTGTGGATATATGTGCTGTCCTTATATAGTGTGATGTGACAGTACAGGCAAGGTGTATGTGTGGATATATGTGCTGTCCTTATATAGTGTGACATGACAGGACTGGCAAGGTGTGTGTGTGGATATATGTGCTGTCCTTGTGTAGTGGGCTGTGACAGTACTGGCAAGGTATGTGTGGATATGAGGTATCCTCATATAGTGTGGTGGGACAGTACTGGAAAGGTATGTGAATATATTTACCTTCCTCATATAGTGTGATGTGACAGGCCTGGGGAGATGTGTATTTGACTTTCTTGCAGTATTCATGTGGCAGTTCTGAGTATGCATATATAATTACCTCACTTTATATGATGAGACAGAATTGTGAAGATTTCCTCAAAGTGTGATGAATCAGCATTGAGATATGTGGCAATATTTGATTTCCTCAAAGTGTGATGAATCAGCATTGAGATATGTGGCAATATTTGATTTCCTCAAAGTGTGATGAATCAGTATTGAGATATGTGGCAATATTTGATTTCCTCAAAGTGTGATGAATCAGTATTGAGATATGTGGCAATATTTGATTTCCTCAAAGTGTGATGAATCAGCATTGAGATGTGTGGCAATATTTGATTTCCTCAAAGTGTGATGAATCAGCATTGAGATGTGTGGCAATATTTGATTTCCTCAAAGTGTGATGAATCAGTATTGAGATGTGTGGCAATATTTGATTTCCTCAAAGTGTGATGAATCAGTATTGAGATATGTGGCAATATTTGATTTCCTCAAAGTGTGATGAATCAGTATTGAGATATGTGGCAATATTTGATTTCCTCAAAGTGTGATGAATCAGCATTGAGATATGTGGCAATATTTGATTTCCTCAAAGTGTGATGAATCAGTATTGAGATATGTGGCAATATTTGATTTCCTCAAAGTGTGATGAATCAGTATTGAGATATGTGGCAATATTTGATTTCCTCAAAGTGTGATGAATCAGCATTGAGATGTGTGGCAATATTTGATTTCCTCAAAGTGTGATGAATCAGCATTGAGATGTGTGGCAATATTTGATTTCCTCAAAGTGTGATGAATCAGTATTGAGATGTGTGGCAATATTTGATTTCCTCAAAGTGTGATGAATCAGTATTGAGATATGTGGCAATATTTGATTTCCTCAAAGTGTGATGAATCAGTATTGAGATATGTGGCAATATTTGATTTCCTCAAAGTGTGATGAATCAGCATTGAGATGTGTGGCAATATTTGATTTCCTCAAAGTGTGATTAGACAGTGTTAGGAAGGTTTGTACAAGTATTTGCTCACATAGTGTGATATACTATTGTTTAGTTTGTTTGTCCAGTTCATTTAAGCCAGTGTGAAGGTTTTCAGGTCTGTTTAGTCTTCTGTAACTTTGTTTTGACCTTGAGAATGAGTTCTTAGTGCCAACACTTTTGACCTCGACTGTGGTATGACAAGGATATCACATTGATAAAACGGCATACAGTAAAATGTTGGCATGAAATATAGCATGAAACTTGAACTGATATAACAAGATTAAGTGTAATACATCCTCTTCAGTGAAATTCATACACAAGACAGCATTGCAGAATACAGACAAATGTCAAGCGAATGAAAGGAAGAGCAGATCCTACTTGTACTCACACAAACTGTAGACATCGCTCCACTTCTGCAGACAGCATGCGGCGTCAACTGGCCTATACCTCATCTTTGTCAATTGCTTGGTCTGGCGCGGGCATGGGTGATCATGACCCTCCAGCCCTCTGTCATCCGATATTGTAATGTGGAAGTTATTTATATTATTTGTTGCCTAGCTGTTGAAGCTTTTAGAATACATTGTTCTGTATTCCTCTGCCTCTCTTACTTATTTTTCCTCCTACATAAAACAGATTCTCTATTCCAACTCTTCTACTGTGTTCAAGAGATTTAATCTTTTTTATGGTTTTGGTGATTGATCTAGTGACAGTGACAGATCTGGCTGCCTCAGCATCTTTCTTCTGTCTTCACATATTCTGAGCATTAAAAGAAGAAAAAAAAACACCAATGAATGAATCACCAAAAGATAAGTACAGTCGGTACGCTTTACTAGAACATGATCTCAAGTGACAAAATGGGCGTTGTACCTACAGCCTTCATCAGCACACAAACCACAGACACACTGATTGAATTGCATGAATATATATATGTGTGTGTGTGTAAAAGTTACTCATCAGTTAGCGCTTGTTTTTAAACACCCGATGTTCTGTTGCAGAGGTAGTGGGTTCAGCCCCTACATCGGCCAGTTTAAACATCCGATGTTCTGTTACAGAGGTAATGGATTCAACCCCTACATCGGCCAGTTTAAACATCCGATGTTCTGTTACAGAGGTAATGGATTCAACCCCTACATCGGCCAGTTTAAACATCCGATGTTCTGTTACAGAGGTAGTGGGTTCAACCCCTACATCGGCCAGTTTAAACATCCGATGTTCTGTTGCAGAGGTAGTGGGTTCAACCCCTACATCAGCCAGTTTAAACATCCGATGTTCTGTTACAGAGGTAGTGGGTTCAACCCCTACATCAGCCAGTTTAAACATCCAATGTTCTGTTGCAGAGGTAATGGGTTCAACCCCTACATCGGCCAGTTTAAACATCCAATGTTCTGTTGCAGAGGTAGTGGGTTCAACCCCTACATCGGCCAGTTTAAACATCCGATGTTCTGTTGCAGAGGTAGTGGGTTCAACCCCTACATCGGCCAGTTTGACTACAATGTTGGCTTCTTGCCCTTGACTTGGGGACATAAATTACAAGTACCTCTGGAGTCGGAGTGGGTTCGCCTGATGGTAAGGGTCACTGGTAATAGGGAATGCTAATCCACAAGCGAAAATCAGTCCAGTGCACTAGAAGTGGTAGCGCGTGTATGGACTACGCTTGAATTCGCAGCGAGCGAACATAAAAAACACAATAACGCTCATCAGTTTCCTTATGGAAGCCGTGTGTTGACCATTTCCATCCTCGTACTAATTCTATTAAAACAATGTCTCTGTGTCTCCAGTCTCTTCACTGTCTCATGACTTACTGTCCAGCATACGCATCCTTACAGAACAGGCCAGAAACTCTTCAGCCAGCAGAAAATCTGCATTTAATGACAACATTCTGTTGTCCCGGATGTGAGATCATTATGTTGTTTTAATTTCAGGTGACCATCTATGACACGAAAACCATGCGTGCGGAGCACACCTTGGATGCTCACAGCAGCTGTCTGTCAGACTTTGATATTCATGACAATTTACTCATCACTTGTGGCTTCTCTAGCAGGTATGTTCTTGGAGTCTTTAGGAGAGTTTTGTCAGTAAGACACCAGATTGGCCTGTTGATTGAAATCTGTTCACCCTCGATGTTTCTTATGTTATATTGAAACATTTGCTATGCCATTAGCTACAGGAAGAAATCAGTCTAGTCATTCACAAGTTATATTCAACATTTGCTACAACATTAGCTAATTATGCATAGTCAATCTAGCCATTCACAAGTTATATTCAACATTTGCCAAGACATTAGCTAATGAAGTATAGTAAATCTAGCCATTCACAAGTTATATTCAACATTAACTATTGGAGGAAATGAACAAGTGCTGTCACAATTAACCAGTGGAGCAAATAATTCTCATTTACGTGTCTATTAAAACATTAAATAAAGACATTAGCTTATCGAGCATAGCAGTATGACCATTTACACAGGCAATAAGCAAACTGAAAAACATCTAATGGCAGTGGAAATGTGGTTTCTGAGGAAAATATAAAGAGTACCATATATGGACAAAAACAAACGAGAAAGTCCTACAAGTAACAAATGAATGTGGACAAAATGTAACAAATATGTGGATACATCTTGAAAACTTGGTGACAACTGACAACATTGATGGGGGAAAAGAGCAAGGGGAAGGCTTGGCCTCATGGCATAGTTGGTACAAGAAGACAGATCTAATCCAAGACTGGCGATCGTGTGAGATGAACCATGACGACCTGCGCTTATCAGGATGGCACATAATGATGGTGACTGGGGGAGGGTGTGGCAAATTCCATTCCTGCTGCCTTTCCTTCCCAGTGATAATTCCTAGAAATTCCTAAAATGATCTGGCACCCATTTGAGGACCATTCTGGTTCCTATTTGAGGACCATTTTGATTCCCATTTGAATACAATTTTGGTTCCAATTTGAGGACCATTCTGGTTCCTGTTTGAGGACCATTCTGGTTCACATTTGAATACAATTTTGGTTCCCATTTGAGGACCATTCTGGCACCCATTTCAGGACCATTGTGGCACCCATTTCAGGACCATTGTGGCACCCATTTGAGGACCATTCTGGCACCCATTTGAAGACTGTCCTGGCTCCCATTTGAGGACCTTTCTGGTTCATATGACCAGATGGCACTCAATGAAGCATATCAGCATCATGCTGCCTGCCATAACCTAATCTTGTACCCATTTTATGAGGTTGCTTCTGAGCCCGGACCTTTGCAGTCATGAAAACAATCCAGCTGTGAGAGGGATTTGAACTTAGGACAGTATGGCTGGTAGGTGAATTCACTAGTCACTGAACTACTAGAACTCCTGAATAATGTATGCATGCTAAAATTATAGGTCATGTAAATGTCTTTGACCTAGATAATCTGGTCTAAGTAATTAGAGTTCTTATGCTTTGTTGTGATTACTCTCTCAGAATGAAAACACTGACACCAGACCGCCTTCTCATGGTGTATGATATGAGGGTGATGAGAGCAATGGCTCCCATTCAGATCTCAATAGATCCAACATTCCTGAGGTTTGTGCCAACAATACCAAATCATTTGGTAGTGGTCTCCCAGGTCAGTAGTGCTATATATAATGTCCTAGATCTTTAATCAACTTGTTGCTTGGACATTCATACATTGTTTTGTTTGTGAACCTCTTCCAGTGGCCACAAACCCTGGTGCTGTACATTCAAACCCTATTCCACTTCTTGCACACCTTATCATCTGCACCATCATCTACGTGCTGCTTAGACCCTCACACATTTGTTGAATAAACCCTGACACTCTTGTTTGCCTACACCCTCACACACTTCTGACCTGCACTTACACATCTTTGGCCTAGACTCTTGCACAGTTGAGTTGTAATTAAGTCTGATGTAAATTGAGTTGTAATTCTTAAGTCTGATGTTAGCTCAAGAACCAGTGTGTTGTGGAGCTCCCCATACTCTCTGTTAGCTCAAGAACCAGTGTGTTGTGGAGCTCCCCATACTCTCTGTTAGCTCAGGAACCAGTGTGTTGAGCAGTGGAACTAATCTGTGGAGAAGCTCATCTGTGGAGAATCTCATCTGTGGAGAATCTCATCTGTGGAGAATCTCATCTGTGGAGAATCTCATCTGTGGAGAAGCTCATCTGTGGAGAATCTCATCTGTGGAGAATCTCATCTGTGGAGAATCTCATCTGTGGAGAAGCTCATCTGTGGAGAATCTCATCTGTGGAGAAGCTCATCTGTGGAGAAGCTCATCTGTGGAGAATCTCATCTGTGGAGAATCTCATCTGTGGAGAAGCTCATCTGTGGAGAAGCTCATCTGTGGAGAATCTCATCTATGGAGAATCTCATCTGTGGAGAATCTCATCTGTGGAGAATCTCATCTGTGGAGAAGCTCATCTGTGGAGAAGCTCATCTGTGGAGAATCTCATCTGTGGAGAATCTCATCTGTGGAGAATCTCATCTGTGGAGAATCTCATCTGTGGAGAATCTCATCTGTGGAGAATCTCATCTGTGGAGAATCTCATCTGTGGAGAAGCTCATCTGTGGAGAATCTCATCTGTGGAGAATCTCATCTGTGGAGATGCTCATCTGTGGAGAATCTCATCTGTGGAGAAGCTCATCTGTGGAGAATCTCATCTGTGGAGAAGCTCATCTGTGGAGAATCTCATCTGTGGAGAATCTCATCTGTGGAGAAGCTCATCTGTGAAGAAGCTCATCTGTGGAGAATCTCATCTGTGGAGAATCTCATCTGTGGAGAATCTCATCTGTGGAGAAGCTCATCTGTGGAGAAGCTCATCTGTGGAGAAGCTCATCTGTGGAGAAGCTCATCTGTGGAGAATCTCATCTGTGGAGAATCTCATCTGTGGAGAATCTCATCTGTGGAGAAGCTCATCTGTGGAGAAGCTCATCTGTGGAGAAGCTCATCTGTGGAGAATCTCATCTGTGGAGAATCTCATCTGTGGAGAAGCTCATCTGTGGAGAAGCTCATCTGTGGAGAAGCTCATCTGTGGAGAAGCTCATCTGTGGAGAAGCTCATCTGTGGAGAAGCTCATCTGTGGAGAAGCTCATCTGTGGAGAAGCTCATCTGTGGAGAAGCTCATCTGTGGAGAAGCTCATCTGTGGAGAAGCTCATCTGTGGAGAATCTCATCTGTGGAGAATCTCATCTGTGGAGAAGTTCATCTGTGGAGAAGCTCATCTGTGGAGAAGCTCATCTGTGGAGAATCTCATCTGTGGAGAAGCTCATCTGTGGAGAATCTCATCTGTGGAGAAGCTCATCTGTGGAGAATCTCATCTGTGGAGAATCTCATCTGTGGAGAAGTTCATCTGTGGAGAAGCTCATCTGTGGAGAAGCTCATCTGTGGAGAATCTCATCTGTGGAGAAACATGGTGACCATTGGAGAGTTAACCAGACTGGGAACCAAGTCTGTTCAAAGACTGTACAATATACATTTGTAACTTTGATTATAATCTACTTGGTCATCATAACTGCCAGTTCATTGTTAACAATCCAACTTCATTATTAGTTTATAAACATGATTTAAAAAAATATTAATCTCCTCTGTCAGTTACAACAATAAATGTATTACATCCTGTATTGGATAAGCTTTTGGCTTCTAGTGTAAACCAAACTATTATTGCTTGTCGACCGCTTCTAGTACTTGGTTTGTTTGTAACAGCAGTATATTGACTGAACCTTACAACTCGTGATGAACTTTATCACTGTTATTGTGAGTACTCTGTGATGTTACATGAAGCTTCTTACACAATGATCATAAACTTTAGTTGTTGTCAGTGTCATCTTTGCCTGAACCTTTCAGACCATGTGCCTTCCCAACACACCCTACAGCTATACAGCCACACTTTTCCACTCTTGTTTCATTTTTATTTTTACATTTGTACTTCTTTCTTGCTGCATGGAGGTAAATCATTATGTGTTTATTCATTATTTGTTATACAGATGGGAAGTTTCCAGCTTGTGGAGACAATCACTGGAGGTACCCCTAACACGCGATTGACCTACCCAGTGGATACCCGTGGGGCGTGCATTGTTGCTTTTGATGTTTCTACATCTTACCAATCTCTGGCATTTGGGGATAGTGCAGGTAACCATTGCTCACATGCTTCATTTCATGTCACAGATTCTGTGAATCCATCATGTCACACTTATTGTGCTAATCCATTATGTCACAGATTGTTTAATTCCATCATATCATAGATTGTGCTTTTTCATCACATCACAGATTATGCTACTCCACCATGTCACAGATTGTGCTACTCCACCATGTCACAGATTGTGCTACTCCACCATGCCACAGATTGTGCTACTCCACCATGCCACAGATTGTTTTATTCCATCATGTCACAGATAGTGTTATTCCATCATGGAATAATGCAATCTGTGACATGATGGAATAACAATCTCTGTGACATGATGGTATAACACTATCTGTGACATGATGGAATAACACAATCTGTGACATGATGGAATAACAATCTCTGTGACATGATGATATAACAATCTCTGTGACATGATGGTATAACACTATCTGTGACATGATGGAAAAGCAATCTCTGTGACATGATGGTATAACACTATCTGTGACATGATGGAATAACAATCTCTGTGACATGATGGTATAACACTATCTGTGACATGATGGAATAACAATCTCTGTGACATGGTGGAATAACACAATCTGTGACATGATGGAATAACACAATCTGTGACATGATGGAATAACACAATCTGTGACATGATGGTATAACAATCTCTGTGACATGATGGAATAACAATCTCTGTGTCTGTCTTTCCATGGTATTCTTTTCATATTCCTCAGAAACCACATTTCCATAGCCATCAGATGTTTTTCAGATTGACTGCTCATTGTCCACGCTTCACATCCATACAACAGTCCAGGTTCTATTATAAGGTGCCCAGATTATTTCCTTGTCAGAGACATCTAGAGTATCTATTTAAGGCTGGTCAGAACTGCTGCTAAAACATGCAGGTTAACAAAAATTCAACAGAAATAATTCTTTATTGTAAATCATCATCCATTATCTTGCCAGATGGCATGGGTGATCCTGCCTCTCCACAAATTACGATCTCCGACGTCATGGATCAGTTAGTGTGTTGACTCCCTTCCATGCCATGACACAAGACTGTCAAGAATCATCTCCTGTGTCAAGAATCATCTCCTGCTGTCTTCCTCTATCTCTTTTTCCACAAATCTTTCCAGTTGCCACAACACATTCCAGTTTTTGTTTTCTCATAACATGGCCAAAAAAATGACTGCCTCTTTCTGATGTTTGTGATAAATCTTTGCAACTCAGCTTCCCTTAAAACATCCTGATTGCTCATTTTGGCTGTTTAGTTAATAATGAAAAAGCCTGTTGTAAATAAAAAGATTGACAGTCATCTGTTCTGTATTGCAGGGCATGTTCATCTGTATGGTACATCTCCGAATGGTTTTGCCTTCAATGCCTACTCTGAGCCAACAGAGTTTGCTGATCCGGTAAGACACTGTCATTCTTTCACACACCTTTCCTGTTCTAATTTTAATGCTAGGTGTCAAGAATGGTATTTACATTTTTTTTCTGTAATTTATTATAATTTTAATAGAGGACCTCCTGAAATTCAGCCGGCATAAGTGGAACTGGATATCATCTGTGAAGAATCTAAAGAAGAAATTTAAGTTATCAAACTGCTGAAAGATGGAAAAGCTGCCAGCCCAGATGGTATCCCATCAGAAGCTGTTACTCCCCCGATGTGTCTCCACCTTGCCACGGTGGGGAAGCTTGAGTGTCCCACTGACCCCAAGCGCTGTGCCAATGGATATAAACTACATATTGGACAGCTATTGGGATAGGGACCAGACTAAGAGAGACACAACCTGCTGCTCTGCAGGTAGACTGAGGATAGCAGTCAAAATTTGAACTCGGGTGCACGAAGCCACAAACTTTGTCCAGACACACTTACACAAAGGCCTCCATCTGAGAGATGTAGCTGAAACGCCTCTAAGCTACTACCCTTGGATGAGAGAGCCGAGCCAATACTCACCTACCGAAAAATGGAGGTGAGATACTGAGAACGCTACATGCCCAGTTCAGATACCTGTCTGAAGGCTCTCAGCTGGGGGATATGAGGGATCCCCGGATGAGAGGGCCTGGCCGTTTCTCGCTCACTGCTGTACGGAGGTAAGGTGCTGAGCCGGCAGCACATGTAGCCTACCTCGTGAGCGAGTACAAAAAGGTTGATGAAATGCCCCAGTCGAATGAAATGGTTACGAAAACAGTCTGTTTCTAACTCGTAGAGAGTAGACAAAGGTGGAAAAACGTCTCAATAACACGAAATGGAACGCACAGCTAGTGAATCCATTGCGTAGTGCGAAGTCCGAAGCGAAAGCTTACCTAGTGGATGTCGCCTGCAGACTGACCATTCTTGGTGTGTGCTTGAGCGACCAGTGGCAAGCGAGATGCCCAACACATGGAAGTGAGGAAATAAAGCAGCCATGAGCAGGACGAGGCAACTCCTCGGGTGAGCCCAGCCTCAGAGCAATATGTGCCGGCTCTGCAATCATGGAAGCCTCCTTGGATAGCGAGTGAATGCCCATGGTCTGCCCCTGCCTTCCATTGAGGGTCGACCGTGATGTCTTTTATCATTCTATCTTGACCAGCTGAGTTGTGGGCGACATCACAACAATAATTCTAACGTGCCTCGAAACTCGAGGAAGGCTAACCTCATTAAAAAATGCCCGCCGAAGCTGGAAGTGCCGTCCTACGGGTGGCAAAATAAAAATTAGCACTACGCATTTACGTCCAAGTGAAATGTCTTGTCCGAATGTCTCTCGTGCTAGGAACAGCTCTGACTAACTAGTTTCTGAATGCCGCTCTTGTTCGGAACAGCTCTGACTAGATAGTTTTCCGAATGTCCGTTGTGCCTGGAACAGCTCTGACAGGCACAGCGACAAGCACATGTCCGTGTCGAAAACTCGCTGAGTGGATACTGTCTCCAGACCTGTCTGGTTTGTGCGGGAACGGCCCGGGGCGAACGAAATTCCAATATATTGAAGTGAAGAATTAAAGCAGCCATGAGCAGGACGTGATGATTCCCTCGGTGAGCCCAGCACCAGGGCGCTATGTGCCGGCCCTGCAATTATGGAAGCAACCTTAGATGGCGGAAAATGCCATGGACTGTCCCTGCCTTCCTTTAAGGGTTGACCATTGTCTTCGACCGTTCCAACTTGGCCAGCTGGGTTGTGGATGGTACCGCAAAAGCGAGTCTCCCAGGAATGCTACCTGGTCAAAAAAGCACGCTATAGCTGGATGTGTCGGCCTACGGGTTTCGGCCCAAGGCGCATAACAGGCACACCGCAATCACATCTGAAAAAACACTCCGGATGAACGCAAAGAAGAAGAAGCTGTTAAATTCAGTATAGACACTTCAGCTGAATTACTACACAAATAATTTAGTAGCTTATGAGAGACTGAAGAAATACAAGCAGACTGTTGACCCAGTTTGTCTTTTATTATTACTTGTAGCTGTTCACCCTGACATTTTGTCTTGTATTGTGCGCAGGTGGAAGCTCTTGAACCTATTGATATCAATGATGAACTGGCAGCTTACTCCAGCATTCCAATGCCTTATCCTGCCCAGGGTCCACTAGTCTCCGACTTCCCAGAGGAGATGATGGCCAGAATCTACAGGTAATTGATATTGCCTGAACATTATTATTGATTTCAGGAACGTGGCGTGGAATCGGACATGGAATTTAACATGGACAAAGCCTTAAGTTCGTACCGGAATACGATCAGCATTGGCAGTAGTGGGTTTTGCTCAATATTTAAATGATTTCAGGAACAACACCCTATTCTTGCTGTAATATTTAAGAGCAACAAATTCTGCAGTAATATGGCATTTGTCTGTTCAAGTTTTTGACAACAAAAACAAGTATTGAAATCATTCCTACCGTTTTGATTTTAAGACAGCAGTCTTTTCAGATCCATGCAGTCTTTGTGTAGTCTCTTGACTCCTAGACACAGATCTATGTTATCTTTCTGTAGTCTGTTGAGACCTGGACACAGATCCATGCAGTCTTTCTGTAGTTTCTTGACTCTTAAAACACAGATCCATGCTATCTTCCTAGACACAGATCCATGCATTATTTCTGTAGTCTGACCCCTAGACACAGATCCATGCTATCTTTCTGTAGTCTTGACTCCTTGACATAGATCCATGCATTATTTCTGTAGTCTGACTCCTAGACACAGATCCATGCAGTCTTTCTGTAGTCTGACTCCTAGACACAGATCCATGCAGTCTTTCTGTAGTCTGACTCCTAGACACAGATCCATGCATTATTTCTGTAGTCTGACTCCTAGACACAGATCCATGCAGTCTTTCTGTAGTCTGACTCCTAGACACAGATCCATGCATTATTTCTGTAGTCTGACTCCTAGACACAGATCCATGCATTATTTCTGTAGTCTTGACTCCTTGACATAGATCCATGCATTATTTCTGTAGTCTGACTCCTAGACACAGATCCATGCATTATTTCTGTAGTCTGACTCCTAGACACAGATCCATGCATTATTTCTGTAGTCTGATTCCTAGACACATATCCATGCATTATTTCTGTAGTCTGATTCCTAGACACATATCCATGCTATCTTTCTGTAGTCTTGACTCCTTGACATAGATCCATGCTATCTTTCTGTAGTCTGACTCCTAGACACAGATCCATGCATTATTTCTGTAGTCTGACTCCTAGACACAGATCCATGCATTATTTCTGTAGTCTGACCCCTAGACACAGATCCATGCATTATTTCTGTAGTTAGTTAGTTAGTTAGTCGACAGATCATCCTCGTTGCACATCGGACCATTCAGTCCATAAGTGCTCGGATCCCCTCCTCAGCAAATCCTGCAGTGTGTAGCGGCTAACGACGCCAGTTCTGTGTTGGTTTATCAATCTTCTTTGGCTTCCTGCATAGTGTTCTTGTTTGGCCACCCCTCTTTTAATTTGCTGCTCTCGCAGTCTGGCCATTGTTGTAGATTCACAGTCATCACTTGGTTCTTGCAAAAATTATTTCTGTAGTCTGACTCCTAGACACAGATCCATGCAGTCTTTCTGTAGTCTGACTCCTAGACACAGATCCATGCATTATTTCTGTAGTCTGACTCCTAGACACAGATCCATGCAGTCTTTCTGTAGTCTGACTCCTAGACACAGATCCATGCATTATTTCTGTATTCTGACTCCTAGACACAGATCCATGCAGTCTTTCTGTAGTCTGACTCCTAGACACAGATCCATGCATTATTTCTGTATTCTGACTCCTAGAGACAGATCCATGCAGTCTTTCTGTAGTCTTGACTCCTAGACACAGATCCATGCATTATTTCTGTAGTCTGACTCCTAGACACAGATCCATGCAGTCTTTCTGTAGTCTGACTCCTAGACACAGATCCATGCATTATTTCTGTAGTCTGATTCCTAGACACATATCCATGCTATCTTTCTGTAGTCTTGACTCCTTGACATAGATCCATGCTATCTTTCTGTAGTCTGACTCCTAGACACAGATCCATGCATTATTTCTGTAGTCTGACTCCTAGACACAGATCCATGCAGTCTTTCTGTAGTCTGACCCCTAGACACAGATCCATGCATTATTTCTGTAGTCTGAGTCCTAGACCCAGATCCATGCTATCTTTCTGTAGTCTTGACTCCTTGACATAGATCCATGCATTATTTCTGTAGTCTGACTCCTAGACACAGATCCATGCATTATTTCTGTAGTCTGACTCTTAGACACAGATCCATGCAGTCTTTCTGTAGTCTGACTCCTAGACACAGATCCATGCATTATTTCTGTAGTCTGACTCCTAGACACAGATCCATGCATTATTTCTGTAGTCTGACTCCTAGACACAGATCCATGCATTATTTCTGTAGTCTGACTCCTAGACACAGATCAATGCATTATTTCTGTAGTCTCAGGAGGTACCGTGTCCATTTCTAACTGTTGTGAGTCCAGTTATGGGTGATCAATTGCACATTAAGTATGTGAGCTCTTTCCTGAATCAATTTGTCAGATGCCTATTGTTGTTGTGTGCACAAGCAACACACAGAAATGTCTGAAATAATTGTTGAGGAGCCCTTGGGACCACAAAGACAGCATTTAAACAAATTAACAAGTTTTAATTGGCTCTGAAAGAAGGAGATTGGAGAACACACTAGGCAATCCATCCATCATGTGCCATGCCGATAAGCGTGGGCGGTCATGTTTTGCCATCTTGCTCGATCACCAGAGTCGTGGATCAGCTCTGTGTTCCTGTCTCGGCCATGCCACTTGGTCAAGCCATCTAGGCATTTACTTCTCTGTCTTCCCCTTGGTCTCTTCCCTTCAATCTTGCCAGTTGTCACCAAGTTCTCCAAGTCATTTCTTCTCATAACATATCCCAAAAATTGTGACTGTCTATGTCTGACTCTAATCAGTTTACGATCTTCATCTATTTCTTGAAGGACTTGTTTATTGATTTTTCCACTAGACAATATAACAGTTTAAAGCAATAGTTATCCTACAGGAACAACATGTACTTATGAAGTGTTCCAGCAGCGAGGTGTCATTTGGAGTGGACAGATTTGAATCTATCACCTCCAGACAATGACACTGCCTCACTGCAGGAACAACATGTACTTATGAAGTGTTCCAGCAGCGAGGTGTCATTTGGAGTGTACAGATTTGAATCTATCACCTCCAGACAATGACACTGCCTCACTGCAGGAACAACATGTACTTATGAAGTGTTCCAGCAGCGAGGTGTCATTTGGAGTGGACAGATTTGAATCTATCACCTCCAGACAATGACACTGCCTCACTGCAGGAACAACATGTACTTATGAAGTGTTCCAGCAGCGAGGTGTCATTTGGAGTGGACAGATTTGAATCTATCACCTCCAGACAATGACACTGCCTCACTGCAGGAACAACATGTACTTATGAAGTGTTCCAGCAGCGAGGTGTCATTTGGAGTGGACAGATTTGAATCTATCACCTCCAGACAATGACACTGCCTCACTGCAGGAACAATGTGTACTTATGAAGTGCTCCAGCTGCGAGGCACTGTCATTTGGAGTGGACAGATTTGAATCCTAGCTTGGTAAACATAGCTTTCAATTATGTTGTCTAGTTTATCTCTACTTGTTTCTTCTACTTGTATGAGTGCCAATCAATATTTGATAATTTGTTCAATCATAGACATGTGTGCCTGCTTATGTTGTACATATGAGATTGTTCAAGCTGCTGTTACGGCTAGAGTTTCAAACTGAAATAACCACCTATAAGAGAATATCTATAGCATGTGTGACCCTTGCTGGAGTTTGTGAACTGAGCTATGAACTCTTAGAGTGGCCGTTCAAGTGAGGAGTTCAGAGCACTCGTGGTTAATTATAAGTGTACCGAAGATGTTCCTTAAATGCAACACGTGAATCGATCAACCCAATAACTTGCTGATATATTTGAGGCTGTGGCAGTTAGAACTTACAGTATTAGAAATGTGCTTTGATCAGTATCATCAAGTGCTCTGCCAGCTGGTGTAGGCGCTCATCTCTCCACGGATCTTGGTGGTCTGGATCAACTCTGCTGCTGTTATTCTGTCCATCCAGCATCATTTCTTTCGGGATGCCCTTTTAGACGTCACAATGTTTTCAATGCCTCTCTTCACATTACATGACAGAAGAAATGTTGATTTGATACTTTTAGCTACAGGCAGGAAATGTGTTTGTTTATTTCAGAAAACCAATACCTATTGATTCTGAGATTCTTCGGACCATGAAAGTCTACCAGAACATTGGCTATGCTCCAAATACTAACAAGCAGAAGAGGAATGTGTGTCCTTACGACCTCATAGATAAGACTTCCAAAGACTGGAAGTCCAGTGTGCCAGAATCTCCCATGGGAAGGGGTAAGTATACTCCTAGCTGAGGTTACCATCAATCCAAGTACTGGAGGAGAGGTGGTGGAGAGTAGGCTAGGTAATATATACTGACGTCTGTGCTGGGTATGTATGGAAGTCAGATGTACCAGTCTCTTGTAGCATGTAGTTAGCTAGCTGTAGTAGTAATCCGGTAAATGGAATTCGATAGCTGTAGAAGTAATTCAATGAACCAAGAATCTAGTGGCTATGGAAGTTATCCACTAAACAGAGAATCCAGTGGCTACAGAAGTAATCCAGTGAAACAGGAATCCATTAACTGTAAATGTAATTCAGTGAATCTAGAATCAAATAGCTACAGAAGTGAATAAGTAAACAGGGAATCAGTTATCTGTAGAAGTAATCCAGTGGCTACAGAAGAGATCCAGTGGCTACAGAAGAGATCCAGGGACGCAGAGGTGTTTCCAAGGCACCAGGACTGGGTTCTATACTGGCCAAGACCTATTGACGTGTCCTCGTCGAGCGTCCTGGGCAACAGGTCCCTTTGGGGTCCTGGCTAAAGTCAGTAGGATCCTCCGAAGTCGGAGAGTGTCTGCCTGTACGGCGAGAAACCACCAGTCTGCACACCCAATAAGCCAGACATGGGACAACGGATACTCACGCAAACCTCAGGTCCTGTATGACATCACACTGATGTTGGACAGCAGGATGTCTTCATCCGGCATACAGGGCTTTGCGCTGGAGTTCACAGCCAGCGAACACAAGCAAGCAAGCAAGAAGTAATCCAGTGAATCAGAAATCCATTAGCTGTAGGTGTAATTCAGTGAATTGGGAATCGAATAACTACAGAAGTAATTAATTAATAGGGAATCATTTATCTGTAGAAGTAATACAGCTGCTGCCTTATGGTGTTGTCCTAATATTTTACAGTATTATCTTGTTACAACTCAAGTGAGTCAAGACAATCTCTATACTCAATTCAGGAGATGACCCATTTATGACAGTGCCTAAAAGATATCGCCGTGTCGACATTAAGTACTCCAAGCTCGGAGTGGAGGATTTTGACTTCCGTCACTACAACAAAACCAACCTAGCTGGCTTGGAGCCGCACATTCCTAATGCTTACTGCAACTCGATGCTTCAGGTAAACTCAATACCTAAGGTAAACTCCATGATTCATGTAAACTCACTTTCCAAATGCCTACTTGGTAAACTCGTTCATCTCAGGGTACATGTTCCGTTGTCAGTGGTGGGTCTTGTGAATGCTGGCAGAAAGCTATCAGGATATTTAAATATTGAGCACAACCCACTACTGGCAACGCCGATCGCATTCTGGTATGAACCTAAGGCCTATCCACGTCAATATGGAAGCACTATACTCGAGTTTCGCCCTCTTTTTGAGCTCATCAGTAGTGCATATCCCTGACCAGATCCGGAAACAGTCCCAGATCACGCGTGTGAAGCGGGTGTGTAACCACGCGGACACACTGGACACACCAAATTATCACAACAGAACATCACAACGCTACACATCGTAGGCTATGCTCAAGGATCAAGATATTGTTTGTCCAGGAAAAAGCCTACAGAAAATCTCTCACTAGTAATTCTTAACGATGAATGGGCCAATTATTCTCCACAATGAATGGGTCAGATATTCTGCCCAATGAATGGGTCAGATATTTTGCACAATGAATGGGTGAGATATTCTCCACAATGGACGGGTCAGATATTCTCCACAGTGAATGGATAAATTATCTGGGTGAATGGTTCAGATATTATCCACAGTGAATGGGTAAATCATCTGGGTGAATAGGTAAAATATTCTCTAGTCCAGCGGTTCTCAACCAGTGGGGAATTCCCGGGGGGTGGGGGGGGGGGGGGGGGGGGGGGGTGGGGGGGGGGGATGAAGACCATTTCAAGATCACGTTAATATAAGAACCTATTACTTGATATTGTTTTTCCCTTCATACTCTACAATTAAGTACGTCTCATCCTTCTAAACTTCATTTGATAAAGTCAGTAGACCCACAAATCATGTTTTATGTGAATGTCTAGACTTGTTTTAGTTTATGCTATTAAATTTACCTTCCATTTTTACGTTTACTGTGTATGGGTGGGGGATTTTTAGATAGGAAATATCCGGGAAGGTTAACCCGGTCAACAAATGCCCGCAGAAGTCGGATGTGTCGGCCTAACGGCGCAAGAACGCAGCTCTGCTGTAAACAGGCACAACGCAATCACATCCGAAAAAAAAACTCCGGATGAACGAAGAAGAAGAAGAAGATAGGAAATATTAAAGTGGGGGGGGGGGGGGATGACATTCTGAAAATACGGTGAAGGGGGGTGGGGCACGGGCCACATTTTTTATGGGGGGGGGGGGGGGAGAGAATGACATTCTGAAAATATGGCGAAGGGGGGCACAGGCCAAAAAAGGTTGAGAACCACTGCTCTAGTCAGTGGGTTAAATATTCTCCACAATAAATAGGTCAAATATCCTCCAACTGAATAGGTCAGATATTTTCTACAGTCAGTGGGTTAAATAATTATGCACAGTGAATGTCAGGGTCCTGGTGACTGTTTTGTTTATCAGGGCCTTGGCGACTGTCTTCTGCTGTGGTCATCATGAAGAGCAGCATGTTGCCAGCAGAGCACCAACCCTGGAGAACATGCAGAGAGAGCATCATTCCCCTGGAAGATGGTCTTGCTTTGGACTACGCCTTGCGAACCTTGGCAGAGTGATTGAGTAGATCTTCCCCTTCAGAAATGAGTGGAAATATTTCTCTCTGTGATGGAGACATTGCTAGTCCCATGGGTTGATACATTTCATGGACCTTTAAAAAAAAAGTTTTTGTTTTTTAATAGCACAGACAATGGACATTTGAACCTTGTCATTTAGTAGCACACACAATTAATGGACATTTGAACTTCATTTAAATACCCAAAGAAAACATGGTAGTCCCCTAGCAGATACTGACGATGGGAAGGGAAATTGTGTTAGCCCTTCAGATATTCCAGGCCACTCACTGCATCTGTGACTGGGCGGCCAGTTCTCTCCCTTGTCACCATGTCTTCCAAGACAATTCACAGAAGTTCTGAACATTGTCTAGCACCCAGTGTAATGAGGCTATATCAACCACAGCCATACTGAACATTGTCTAGCACCCAGTTTGATGAGGCTAGGTCAACCACAGCTATACTGAACATTGTCTAGCACCCAGTTTGATGAAGCTAGGTCAACCGTAGCCATACTGAACATTGTCTAGCACCCAGTTTGATGAGGCTATGTCAACCACAGCCATGCTGAACATTGTCTAGCACCCAGTTTGATGAGGCTAGGTCAACCGTAGCCATACTGAACATTGTCTAGCACCCAGTGTAATGAGGCTAGGTCAACCGTAGCTATACTGAACATTGTCTGGCACCCAGTTTGATGAGGCTATGTCAACCACAGCCATACTGAACATTGTCTAGCACCCAGTTTGATGAGGCTAGGTCAACCACAGCTATGCTGAACATTGTCTAGCACCCAGTTTGATGAAGCTAGGTTCAACCGTTAGCCATCTGAACATTGTCTAGCACCCAGTTTGATGAGGCTATGTCAACCACAGCCATTACTGAACATTGTCTAGCACTCCAGTGATAATGAATCTAGGTCAACCGTAGCCATACTGAACATTGTCTAGCACCCAGTTTGATTTTTGGGGAGGGCTCAGGTCAACTCAACAGCATACTGAACATTGTCTAGCACCCAGTGTAATGAAGCTAGGTCAACCGTAGCCATACTGAACATTGTCTAGCACCCAGTGTAATGAAGCTAGGTCAACCACAGCCATACTGAACATTGTCTAGCACCCAGTGTAATGAAGCTAGGTCAACCACAGCCATACTGAACATTGTCTAGCACCCAGTGTGAATGAAGCTAGTCACACAGCCATACTGACATTGTCTAGCACCAGTGTAATGAAGCTAGGTCAACCGTTAGCATACTGAACATTGTCTAGCACCAGTTTGATGAGCTATGTCAACCACAGCCATACTGAACATTGTCTAGCACCAGTTTGATGAGGCTATGTCAACCACAGCCATACTGAACATTGTCTAGCACCCAGTTTGATGAGGCTATGTCAACCACAGCCATACTGAACATTGTCTAGCACCCAGTTTGATGAGGCTATGTCAACCACAGCCATACTGAACATTGTCTAGCACCCAGTTTGATGAGGCTATGTCAACCACAGCCATACTGAACATTGTCTAGCAACCCAGTGTTAATGAGGCTAGGTCAAACCGTTAGCTATGCTTAACTGAACATTGTTCTGGCACCCAGTTTGATGAGGCTATGTCAACCACAGCCAGTGCCTGAACCATCGTCTAGCACCCAGTTTTGATGAGGCTAGGTCAACCGTAGCCATACTGAAACATTGTCTAGCACCCAGGTGCTAATGAGGCTAGGTCAACCGTTAGCTATACTCGAACATTGTCTGGCCACCCAGTTTGATTGAGGCTATGTCAACCCCCTACAGCCCATAACTTGAACATTGTCTAGCACCCAGTTTGAAGAGGCTAGGTCAACTACAGCCATGCTGAACATTGTCTAGCACCCAGTTTGATGAGGCTAGGTCTACCGCAGCCATACTGAACATCGATTATGTGGTTGTTTCGGGATTTGAAATTTAAATATTGAGCACAACCCACTACTGGCACCGCCGATCGCATTCTGGTATGAACCTAAGGCCTATCCACGTCAATATAGAAGCACTATACTCGAGTTTCGCCCTATACTGAACATTGTCTAGCACCCAGTTTGATGAGGCTATGTCAACCACAGTCATACTGGTTGGGAACATATACTCCTGCCTCTACTGGGGTCGACCACAGCCATACTGGTTGGGAACATGTACTCCTGCCTCTGCTGGGGTCGACCACAGCCATACTGGTTGGGAACATATACTCCTGCCTCTGCTGGGGTCGACCACAGCCATACTGGTTGGGAACATGTACTCTGCCCTCTGCTGGGGTCGACCACAGCCATACTGGTGGGAACATGTACTCCTGCCTCTGCTGGGTCGACCACAGCCATACTGGTTGGGAACATATACTCCTGCCTCAGCTGGGGTCGACCACAGCCATACTGGTTGGGAACATATACTTCTGCCTCTGCTGGGGTCGACCACAGCCATACTGGTTGGGAACATGTACTCCTGCCTCTGCTGGGGTCGACCACAGCCATACTGGTTGGGAACATATACTCCTGCCTCAGCTGGGGTCGACCACAGCCATACTGGTTGGGAACATATACTTCTGCCCCTGCTGGGGTCGACCACAGCCAAACTGGTTGGGAACATTAACACTGCCTCTGCTGGGACTGAGCCCAGGCCCCTGTCCTGGCAGGCAGGCTCACTGACTGCAGGGCCATCACAGCTCCTGTCAGTTAGTATGACAACACAGTTGATGGCCATGTACATGGTCAATTACTGGGACACATGGCTAGTAGACTTGTGAATTGATGTTCAGTTAGGACATACAGGTACCCATCATTTCTCAGTGTCCAGGTAAGTGCCAGAGGCTTCGCTACCTCATGGCTTCTGGTCTCTGGCATCTCCTTCACCTGGAGATCACTTCTGCCTGTGATGACTGGCAAGTGTCTCTAGCAAGTTTCTCTGGCATGTCTCTCTAGCAGCTCTCTCTAACAATTGTGTGTTATTCCCCAGGTGCTGTACTACATCGAACCACTACGCTGTGCCTTACTGGGCCATGTTTGTGAACGAGAGTTCTGTTTGTCATGTGAACTGGGTTTCCTGTTTCACATGCTAGACTCACAGAAAGGCAACACATGCCAGGTAAGCTAGATTTTTCATGTTTTCTTCAAGCAAATTTTCTTTGTCTTAATCACAAGCAAATATTTCAAAATATTTTAATTGTTGAACAATTTCTATGATTTTTCTTGAAAGCCTTTTCAAGTTACATTTTCAAAGCACATATATCTTTGATAATAAAAATCTGGAGGACAGAAGAATTACCCCATGACTGGAAAGAGTCATTATTGATACCTATCTTTAAGAAAGGAGCCCAATGTGGAAATTATACAGGAATATCACCACTGTCCACAAGCTATAAGATACTATCCGCAGTATTACTAAATAGACTAAAACCATATTCAGAAGACATATTAGGTGACTACCAGGCGGGTTTTAGACTAAACAGATCAACAATAGATCAGATATTTATCTTAAGGCGATGCTAACCTAAAAATATTTAATTCCATAATACTTAATTTCTATGTTCTTTTATGGGATAGGGTTTGATATTAAAGACTGCTGATCGATAAAATATTGTCAAATTGACTTTGCACTTAACGGTTGCTATGGAAACCAAGATAAACAGCGGCCATCTTGAATTTCTTAAGGTACCTCTAAAACATTTATTTTTTAATGTACAGGCTAAATTCTTTGTTTTATGTGTAAGTAAATAGACCCTTTACAAGTTTAGTAGAATATTTTAATGATATCTCTTAGCAGTTTTTTTTTTCAAAATGTGAAAATGGTAATGACATTTTTCATGACATTTTTTTTTTTTTTTTTAGTGTAGCACAAAACTAAAATGTAATTTTGAAGAATAATCTACTCACAATGTAAGCGATATAATAAAGAATATCTCTGCAAAGTTTGAGTGAAATCTAATGAATAGTTTTTAAAACAATTGTACTTATGTATAAAAAACTGGCGAAATGAGAAAACGGGGAAAAACTAATTATTTTTTTGTTTTTTATTACTAATGCATTCTTTTACAGAGAAAAAAAGTGTAAAACTGTATCTTGAGTGTTAAAATTGTCCTGTTGAATATGCAGGACCTCCCTCCAGAGCATGCAGCTCACCTTGTCTCTTCAGTTTGGCCGCTCATACAGTGTCGCGTCTTTTAGTTTGTTTGTCCTTCTTGTACTTCAGACTATTTCTTACTTGCTTCTGCATCCTAAATGTTCCTAGTCTCTGCATATGCAGGCCTGTAGAAGGTCCAAAAACTGGGCAGTGTCTTGGGCAGCAGCAGCTCCAAAGTTGAACTCTCTTGCTGCAGTTACAACTGCAAACTGAACGCGCTTGCGAGAGGCAAAGTTGTCTTTAGTGCATCGAGCCCATATCAAGCTGTGTAAACACTCATTTGAATTCTGAGTTTGTCCTGACACACATCTACTAAGTAGTTTAGTTTAGTTTGCGCAGTGCTGTTCCAAGGCGTTTACTGACATGGTTGATACACTCCTCTTTGTCTATCTGAATGTCATCCCCATATGGGTTGATCTTGGTAAGTTCCGCAAATGTTTTGGTGTCACCATAAGAAAGTATTGACGTGTAGCGAAGTTTATGACGGGCCACAGACAGTCGCCACAGCACCCTTGCAGCCTTCACCTCCATCATTCCAGCAGATCCTGTGAAATTGTTGTTACAGTTTAGAAGATGTTCTGCCTTCCATGCTGCAAATTCATCTGGTTTGTCCCTGGAATGTGTCTTACCAGTGGTTTCACACACCTGGCAATATGTGGACATAACATGGGCATCTATGCAAAGTCCTGTAAGAACATCCACTGCACAGCCAACTCCAATGTGGGATGTGTGGCCTCTAGTCAGCCAAGTGCCATCAAAGCTGACACTAATATCTAGCACATCATTGTCATGTAGAGTTATGCCTGACTGTTGTGCATGAGCCTGTCGAACATACTTTACGGTTTGAGAAAAAACAGTGTCCTCCAGATCTTCTATCTTTGAATATAGTTTATTCGCTTTGCTGTGAAATGTTTTGTGATGAAGACCTTGCAGGTTCATGTTTTCACAAAAAATGTTGAATGTCGTTGCACCCATCCCACAGACTAATGCTGAATATACTGACTGGCTGTTGACAGCAAAAGATCTATCCCCATCATTACTTCTTGCAGATAGGTATCTTCCACACAAAGCTTCACAACAAGAGCTGTAAACCTCTGCATACACAGCTAATCCCTTGGTTTTCTTGCTGTCAGTTTTCAAAATAAGACTATCATTTTTACAAACTGGACAACATAACAATTTGATTATTGCCTCAATTTCTGAACAATCAACTATTGCTCTGTGTTCCCGTTTTTGATATCCATTGTCGGTACCAGAATCATACTTGCTGCTAGTGGATGTTGTGTATTTATACGTATATCTTTTAAATTGGCTTCGGGTAATAAAAGAATCACTTCCACAACTTTGAGAAGAACACGATAGCACTGATTCATTCAGGTTCACTGTCAAAACACTTGGATTTGGAAGTGGCATGTGCGCACTTTAGCTGGGTCGCTTTCAGTAGTTTCAGAATTGTCTGTATCGTTTACAACGTTCTGATAGGCTTTTCGCTGCTTACCAGCATTTGCGAGGTGTAGTCTGAGAGATTACTTACGTTGAGTAGATGACTTTATGTTAAATTTCTTAGAACGAGGCATATTTCAATGCGTGTCAGTCTGTCGTCAACAATGAACTTTCAGCACGTCGCCAGGTGTAAACAACACAAAGCCGCCATTTTGGAAACCCACGTGATCAATTTCAGCCATCGGCGAACGCGGATTGCTAACGATGTTCCATATATGGAAGTTTCCGGAAGATGATAGACACGAATAAACCCGATGTACACAGAAGAGCTTCCGATTAGACGAACTCGTAGTTTTACGAACAGTTACGGAAGTTCACGACCTTTCCAGGGATACCTTACACGAGCGTGTCGTGTTTTCCTGAGATATCGTTGCTAGGATTTGAAAACCGTCAATTTCGCAACAATTTTCAATAATTATACGATTTGACACAGAGGGTGGGTTCAGTAAATTATGAATATTGCATAAAATAACAGTTTTGAAACAAAAACAAGTACAGAATCTGATAGAAGACATGATAATGTGTCTAAAAATGAACTATTCCAAAAATAGCCAAGTTTACCAAAAATCGATGTTTTTACTGCCGCACATCGCCTTAAGACAAATAGCCGAGAAAAATTGGGAAAATAAAAGAGATCTCCATAACATTTTTGTGGATTTTAAAAAGGCTTATGATAGTGTCCATAGGAATAGTCTATGGAATGCTATGCAGGAATTTGGAAGGAAGTTAATCAACATGACCAGACTATGCATGGAAGATACTTATAATATAGTAACATATAAAGGCAGGAAATCAGACCCCTTCCAAATAACATCTGGCTTGAAACAGGGTGATGCACTATCGCCGCTACTCTTCAATCTGGCTCTAGAGAAAGTTGTAAGGAAGGTAAAGGAGGAATGTGATATTGGAGGAACATCCAAGCTGCTTGGTTATGCAGATGATATAGATATTATAGGGCAAAGTGAACAAAAGACATTGGAAATATTGACTCACTTAAAGGGAAAAGCCCAACAGATGGGGCTGGTTATCAACCAAGATAACACAGAATATATGGTAATTTCAAGAGACGGAATGGCTAAAAACTCTGGCCACATACAAATAGATAATATGACCATTAAAAGAACGGAAACATACAAATACCTGGGTACAATCTTCAACTGCTCCAACATCATAAGGGAAGAAATACAAACTAGAATCAACTCTGGAAATAAGATATACTATGCACTACAACATCTACTAAAATCAAAGGCGCTATCTTGTAACACCAAAATCACAATATACAAAACACTGATCAGACCAGTTGTGCTGTATCGCTCTGAAACCTGGAGTACAACGAAAGGAGATGAAGCCTTGTTACAAACCTTTGAGAACAAAATTGTAAGATGCATCTTTGGACCCATTAGGGATACACAAAGTGGAGAGTGGAAAAGAAGAAGTAACAAAGACATTTATGATCTGTTTAAGTCCCCGCTAATCACTGGTATCATGAAGGCTAATAGACTACAATGGCTGGGGCATATAGAAAGAATGGAAGATAATAGGGAAACAAAACTTGCTTACACTCAGGAAATAAATGACCGTAGACCCCGAGGTAGACCAAGAAGGCGGTGGAGAGATAATACATGTACAGACCTACAAGCACTTGGAATCAACGACTGGCAAGAGAAGGTCCACCAGAGGGACGAATGGAGACGGATTGTATCTGCAGCAAAGAACCTCAATGGCTCGGAACGCTGAAGAAGAAGAAGAAGATATGTCTTTGATGTTTGTTTTTGGTTTATTTTGTGGGCAGGAAGTGTTTGTTAAATGTTTCCCCTGTTTTTCCATGATGTTTGTTGGTTTATTTTGTGAGCAGGCAGTGTTTGTTAAATGTTTCCCTCGTTTTTCCATGATTTTTTTGGTTTATTTTGTGGGCAGGAAGTGTTTGTTAAATGTTTCCTCTGTTTTTCCATGTTTTTTTTGGGTTTATTTTGTGGGTAGGAAGTTTTTGTTAAATGTTTCCCCTGTTTTTCCATGATGTTTTTGGTTTATTTTGTGGGCAGGAAGTGTTTGTTAAATGTTTCCCCTGTTTTTCCATGATGTTTGTTGGTTTATTTTGTGGGCAGGAAGTTTTTGTTAAATGTTTCCCCTGTTTTTCCATGATGTTTGTTGGTTTAATTTGTGGGCAGGAAGTGTTTGTTAAATGTTTCCCCTGTTTTTCCATGATGTTTGTTGGTTTATTTTGTGGGCAGGCAGTGTTTGTTAACCCTTTGCTGTGCTTCAAAGTGCATGTTTGTAAAGGAAAGTACTCTTAAATATGTAACGGCAGAGGGGATACGAATGCATTTCACAATCACGCATACCATATTCAAAACACAGCTGTGGGCAATTTGGAAGCAGGCCGCCTTGCATTAGTTTTCATGCAACTGCATGAGTGCCGGTCAAAACGTAATGGCAAACTACTGAACATAAACTTGCCAAGAAATTGAATAACATAGACATATTTCGCTGCAGCTCGTCGGGTACATACGGCAGAAATCACAGAACATAAAGTAAATTATCTATCTAAATCATTCAAGCTGAAATATACACATGTTCGCCAGGATTGTCGATTGAGATTTCTATTACTATGGTTGACAATTGACATTACTGTGCGAACATGTGTATATTGAAGGATTGATTGCTTGAAGGATTTACCTCATTGCTTTAGTATGTTGTGTGAATTCTACCGCATGCACTTAACAAAATGCAAATAATTATGCCATGCATTAAAATGTGCAATCTACTTTTTGTCTCTTTGTTATTCAAACATGTAATTAGCTTGTAGCTGTGCTTCTTCTTCTTCTTCGTTCATCCGGAGTTTTTTTTTCTTTTTCGGATGTGATTGCGTTGTGCCTGTTTACAGCAGAGCTGCGTTCTTGCGCCGTTAGGCCGACACATCCGACTTCTGCGGGCATTTGTTGACCGGGTTAACCTTCCCGGGGGCTGTGCTAATTATGATCATTTTGTTTCTCACAGGCAAGCAACTTTCTGAGGGCATTTAGAACAATGCCCCAAGTGTCAGCATTAGGACTTGTCCTTCATGATGAAAGCTGTGGAAGAGTAGACCTTCCCCGACTCATCCAAAGCTGGCAGAGATTTGTTCTAATGCAGATACACGAGGTACTGTAGCACATCCTTTCTTCTACTGCTTGATCTTAGTGCCACCTCCTTCCTGTGTGAACAGCATTGCTTGTTAATTCATCAATAATGATCCGAATACAAACATTGCACACACAGGTTCTAAATGACAAATCTGTACCTGCCTCCATTGATTTATTTTTCCCACTTGAACTCTGACAAATTCACGCGCACTGCCATTCTATTCTCACCTGTCCCTGTTATATACACTGCCATTCTATTCTCACCTGTCCCTGTTATATACACTGCCATTCTATTCTCACCTGTCCCTGTTATATACACTGCCATTCTATTCTCACCTGTCCCTGTTATATACACTGCCATTCTATTCTCACCTGTCCCTGTTATATACACTGCCATTCTATTCTCACCTGTCCCTGTTATATACACTGCCATTCTATTCTCACCTGTCCCTGTTATATACACTGCCATTCTATTCTCACCTGTCCCTGTTATATACACTGCCATTCTATTCTCACCTGTCCCTGTTATATACACTGCCATTCTATTCTCACCTGTCCCTGTTATATACACTGCCATTCTATTCTCACCTGTCCCTGTTATATACACTGACAATTTCCATTTATGGCTATCTACATTATTCTTCTTCAGTGATCAAGTTTACTGTGAGTTTGTTCTGGTATAGCTCACAGACAGGATGGTTCATTTGTCTTGACTGGTCCCCCAGTTTGTTCTGGCATGGCTCACAGACAGGATGGTTCATATGTCTTGACTGGTCCACCTGTTTGTTCTGGCATGGCTCACAGACAGGATGGTTCGTATGTCTTGACACCCCCCCCCCCCCCCCCCCCCCCCCCAACCCCCCTAGACAGCATGGGTTTAAAGTTGCAAAGACAAATTATCACAAACATCAGGGAAAAAAGTAGTCTTAATTTTATTGGCCACGTAATGAGCAGACAAAACTGGCACATGTAACAACTGGAAAGATTTGTGGGAAGAAAGACATCGAGATAACATTCTTGACAGTCTTGTATCAAAGACCGGAAAGGAATTGGCACATGAATTGATACATGCTGTTTGAGATCACAGGATGTGACGAAACATGATTGCCCATATATGTCGAGCACTTGATGATGATGGATGGTAAAAGAGACAGCACCAGTGGGCATGCCATGAAACTAGATTAGTTGTAGACAATAGCAGTTACAACATGTGAAATTCAAAACAGCATCTGTGGGCATGCCATGAAACTAGATTAGTTGTAGACAATAGCAGTTACAACATGTGAAATTCAAAACAGCATCTGTGGGCATGCCATGAAACTAGATTAGTTGTAGACAATAGCAGTTACAACATGTGAAATTCAAAACAGCATCTGTGGGCATGCCATGAAACTAGATTAGTTGTAGACAATAGCAGTTACAACATGTGAAATTCAAAACAGCATCTGTGGGCATGCCATGAATAGATTAGTTGTAGACAATAGCATTTACAACATGTGAAATTCAAAACAGCATCTGTGGGCATGCCATGAAAATAGATTAGTTGTAGACAATAGCAGTTACAACATGTGAAATTCAAAACAGACAGCATCTGTGGGCATGCCATGAAAATAGATTAGTTGTAGACAATAGCAGTAACAACATGTGAAATTCAAAACAGACAGCATCTGTGGGCATGCCATGAAAATAGATTAGTTGTAGACAATAGCAGTTACAACATGTGAAATTCAAAACAATGTACTTCCTTAGTGAATTCAAACACAGAAGCCACACACAATATGTTGCATGATTTATTGCCTGGCATATCTTGCTACATCTGGTCAGTATGCAAACAACATAAGTGAATGTTTGAATGTCTGCAACAGGAAACCTGTGTTCGTGTGGAGTCAGTGGACACCACACCTCCAGCAGCAAGCAAGGCTGACCCAAGTAATGATGCTGCAGCTGTCATCGACAACGGGGACAGCAGCAGGAAGTCAGGCAAGAAGAAAAGAGGCAAAAAGGCGGTACAAAATGGAGAGGCTAACAAGGGTCAGAGGTCACAGCAAGAAGAAACTACCACTGAGAATAGGTCAGTACTTTGTTTGTGGTGTGAGCTGTTATTTCTGTGCCATTATCTGCAAGCAATGACACTGCCTTGTTTAGCCTCAGCCTACAGTTACTTCCATGTAGCCTCTCCTTTCGCCACAATAATTACAATGAAAACAGGCTTCTCTATTACTTTGTTACATTATTAAGCCAGATTTGTTGAGCCTGTGCAGGCCAAATATATTTTATTTAGTAATATATGCACTACTCAATACACATGGAAAATAGGTTCTCTTTCGACAGGGTTTTATGAAGCAATTCATAATACTGCATACCACGCTTGAAACACAGATGTGGGCAATTTGGAAGCAGACCACCTTGCTTTGGTTTTCATACAATGGAATGAGTTCCACTCATTCAGAGAGCAATTGCAAACTACTAAACATAACATGCCAATAAAATCACAAATGGCCAAATAATGCTGGGGTTGACTGCAACATCATGTAAAGAATATGCAACTAAAGGAATAGGTGATCACATATGGTGCTTTGCTTGGGACAGAAAGGTTGAGCAAAGATGTTATGTTATGTCTTAAATAGTCTTAGAATGTACAGTAATTAATACCATAAACAATCAAATGACACTCACTCACATATTACCTGACAATATTTGTGTTCTATAGTAGTTTGTCCCACTGTAGTAGTTGATGCTTCCACATTCTTTCTCTTCTTTTCTTCCATCCTTCTTCTCCCAATGGTGCAAAAGGTCCTCAGCCCTCTCATGCCAATCCTGTAGTAGATATATTGGTGATTGGTTGGATTTGTGGCTGTTTTCTGTGGGATGAGATAGATAGCCAGTCTCACATCTATCCCTTAGTAGACTTGTTTGTGATTGGTTGGATTTTGTGGCTGTTTTATGTGGGATGAGATAGATAACCAGTCTCACATCTATCCCGTAGTAGATTTATTGGTGATTGGTTGGATTTGTGGCTGTTTTCTGTGGGATGAGATAGATAGCCAGTCTCACATCTAATTCTTCTGGTTACTCGAAGAACAGCCTATGGTTGCTGCTGCTTGCTTGCTTGTGTTCGCTGGCTGTGAACTCCAGCGTGAAGTCCTATATGTCGGATGGATACATCCTGTTGTCCAACATCAGTGTGATGTCATACCGGACCTGAGGGTTGCGTGAGTATCCGTTGTCCCATGTCTGGCTTATTGGTGTGCAGACTGGTGGTTCCTCGCCATACAGGCAAATACTTTCCGGCTTCGGAGGAATCATCGATCCTACTGATCTTAGCCAGGTCCCCGAAGGGACCTGTTGCCCAGGACGCACGACGTGGACGTGTCAGCAGGTCTTGGCCAGTATAGATCCCGGCCCTGGTGCCTTGGAAACACCTCTGCGTCCCACAGCCTATGGTGAATGGAAGGCCCAATATACAGAAGTGAGGCTAAGCAGCCATGTGCAGGACATGACGATTTCTTGGGTGAGCCCAGTACCAGAGCGCTATGTGTCGGCTCTGCAATTATGGAAGCCTCCTTGGATGGTGGGGCATGCCCATGGTCTGCCCCTGCCTTCCCTTGAGGGCTGACCGGGATGTCTTCGCCTGCTCTAAATGGGTCAGCTGGGACGGGGAATAATACCACAACAGTGAGAGTGAAACATCCTACGAAACCCCCTGGAAGGTTAACCCTGTCAACAAATGCTTGCAGAAGTCGGATGTGTCGGCCTAATGGCGCAAGAATGCAGCTCTGCTGTAAACAGGCACAATGCAATCATGTCCAAAAAAAAAAAAAACTCTGGATAAATGCAGAAGAAGAAGAAGAAGAAGAAGAAGAAGAAGATTGATAGCCAGTCTCACACCAATCCTCTTTAGTTGGGTTTTACTATATGAATAGCAGGTTACAGTTTAATTGTGCCTCCCATACAGGTTTCCAGTAACACACACAGAGGCAACACTGTTTATGGCTTGCAGTAATTTATACCCTTGTTGTGCCCCACAGTAATTTATGAGTAGTACTTGTTTGTGTCCCATATTTACATGAGCAGAAATTGATATCAACCCAGTTATTTTGTTGAGTAATCTACTCTGTGGATTGTAGTCTCTAGTTCTGTTCTCTGTTTCAGTGAGAACTGTGAGACAAGTTCAGATGAACCCCAGGCGTAAGTATTTATGTAGATAGTTGTAGTTTTACCCAGTTACTTGATGAGCAACAATGAACAATGGTCTAGAGTACAAGCAACACTCAACACTATATCAGTCTACACCAGTGGTTCTCAACCTTTTTTGGTCCATGCCCCCCTTTACCATATGGTCAGAATGTCATTCTCCCCCCCCCCCCCCCTTTTCAAATTTCCTCCCTATAAATCCTCCCCACCTTTACACAGTATACATAAAAATGCAGCTAAATTTAATAACACATACTAGAACAAGTCTAGACATCTACATAAAATGTGATTTTCGGGTCTACTTGTTATAAAACGAATTTCATTAGGGCGAGAAGTACAGAACCGTAAAATTTAGAGGGAAAAACAGTATCAAGTAACTGGTTCTTGTATTAATGCAATAATCTTAATTACCCTCTTGGAAACCCTAAAATTCCCCCCTGGGGGGAATTCCCCACCGGTTGAGAACCACTGGTCTACACAATACATAAGTATTCTGGAGGAGCAGTCAGTAATGTAATCTGTACAAGACATAACAGAAGAATGCTTGAGTAGTAGTCCGTAGCATAATCTAGCAGTGACACAATCTAGTCAGTAATACAATCTACGTTAGGTAGGCGCAATGACAACAGAACACAAGAGAAACATACTATCATGTAATGTTTGTAACACTGTCACAATTGTGTTGTTTGAGGCTATGCATTTCTGTCTGTACTTTGTGTTTCAGATGTAGAGAACAGAAAGATTTAAAATCTTTTTTAAACCATAGGATCTCAGTAAATAGGGCAGTTTTTTTCTTTTGATAGGCATGCTAAGACTACAAGATATACTCCTCTACATAGAAACTTTGCTAGGCATGCTAAGACTACAAGATATACTTCTCTACATAGAAACTTTGAGACAGTTCAAGCTGCCTACACAAGTTGATTCATCCTAGAGAACTATTTTATTTGTGTTGGTAATCATGTTTGAGAACTCAAATGTGTTAATATGTGATGAAATATATCCAGGAGATGTGTTAATATGTGATGAAATATATCCAGGCCCATGACGCGCTCCATCATTCGTGACTTGCTGGGCATCAACATAATGTCATCTCTGCAGTGTAAGTGTGGACTCACCAGCGAGCGGTACGTGGATGGCACACACATCAACCTCATGTACCCTGACTGCCGTCCAATGGGTGAGATTTACATGTTCCTTGTAGTTAAAACTAATAGTTTGGTGAGATAAACTTGGTTCTTGTAGTTAATAGTTTGGGATTCACATGTTTCTTGTAGTTAAAACTAATAGTTTGGTGAGATAAACTTGGTTCTTGTAGTTAATAGTTTGGGATTCACATGTTCCTTGTAGTTAAAACTAATAGTTTGGTGAGATAAACTTGGTTCTTGTAGTTAATAGTTTGGGATTCACATGTTCCTTGTAGTTAAAACTAATAGTTTGGTGAGATAAACTTGGTTCTTGTAGTTAATAGTTTGGGATTCACATGTTCCTTGTAGTTAAAACTAATAGTTTGGTGAGATAAACTTGGTTCTTGTAGTTAATAGTTTGGGATTCACATGTTCCTTGTAGTTAAAACTAATAGTTTGGTGAGATAAACTTGGTTCTTGTAGTTAATAGTTTGGGATTCACATGTTCCTTGTAGTTAAAACTAATAGTTTGGTGAGATAAACTTGGTTCTTGTAGTTAATAGTTTGAAGTTTATAGTTTGGGATTTACATGTTCTTAGTAGCTAAAACTAATAGATTTGTGAGATTCACATGTTCTTTGAAATTTTGAAAGAGGTGCATACTAACAATACCTACCTGAAAAGTAGAAGTCTGAGAATTGGTACGTGGAACGTACGCACCCTGTATCAAGCAGGGAAATTGATATGTGGAACGTACACACCCTGTATCAAGCAGGGAAATTGGTACGTGGAACGTACACACCCTGTATCAAGCAGGGAAATTGTTACGTGGAACGTACGCACCCTGTATCAAGCAGGGAAATTGGTATGTGGAATGTACGCACCCTGTATCAAGCAGGGAAGATTGACAACCTGATTGCAGAAGCAAAAAACATGAACTTAGATATTTTAGGCATATCCAAAACAAGGTGGACAGATGCTAGTTAAATATAATGAGAGAAGATTACAAATTCATTAACTTGGGAGGAGATCATCACAAGAGGAGTAGGAATTTTAGTAAAAGGAAATTTAGAGAAAAATATTAGTGGATTCTGGGCTCATAAAGATAGGATACTACTAAAAATTAAGGCAAGACCTTTCAACATAGTAATTCTTCAGACATATGCTCCAACTACTAATTATAGTGATGAACAGCTAGAAGAATATTATGAAGACCTACAACAAACACTGCAAGTTGTAAAATCATCAGGGGTCCTAATTGTCATGGGAGACATGAATGCAAAAGTTGGAAAAAATAAATATAAGCAGATAGTAGGGCATGTGTGTTGTCCCCATGCCTCTTCAACCTATACACAGAAAGAGTTTTTAAACAAGTTGAACTGACTGGACATAACATCAATGGAAGAATCATGAACAATCTTAGATATGCTGACGATAACGTGTTACTAGCAGAAAGTGAGCAAGAATTACAAAAACTATTGGAACAAGCAAGCAGGCATAGTGCAGAATGTGGCTTAGATATTAACATCCAAAAAACAAAAACTATGATAATTAGCAGTGGAAAAGAAAGGTCATCAATGAACATCACAGTAAATGGGGAGATTATAGAACAAGTAACAAGTTTCTTCTTTCTTGAACATGTAATAACAGATAATGGCAGAAGTGAAATAGATATCAAAAAGAGACTAGGAGTGGCCAAAAATGCTTTCAGCAGCATGAAATAAGTATTAACATCTAGAAAGATTAACAAAGCATTAACAATGAGAATTCTCAAATGTTACGTATATTCAATACTACTGTATGGCGCGGAAGCCTGAACATTGAACAAGCAACTAGAAAGTCGCATAGGGTCCTTGGAGATGTGGATATACAGAAGGATATGTCATATTTCATGGAAACAGAAACAATCAAATACAGAGGTTCAAGAAACACTGGGAATGAAACGAGAGTTGATGAAAGAAATAAAAGAGGCAAGTGAAATATTTTGGTCACGTTAAAAGACAAAACACTTATAAAAACCATACTGGAGGGCAAGGTTGAGGGCAGGCGAGCAAGAGGTAGACAACGATACAATTGGGAAGATAACATCAAGAGATGAATGAACATCAATCTGGCAGAATGTACAGTCAGGGTGAGAGACAGACAATGTTAGAGATCCATTGCAGCCAACCTCCATTGTGGAGATGGCACCTGATTGATTGATTGATGTAGTTAAAACTAATAGATTGGTGAGATTAATGTTTCCTGTAGTTAGTTAGCATCGTGAGATTCACATACTCCTGTAGTTAGTTAGCATCGTGAGATTCACATACTCCTGTAGTTAGTTAGCATCGTGAGATTCACATACCCTGTAGTTAGTGAGCATCGTGATTCACATACTCCTGTATTAGTTAGCATCGTGAGATTCACATACTCCTGTAGTTAGTGAGCATCGTGAGATTCACATACTCCTGTAGTTAGTTAGCATCGTGAGATTCACATACTCCTGTAGTTAGTTAGCATCGTGAGATTCACATACTCCTGTAGTTAGTTAGCATCGTGAGATTCACATACTCCTGTAGTTAGTTAGCATCGTGAGATTCACATACTCCTGTAGTTAGTGAGCATCGTGAGATTCACATACTCCTGTAGTTAGTTAGCATCGTGAGATTCACATACTCCTGTAGTTAGTTAGCATCGTGAGATTCACATACTCCTGTAGTTAGTTAGCATCGTGAGATTCACATACTCCTGTAGTTAGTTAGCATCGTGAGATTCACATACTCCTGTAATTGAAGGCAATATTCTGTTGAGATTCACATACTACGAACGGACTTGAAGGCAATAGTATGAGATAAAGGTGCACTGGTTGATTATTTAGCACATTCTAACTACTCCACAAGCCCAACAAGAGAATGGATTCATACATTATGTAACAGAACTGACATTGCATTCCTGTAAACTCAGTAGATATTGTAGACCAATTGTCCCATTGAGCACTGGTGGTGTATAAACCTGAGCCTAACTTATATTCACTGATACAACATTCAGGTCAGAATATTTCATGTTCATCTAAGAGCTGTCTTATTTTCAAGATCTTTGTTCCATTGCATCACTGTCTGCAATGTCCACCAAAAGCGATTTGCATTTTTCGGTGGCCTCACTGCCATTCATTCTTCCATTTTTTTTCATAACTTCAGTGTTATCTGGCTTGTGCCAGCCAAAACCTTACGTGTGGTGACTGACAACACCAGTTCAGTGTTGGTTTGCAGTTCTTCTTTAGCTCCCTGCATGGCACTGTAGTCTAGCTTGACCTTGTTTGACTTATTCTTGGAGTTTGGTCGAAGTCGCAGAATCACATCCATCCCTCAAGTTCAGCAAAAACTTATTCTTGGGGAATTTATATGCAGGCTGCCACGTGATTTCAACATCTGCACGTGAGATTCTCATGCTATAAATGCATTGTGGGTAGCATTTACTTGAAATTTTGTCACCACAGCACTCAGTTATAGCCTTCTCGATACAATTTCTAACTGCTAAGTGTCATTTAACATGCACAAGAGAACTAATTTTATTTGACATTATCTGAAAAAAACTAGACATCAGATCTCCCACCCTGGGGGGTGTATAACATTCTCAGATTTCTTAATTTGTCAGAATCCATTCACACATTCAGACCCTGGCATTGAAAGATCATATCACTAAGCCACATTAGCACATATTTTCTTCTGTGGTGGTTATGCCAGATATTCAAGGTAATGTTTTTCCTCTGCATCTCTAGCACAGAAGAGTCTGGCAAAGAAAGAGGCTGTAGTAATGTCCCTTGTTGAACATACTGGCAACGTAACAATTACTCTAGTTCAGTGTTTGATGTCTGTGTTTCTTCTGTATGCAGGCCCGAACTCACCCCCATTGTTTATAAGTTTCGGCGAGGTTGTGCAGCACAGCATGACCGCGGCCACCAACATCCAGGCCTGGTGTTCCACTTGTAATCGATACCAGCACCATGTACGTAACATTCTGTTTGGTGTTGATTTAATTGTAGTAAAATATTGTTGTTGAGGTACCATGTAAATAACATCGGGTATTATTTCTTATGTATTTATTTATGTATTTCTCAAACTCGATGGCACTTTTAGAAGATAATAGTATAGTTAGTTAATTTTACTATATTTTGTTGATAGTTTTAAATATTTGTTTGTAGTTGGTGTCACCAACTGGCTGGGGTTAGATCCCAGAGGGGCAACCACTCAGCCAACATCATTTTCTTCTACTGGTGTTTAGTTCTGGATGCAGTTTAAGATCCCCTAATTCTGTCAGAAGGGACTAATTACCACCCAGATCCCAGAGAGAAAACGTGGAACTAATGTCTTTTATGCTGATTTAAGACACTGTCCCTGATACTCAAGAAAACAGCCAAGAAGTGGCTCGTTGAAGATAGAATATATCTATATAGTTTTGGCTGTACTTGGTATCACCAGAAGTGAGAAAGGAGGAGTTAAGACATGCAACGTAATCTGGTTACTTATGACTGCATAGGCAAGATACCTCCCGGACATAGATTCCCACTTCTGGACAATATGTGCGAACCCCCACTAAATGATATAATGTGTGTACTTGATTACGCTACACAAACATTTATAAACATTTAGAATTATACAGACAACTGAGTTTAAAATACAACAACTGTGTTTATTATTGCTATTGATGATCATATGATGATGATGATTATATTATGGTATACGTAACTCATCTGGCTGAAAAGCTCAGAAGCACATAGGTCATGCTTCCCCCAGTGAGACGCAGTTCACTGTCAGATTGAAGGAGTCCAAAGTGGTCCCTTCACAAGGCTAAGTCACTTCCGGATATGGGTTGTTGACTGTCCATTGCTCCTAAGAGATCTGGAATGAAACGAACGGAGATGGGTAGTATCTACGTCTACACATCTCAAACACATATGTCTATACATTCATATAAACATACATACAAGTCATAATATATGATGGTATGATGATAGATGATGGCATGTTACATAAACATATATCAGTTCTAAATAAATAAATATATATGTATATATTCATAAAACCCTTTAGAACATCTATAGCTCAAAGCATACATATTCATATACATGTGTGTAATGGAGTGTTTCCCATATAAGTTCACCTCACTTACACTCTCCCTTTCTGATTCATTCATACTGTCTTGTCGGAAGGGCTGGTCGCACAGTCCTGTCGAACATTAAATGCCTTCCCTGAATCCGTCTGGGATATTGAATGTCCTAAGTCATGTCTGTCCTCATGCAGACATCATGCAGACAAGGTGAACTGGTGCCATTCCTCAAACCAAGTGGTTTCACCACAATCTTGGTATGCACTCAAAGTGTTGGTCCAAATAATCAATGTTAATTGGACGCTATCAAGAGACTGGTAGCTCTCAGGAATTCTCCTAAGTAGTCAGTCTCCTCAATGTTTAACATCATACAGGATGAATCTAAATGTATCTCCTGTACATGAATAAGCCACACGCTCATGTAGCTTGGATAATGGATTTCTCCAAATTATCACATACAACAAATCAGACAACCAAGTGGTGAATAAAAGAAGAAGATAAAGTTCACAGTGTAATAGTAAATCTAGAAACTGGAACATTAAGTACAAAGAAAATCCACCAGTGTAAAGTTTGGGAGAATATGCAGAACAAGAAACTACACAAGCCTTCAGACTAGCAAACAAACTAATCAGAGTAATGGTATTACCTGGGTTATAGCTAGGAAATCCTGTCATACGACTTCGTACAGAAGTCCAACAGAACGAAATGTTAATATTTCTCCAGTAGGTATCCTAAGAATGCTATTGTGAATTTGCGTCTGAAGTCTTGCTGGCCATGCATGTAGTTTTATTCTCTTCATCCCTGGCTAGTTTTCACGTTGGCTAATTAATATATCCCCTATTAATTAACTCCACCTATTTTTCCATGTACGATGAAGGGATGGATTAAGTCCCAAACTCTTCTCACCCCTCCTCCTTTCCTGTGAAGGGTAGTTTCATCTGTCAATCAAATGGACCGAGGCCCCGCCACGCCTGAAACAATGAAACATGCTTTGGCGGCAATGCAGTTGCGTCATTACATTCCAATAGGCTATTAACACCCACCTTCCTGGGTTGCTGGCAATAGTGTGTCAGCCATGTGTTCCTACTTTGCCGCTGTATTGCAGTGAGGTGTTAAGTATCTGGTCCTAATTGCTCCTTTGTGTTGGCAACTCAGACGTTGTCCCGTCTCCCCAATGTCTGGACTTATAGATAGGTGTTAGGCCTGCATTATATTGCCGTCTTTGGATCACACGGGGTTTTCCCCTGAGTAGCACTGCCATGTATTATTTCAGACGGGTCTGGCTGACCCTCTTATCTCCCATTCTGCCGTGGCGGGTTTACACGTTAGGTCATGTTAACCGTAAGGTGTTAGAAGTCAGTCCCTATTCCAACCGCAGGATTCTAAACTAACACGTCAATCTCAACTGACTGGCTCCGTGATGTCTGGTTGATCAGAACATCAAAGGGAAAATCTCTTAGATGTAGAGACCAGACGTTGCTTTGATCTACCAATGTAGTAAAAATGATAGTGCCGGCTCTAAGTGACTCTGTATTTTTCTCTTACGTTTTTATCCTCTTCTGGGGAACGTTTATTCTTTTAGAGAATTTTAGAAAAATATTGTGGGCTCTGTAATTCCTTGAAAACTTGTGTAATTATGATGCTGCCGGGGCTGTCCCGTCACAGTTGGCTCAGTTTACATATGTGTTTGTAAGTAGTTTGTTTAGATATGTGTTGTAAATAACTTGATGCATGAAGTAACTGGAGATTCAATCTCATTAAGTGCACTTAAAACTATGGCTGCAATGGACACAGAGCAGAGAATGCTTTTCACACTATATGACGTGGAGAGGAGTGGGTCAGAGGGTGATGTGATTATCTACACAGATGGTTCGGTGTCAAGAGGTGAGAGAAGTGGCTGGGGGTTCATAGCCAAAGCTAATGGTCGATGTTTGGGGCAGGAGAGCTTGGCATATGATACCACAACATCCAGCTTAAGAATGGAGGTGGAGGCAGTCACTGCGGCTCTCCGCTGGATAGAGAACATGACACACACACACATCGTGATTGTAACTGACTCAGAAAGCATGCTGACTAGGGTGAGGATGGGCAGGCTTCATGCGGAGTGGCTTGCTTCGCTTCGGAGGCCACGGTGACAAGCATCGCCTGGATCTTTTCTCCGGGGCATGCTGGTGTGCTGGGAAATGAACAGGCGGACAGATTGGCTGGCTCTGCAAAACTTGGTGGAGTATTGATACATGACAAGGCAGATGTGGTTGCGACTTTGTGGGAGCATATGCACACCTCGGAGGAGCAAATTGATTGCCATGGTCTGGCAAGAATGAGACAGCGAGGAGTGACGAGGGGTTCTGACCGACGCTCAACGCTCAGAGGAAAGGCGAGACAGACTTATAATCAGATTGCTACTGGTACTATTAGTGTTGGAACTCTTCGCTGGCTACTGAGGATGGGGACGGAGCACTTATGGGAATGCCCCGAATGCTGTGATGTTGATTCCTAAATCAATCAATCAATCAATCAATAAGTCTCATTGGAATGGAACCTAGCCATAAGAAATGCTCGATCCATCACTTTATAAAGAGGAACAACTCTGTTCAAGTGTTCATACTACTTGGTTGTCTGCCCCTCTAGACTTGTTCGTGGTCAGACACCAACCTGTTAGTCAACATGAAACCTGGTAAATATGTCATACGCAAATGAGGTCACAAGTCTTGTTTCCTTTTCTTGTTAGTGTCAACGCAAGAGCATACAGAACCTCCCGGATGTTCTTGCTTTGAATTGTCACACGGAGAATGAGAAGAACCTGGACTTCTGGAAGATTCAGTTTGAGGTAAACATGGTGATCCAACTTCATATTGCAAGTTAGAATAAGCTAATTTTGTTATCACATCCCTAGAAAATTATATGAAATGTTTTGTCAGTCACATTAATAAGTTAAAATTAGTTAAAATTGTAATTGCATTCTTAGAAAATTACAATAAGCTAAGCTTTGTCATAATCACATTTATAGAAAGTTAGAATAGCTAAGTTTTCTTATAATCACATTCATAGAAAGTTAGAACAATCTAAGTTTTGTTATAATCACATTCATAGAAAGTTAGAACAATCTAAGTTTTGTTATAATCACATTCATAGAAAGAACAATCTAAGTTTTGTTATAATCACATTCATAGAAAGAACAATCTAAGTTTTGTTATAATCACATTCATAGAAAGAACAATCTAAGTTTTGTTATAATCACATTCATAGAAAGTTAGAACAATCTAAGTTTTCTTATAATCACATTCATAGAAAGTTAGAACAATCTAAGTTTTGTTATAATCACATTCATAGAAAGAACAATCTAAGTTTTGTTATAATCACATTCATAGAAAGAACAATCTAAGTTTTGTTATAATCACATTCATAGAAAGTTAGAACAATCTAAGTTTTCTTATAATCACATTCATAGAAAGTTAGAACAATCTAAGTTTTGTTATAATCACATTCATAGAAAGAACAATCTAAGTTTTGTTATAATCACATTCATAGAAAGAACAATCTAAGTTTTGTTATAATCACATTCATAGAAAGAACAATCTAAGTTTTGTTATAATCACATTCATAGAAAGAACAATCTAAGTTTTGTTATAATCACATTCATATAAAGTTAGAACAATCTAAGTTTTGTTATAATCACATTCATAGAAAGAACAATCTAAGTTTTGTTATAATCACATTCATAGAAAGTTAGAACAATCTAAGTTTTCTTATAATCACATTCATAGAAAGTTAGAACAATCTAAGTTTTGTTATAATCACATTCATAGAAAGTTAGAACAATCTAAGTTTTGTTATAATCACATTCATAGAAAGAACAATCTAAGTTTTGTTATAATCACATTCATAGAAAGAACAATCTAAGTTTTGTTATAATCACATTCATAGAAAGTTAGAACAATCTAAGTTTTCTTATAATCACATTCATAGAAAGTTAGAACAATCTAAGTTTTGTTATAATCACATTCATAGAAAGAACAATCTAAGTTTTGTTATAATCTCATAGAAAGTTAGAACAATCTAAGTTTTGTTATAATCACATTCATAGAAAGAACAATCTAAGTTTTGTTATAATCTCATAGAAAGTTAGAACAATCTAAGCTTTGCTATAATCACAATCAAAAAAGGTTAGAATATTCTAAGTTTTCTCATAGAATATTCAAAGTTTTGTCATAATCACATTCATGACAAGTAGAATCTATGGTGGTCATGATTATATTCATAGCAAATAGAATGATCCGTAAAATAAAGAACTTGTACTGGGCGTGTCATGTGATATCAGACCCATATGTGTAGAGTCCAGCCGGCACTCTGGGGGTCATGAGGTCACTGTCAGGCTGGTCACTTTTACATCCCAAGACAGTTCCTGGTACCCATTCTATGCCCGGTCAACCTGGGAGCTGAGGTTTAACATTTTAACAAATCTGCCTGGATGCAAATTTGAACTTATGACCCGCGGTTCAACAGGCAAGCATCTAGTTGTTACACTTCTCTCGCTAGAATAATGTGTCGTTCGTCATATGTAGTCATGTTAATAAAAACCATTTCTTTGGTTTGTCATATGTAGTCACATTCATAGCAAATAGAATCATCTTTGGTTTGTCATGGTTATATTCATAGCAAACTGAACAATCTTTGGTTTGTCATGATCACATACAATGCAGTTTAACAATATTAAAAATATCTTGTTGAAAATAATCTTGTCTTGTAATCCAGATCATCCGCCAACGACATAAAGACGTTACGGTTCCTACAGCTGTCATCCGACCATCATCCCAGTCAGCCATCAGATGTAGATTTGGGAACGCTTGCCACCGGCCAGACTGCCGTTTTCAGCATGATGGACCCAGAGAGTAAGTTGTTGATATACAGCAGTGGTTCCCAAGCTTTTCAAGCAGAGGGCCATATCTACTATTTTCGGTAGTTAAGGGCCACAAAGTTATAAAATTATAAATGTCGTGCAATATCATTCCTACCTTTCTTAACGTTCGTCAACAAAATTCTAAAACTTTAAAGGCTGTCAGTATCAGTACTACACTGCGGTCATTTTTTAGTTTAAAATCAAAAGTTCATTTAACAATACATTTTTAATCAATTTCAAAAATTGCTATTAATGTAATTAATTTACAATTGTATCTGCTCTTCATGATCAGTTACTTAAGTTAAGATGCCAGTTTATCAATGTCTGGGCACAAATCTGTTGTGCCCAAAGTCATAAGCGCAGCTAGGTTACTGTCGGTGAGTCTGGAATGTAGCTTGTTTTTTTTATAACAGACATTGCGGAAAATGACTGCTCGCATCTGTAAGTCGAAACAAAACGAGAAATGTATCTCTGGGCGAATGAACGCAAGCTTTCCATTTGTTCAACAGACAATAGTCGCCAGAATGAAATCGTATGATTAGCTGAACGTTGCGAACTGAACAGGCGCATTCGGTAATATCTGAACATAACAACCACGAGCAGCGTAAATTATCGCATGCTGACGGGGTGCTTCAAGTGCATTTTTTGAAATTATTAAAATATATTATTTTAAATAATGAGGTCTTGCGTGCCACTTATTAACAACTGGCGAGCCATGGTTTGGGAACCTCTGATATACAGGCTTAGACATGCGGCAGAGAGTACGTTGAGAGTAAGAGGCTTCAGACATGGCCAGGCCAGAACTTGAGATAGTTTCATTCAGCACATTTCTGATGTGAGAGCTGTTGAATCATAATAGCTCACATGTTAGATAAGTAGGCTACAAAATTTTATTTGAAAAATTAATTAGATAATATATATATATATATATATATATATTTTGACTGGCAAGAGAAGGTCAACCAGAGAGACGAATGGAGATGGATTGTATCTGCAGCAAAGAACCTCAGTGGCTCGGAACGCTGAAGAAGAAGAATATATATATATATATAAATACACTGCACAATAAGGCTGACATGAAGTCAAACTGAATCTACTTACTGATTGTGTGCAGTTATGTGACTGACATGAAACCAAATGTATGTCATAATTATGTGCAGGTGCGAGGCTGACATGAAGAAGAAACCAGAAGAAGATGACGAATTTGGCCCAAGCTGGATTCCACTCGGGCTGAAAATAGTAAGGAACTCTGACGGCAGCGTGGACGTGACGGAGATCTCAGATGAGGTCAGTGGTAGAACTGTTGTCTATAGAATGAGAGCTGGTCCATACAGGAGAATGAGATATTCTGGACCAGGGGTTCTCAGACTTGTTCACAGCCAAACTTTTCACTAGGAACATTTGCACATGACCATTTCAAACAAAGATACCATCACAAAGAAATTCATACTTAGAAGTGTATCTTTGTCTCTCTGTGGCACACCACTGTTTGGAAATCTCTGCTAGTCACCTTAAGTATCTCTCATTCAGCCCTGAGTGGAGCAAAAAACCTCTACTATTTCATGGCATCATGTGCCATCCTTTTCTGTACCTTCTGTTTCTTTCAGATACCATTTTTGTGTTTTTAATTCTAGTTTAGCAGAATTTTCTTAGTAAGTTTGTGTGAATATGACTCTTTGTGACTGCGATATGATTATTTCTGTTATACTAACATAATATTTGCTGTTGTGCAGTCTGTCATACCTGGTTAGATTTTGTAGCGGTTTTTATAGTATGGGCTAAAAATTTAGTTGCATATAATTTTACAGGATGTCGCAATCAACCCCAACATGTTTTGGCTGTTTCTGATTTCTTGGCAACTTTACGTTGAGTAGTTTGCCATTGCTTTCTGAATGACCGGCACTCATACCATTGTATGAAAATCAGTGCAAGGCAGTCTGCTGCCAAATCACCTGCAGATGTGTTTCGGACATGGTGTGCAGGATTAAAAATTGCACCCGTTACTCTTTTGTGGCAGAGGATGAACTAGCCAGTCCTATATCATTGTTGTGGATAACATAAATGAGAGAAGTACATTTATTTTCATAAAGACACATGCTCTTTCTTTCTAAGATGATCAGTGACATCTTGTTCTTTAATAGTAAATGAATGTTCATCAAGTTGTCAGAAATCACATGTTTTAAATCACTTGGTATGATTGTATGAAAGAGCCACCATTGCTCTGCCCCATCTGTATGGCCCTTACCTGCAGCAAAGAACAAACAATACATGAGCAATATATCCAATGAAAACATTTGAATCAAAATGGCCAAGAATACATTAGGCTTGTTCTTTGTGTACAAAACACTATAGACCTGTACCGGTGTCACCCAAAACACTATAGACCTGTACCGGTGTCACCCAAAACTATAGACCTGTACCGGTGTCACCCAAAACACTATAGACCTGTACCGGTGTCACCCAAAACTATAGACCTGTACCGGTGTCACCCAAAACACTATAGACCTGTACCGGTGTCACCCAAAACACTATAGACCTGTACCGGTGTCACCCAAAACACTATAGACCTGTACCGGTGTCACCCAAAACACTATAGACCTGTACCGGTGTCACCCAAAACACTATAGACCTGTACCGGTGTCACCCAAAACTATAGACCTGTACCGGTGTCACCCAAAACTATAGACCTGTACCGGTGTCACCCAAAACACTATAGACCTGTACCGGTGTCACCCAAAACACTATAGACCTGTACCGGTGTCACCCAAAACTATAGACCTGTACCGGTGTCACCCAAAACTATAGACCTGTACCGGTGTCACCCAAAACTATAGACCTGTACTGGTGTCACCCAAAACTATAGACCTGTACCGGTGTCACCCAAAACTATAGACCTGTACCGGTGTCACCCAAAACTATAGACCTGTACCGGTGTCACCCAAAACACTATAGACCTGTACCGGTGTCACCCAAAACTATAGACCTGTACCGGTGTCACCCAAAACACTATAGACCTGTACCGGTGTCACCCAAAACTATAGACCTGTACCGGTGTCACCCAAAACACTATAGACCTGTACCGGTGTCACCCAAAACTATAGACCTGTACCGGTGTCACCCAAAACACTATAGACCTGTACTGGTGTCACCCAAAAGTCAAACCTTGATGTCACCCAAAACACTATAGACCTGTACCGGTGTCACCCAAAACACTATAGACCTGTACTGGTGTCACCCAAAAGTCAAACCTTGATGATTATGTAAAGATGTGTATTCACAGGAATCTTTGCCGAACACAGAAAATGAGGATGTGAGGTATTACGAGCTGTACAGTGTGGTAAGCAACGTTCTATCATCATCTGGAGGCAATCTGGTGTGTTGTCTGAAGGTCGGAGAGAAATATCATCAGCGTAAAGAGAGAGTCACCTGCACCCAGTGGTATCTCATTAATGATTTCTGTATCACCCCAGTAGAGAAGGTAGGACATCTGCTGTTTCATCTTTGTGATAATGTGATTGACAGAAGTACATTAACCTGTCTAGAGAAAGGAGAGAGAGGTGTCCTTTGGGGGGGGGGGGGGGGGGGTTAGAGGATATGTCACACACATACACACAAATCAGAATCACCTTTACCTAAAATTGTATTAAATAATAATCAAGCCTGTTGTGATGTAACTTGCCTTGAACTAGAGTTCTGAGTGGGTGTGGCTATTTCTGTACTCTCAAGATTAATCACAAACATCAAAAAATGTCCACAATACAAGCCAGTGTCATAGCAAGCATGCAGTGCCTGCTAACCTATCCACTCTGTCATTTACCCACAACACCTGTATGTCCAAGTACACAGATAAGTATGACTATGATTTGTGGATCTCTGCCAGGATTATCCAACATTGTGGTGTTTCCGAAGTCAGCATGGATGAATGGATAAGAGCGCTCATTCTTAAACTTTCTGTGTGCTGATGCCAAGATGGTAGGTTCAACTCTTACACCGGGCAGTTGGACTAAAATGTTGACTTCTCGCCCTTTACTTGGGGACATAAATCACTAGTACTTCAGAAGTTGGAGTGGGTTTGCCTGAGGTCCAGGGACACTGGTAATAGGGAATGCTAATCCACACACAAAAATCAGTTCAGTGCACTAGAAGTGATATCAGATGTGTGGACTACGCTGAAGTTCAACACTAGCCAATAAAAGAATGTGTGTGGTTTCAACTTTCTCTGTTTCCTGTTTCAATAACTGCTTCTGACAAACCTCTTGACCCCTGTTTCAACTTTCTCTGTTTCCTGTTTCAATAACTGCTTCTGACAAACCTCTTGATCCCTGTTAAGTAGCTTCTATCATCTCCATGACAACTTGTCTTGTTATATCTTCTCATGATCCCTGTAAAAGTAGCTTCTCTCACCTCTGTGATAACTTGACTAGTGTTTTTTTAAATATCTACTCTTGATCCCCATTAAAGTAGCTTCATCTCTGTGATAACTTGACTGTAGTGTTTTTTTAAAAATATCTTTGATCCCCATTAAAGTAGCTTCACCTCTGTGAGAACGTGATTGTAGTGTTTTCAATTGTAACTTCGTCAGGATGAAGCAGTGGATTTTAAGCTGGATTGGAATGTTCCTTGCATCATTCACTACACCCGCAGGAACTTTGTCTCTCGATACGACCTCACGGGTATGTCTGTGTTGTATTGTATATGGACAAGTATTTTTGTAGCATGAAAACTGTTAATGTCTGGTTATATACAGAACTGGCTACATTTGTTAGCGGTTCTCAGTTCAGATAGCAGTAGATCCATCACAGTAACTGATAAATGGTAGATTGTGAGTATAAACTTGCTAGTTAAAATATGAGATTAATCTCTATAAATGATTACAAACTTGCTAGTTCAGGTAGTAGATTTATCTCTATAAATATGAGTATACACTTGCTAGTTCAGATAGTAGATTTATCTCTATAAATATGAGTTTAAACTTGGTAGTTCAGATAACAGATTTATCTCTATAAATGTGAGTATAAACTTGCTAGTTCATATAGTAAATTTATCTCTACAAATGTGAGTATAATCTTGCTAGTTCAGATAACAGATTTATCTCTATAAATGTGAGTATAAACTTGCTAGTTCATATAGTAAATTTATCTCTACAAATGTGAGTATAATTTTGCTAGTTCAGATAGTAGATTTATCTCTATAAATGTGAGTATAAACTTGCTAGTTCATATAGTAAATTTATCTCTACAAATGTGAGTATAATCTTGCTAGTTCAGATAGTAGATTTACCTCTATAAATATGAGTATAAACTTGCTAGTTCAGATAGTAGATTTATCTTTATAAATGTGAGTATAAACTTGCTTGTTCAGATAGTAGATTTATCTTTATAAATGGGAGTATAAACTTGCTAGTTCAGATAGTAGATTTATCTCTATAAATGTGAGTATAACCTTTCTAGTTCAGATTGTAGAATCATCTCTAAATCTGAGTATAAACTTGCTAGTTCAGATAGTAGATTTATCTCTATAAATGTGAGTATAAACTAATTCTGATAGTAGTAGTTTCATCTATCTGAACTAGCAAGTTTATACTCACAATCTACCATCTATCAGTTATAGAGATGGATCTACTGCTACCGGTCTCCCTGGCCAAAAGGTTAACAACATTGTTCGTAATCCTGTATATCCACGTGGGGAAAACAGCAGCTGCGAGAATCGGCAGCGGTTCGTGCCGCGCTGGTAACTTACGAGGATATGTGAGCCGGTCGTTCAGAAAGCAATGGCAAACTGCTGAACTTAAAACCTGTCTAGTGCATCAACAGCAGCTGAAAAATACTGGTGTTGACTGCAACGTCCTGTAAGGGATATGCAACATTTAACAAAAAAGACACTTGGTAGATAGTTTGATAAGGGTGTCAGCGTGTTGGATGTCTAGGTATCTTAGCTCGGGCTCACACAGGCAACAATAACTCCATTAAATATAATATCTAACATTTATTGTATTTCAATATACAGTGCGTTGGCGCAGTGGGTTTAAGAAGCCCGCACTGAGTTGCATATCACAGAGGTTTAACATCATCACACAGTTTAACATCATCAAACATTCTAAGCAAACTATCTAGCATATGTCTATGAACCCCAAATACACATGGGTCTAAACTATTGAGTCCCTCTAAGGCAGGCCCTGTTGCCTCTTCGATGTCCCGTCTCTCTCTGCCGGTTCACACGTGTCGCAATCCGACACGGGTGGTAACTCTGTTCGAGTTCCTCGTGGACCCCGCAATAGGCGGGCCACATCAGTGTCCACGGGACAGTGGACTCACTGACCAGTCCTTCGAGAAGGTTCTGGAATACTCTGGCCTTCGAGGGTCTTACTTCTTTCCCTTGGGCGGGAGTTGTAGCCCTTGGCTACTGTCTACTAACTTATGTTGGTTTATCATATAATGTGAGAATGTGAGGCTGTGACAAAGGGACAAGGCTAAAGGGATGTTTCTGACAAAATGAGCGGCGTCCTTATGTACTTTCTTATCACTGTCCCATATGAGGAAACTATGTGATGGAATAGCAGTTTAGAAATGTTGCAATATTTCCTGAATATTTATTTTTCAGTGAAGTCCTGGTCAAACCCGGATATTTTATTCAATGACACGGCTCTCCTCAACCCCGATCGTCGCAAGATTACATTCCTCCCTCTACAACAAGATGAACTTCCTAAGAAGGGTGAGATTGTAGCACTGGACGCAGAGTTTGTTTCCCTCAAAGAGGTACTCAGTTCCTTCAGTCGTGTAGTTCTTTCTGTTCTTTTATCTCAGGTAGTAGAATTAATTTTCCATTGTCTGGAGCATGTGGCCGAGTTGCTAGAATGTCAGGCTCCTATTCAGGATACCTGGGTTTGAATCTTGGTAAGGTGATGGATATTTTTTTTTTGTGGGGGGGGGGGGGGAATTAAACCCCAACCTGCACAGTTCATGCCGACTGCCCAAGCCTTAATTCTTCAGGCTCAAGACCCACCTGTCCTACACAGCAAGGTACTATAGGCAGTAATGACAGCAGTGTTTCTCCCATTGTTTGTCACTTTGTTCCGTGATGAAGTGGTTATGTTTGTGTTCTGAAAATTTAGGTTTAGAGATAGAATTTTTTTCTTTCTTTGTCAGCACACTTCTGTTCTGGGGTGTAGAGGGTATGCACTTTGTATTATGTTCGTTCTGCCCAGGAGGTGCAGACACGGGTAAAGGGTTCCTTTCCTTTTTCAGTCTTCTATCCAGGAATGTATTCTTCAGTTTCTTTTTTCCCCTCTTTAAATGTAAATGTTGACGTGGGCTTAATTGCAGTATATACAAAATAGTGTAAAATATTTCAGGATGCCTTTTAAATCATGTGGCTTAGTCTTATGCTGCAGTCTGCACTTATGGGGTATATGCTGCAGTCTGCACTGATTGGGAGCTGTCATTCTGGTAGCTGCCTTGATTTCCCTGAATATATCATGGTACCTGTCGTAGACTGGCTGGTCCTGAGAGCTCAGGCCAATGATAACGAACATCCCTGCAGCAAAGGGGATGTGAGGACATGACCGGCGAGCCTGCAGGCACACATAGTTAATTGCAGTAGAGCTGTGACGTTGACATTAATGCCAAGGAAACAAGAAAGTGAATACAAATAAACTTCACAACAACAGTCACAAATGAACAGTGGATATTATGGCTACAAAGCTGCCATCAGCAGCCAAAAAAAAGTAGCAAAAAATAAATATAACTGCATACAGATACAATTTTTATTTGTGTCCTGTTGTCGTTTTGTTGCTGATGAAGACTTTGTACCTGCAACTCCAATCATTTGTGATTGTATTCATCTTAAGCTGGCATATCTGTCAGTCTCTCTCTGTATGTGTGTGGGTGGGGTGGAGGTTATTTGTTTCATAGAATCAGCACCCGGGAAGGTTAACCCGGTCAACAAATGCCCGCAGAAGTCGGATGTGTCGGCCTAACAGCGCAAGAACGCAGCTCTGCTGTAAACAGGCACAACGCAATCACATCCGAAAATAAAACTCCGGATGAATGAAGAAGAAGAATCAGCACTACATCCGTTTTATTTTCCTCTGTATATGTTTAGTCCATGTTTCTACATCTACTTTATTCTTCTTTGAATGTTTGTGTTTATTCCATATAATCAGTTCTATACCTGCTTTTTTTCTCCTCTGAATGTGTTTATTCCATATAATCAGTTCTATACCTGCTTTTTTTCTCCTCTGAATGTGTTTATTCCATATAATCAGTTCTATACCTGCTTTTTTTCTCCTCTGAATGTGTTTCTTCCATATAATCAGTTCTATACCTGCTTTTTTTCTCCTCTCAATGTGTTTATTCCATATAATCAGTTCTATACCTGCTTTTTTTCTCCTCTGAATGTGTTTATTCCATATAATCAGTTCTAAACCTGCTTTTTTTCTCCTCTGAATGTGTTTATTCCATATAATCAGTTCTATACCTGCTTTTTTTCTCCTCTGAATGTGTTTATTCCATATAATCAGTTCTATACCTGCTTTTTTCCCCCTCTGAATGTGTTTACTTCATATAATCAGTTCTACACGTGTTTGTTTTTCTCCTCTGAATAATGTGTTTATTCCAAATAATTAGTTCTACACGTGTTTGTTTTTCTTCTCTGAATGTGTTTATTCCAAAGAATTAGTTCTACATGTGTTTGTTTTTCTCCTCTGAATGTGTTTATTCCAAAGAATCAGTTCTACACCTGTTCTTGTTTTCTCTGAATGTTTTTTCCATACTACACCTGTTGTTGCTTTCTCATCTGAATGTTTATTCCATTCCACACCTGTTCTTGTTTTCTCTGGATGTGTTTATTCCATACTACACCTGCTGTTGCTTTCTCATCTGAATATGCAGGAAGAAGCAGAGCTGAGAAGTGATGGTACCAGATCCACAATCCTTCCAACGCAGATGTCTGTGGCCAGACTGACCTGCATACGATGGTAGGTTCTGTTTTCTTTCAGCCAGAGAGAGAGAAACACTATATGGGATTGTCCCCTTAGACTTAACACTATGGGAGATTGTCCCCTTAGACTTTAACATGATGGAAGATTGTCCCCTTAGACTTCAACACTGCGAGAGATTGTCCCCTTAGACCTTTAACATTGTGGGAGATTGTCCCCTTAGACTTTAACATTGTGGGAGATTGTCCCCTTAGACTTTAACATTGTTAGAGATTGTCCCCCTAGACTTTAACATTGTGGGAGATTGTCCCCTTAGACTTTAACATTGTTAGAGATTGTCCCCTTAGACTTTAACATTGTGGGAGATTGTCCCCTTAGACTTTAACATTGTGGGAGATTGTCCCCTTAGACTTTAACATTGTGGGAGATTGTCCCCTTAGACTTTAACATTGTTAGAGATTGTCCCCTTAGACTTTAACATTATTAGAGATTGTCCCCTTAGACCTTTAACATTGTTAGAGATTGTCCCCTTAGACTTTAACATTATTAGAGATTGTCCCCTATGACCTTTAACATTGTTAGAGATTGTCCCCTTAGACTTTAACATTGTTAGAGATTGTCCCCTTAGACTTTAACATTGTGGGAGATTGCTCCTTAGACTTTAACATAGTGGGAGATTGTCCCTTTAAAGTTTTATGCTGTAAAAGCTTGCCCCCTGCAGCTTACGCTGGCTGAGATTATCCCCTTAAACTTTAACACTGGATGAGAGAAATCAAAGAGCCAAAAGCACTAGACATAGAGAAACCCTAATGGACTTTTGAGTTTAACATTCATACATTTGTATTATTAGTAAATTGTCCATAGTAAGACAGTCTGTCTACTGGTATCAGCTTGCAGACATATTTCAGTGTATTAGAGAAAGTGAATGCATGTTGTAGGAGCAACTAAAGAGTGTTGGCATGACACTGGCTCAATTGTCTCATTGACAACTTTCAATATAAAATGTCACAAGTCACGAGTAAATTCTCAGAATGTTTGGTGTGAGCTGGTTGAAGGCCTGTGCTATGTTAGGAGATGCTTTGCAGAAGAATACATTGTTTGCTTGACGGTACTTTGATTGTTATGCCAGTCTGTGAATATCTGGATATTGGTAATATAAATGTCATATTTTTCTTGTTTCTATTTTCTGTATACTTGTCTAATTTCAGCCTGTAACATGTGTTAGATCTGTCACATTATTTATATAGACTATTTATCACATGTTAAACGACATGAACATGTCGTACAGAAAGTTACCGGTACTAAAGCAAATCTCACAAGAACCAATTTTTGGCAGACATTATGCTACCACTGTCAAACATGGACGCTTATTGTAACTGAGCTTGAAATCATAACAGATGAGATACCTTAGTAGGGCTGCAGGACTAACTGTGAGAGATAGAATTAGGAGTGAGGAAATTAGAAGACTAGGTCTGAAACCAGTTATGCACTTCATGCTTGCTTGTGTTCGCTGACTGTGAACTCCGGTGTGAAGTCCTGTATGTCAGATGAAGACATCCTGTTGTCCAACATCAGTGTGATGTCATACAGGACCTGAGGTTTGCGTGAGTATCCGTTGTCCCATGTCTGGCTTATTGGTGTGCAGATTGGTGGTTCCCTCGCCGTGCAGGCAGACACTCTCCGACTTTGGAGGAATCGATGATCCTACTGACTTGAGCCAGGACCCCGAAGGGACCTGTTGCCCAGGACGCTCAGCGAGGACGCTTCAATAGGTCTTGACCAGAATAGAACCCATCCCTGGTGCCTTGGAAACACATATGCGTCCCATGCACTTCATTAAAGAACAGCAGATTAAATGGCTTGGCCACCTCACTAGAATGCCCTGGTACCATCTGCCACAAGCAGCCACACTTAAGAAATATAATAGATACAGAGAAACAGGAAGACCATGTAAACGATGGATTGATGGCATCAGGAACAGCCATAGAGAATTGAATACCAACTTGCAATGAGCATTTGAAAGAGCGAATAACAGATCTTTACATCTCTCCCCTTCCAACACTTCACTGGGGTAAATGGAGGAAGAGGAGGAGGAGAAAAAGAAATCGCATTATTGTAACATTTGTTAAGATGAGACATAATACTGTAACATTTGATATTTTCCCTCCTATCTGTTTTCAAGTTCTGGACCAAATAAAGGGGAACCATTCTTGGACGATTACATCAGCACTCAGGAACAGGTTAGTCGGTGTCATGTTAGTCAGAACATTTCCTTGTACACAAGCAAGTCTTGTCAGAAAATGATTATAGGAATTAGATCCGCAGATGTTTATGTTGGCTCCCCTGATGTTTATGTCGGCTCCCCTGATGTTTATATCGGCTCCCCTGATGTTTATGTAGGCCCCTGATGTTTATGTAGGCCTCCTGAAATTTATGTTGGCTCCCCTGATATTTATGTAGGCCCCCAGATGTTTATGTTGGCTCCCTGAAGTTTATGTTGGCTTCCCTGATGTTTATGTAGGCCCCCTGAAGTTTATGTTGGCTCCCCTGATGTTTATGTAGGCCCCCTGAAGTTTATATCGGCTCCCCTGATGTTTATGTTGGCTCCCCTGAAGTTTATTTTGGCTCCCCTGATGTTTATGTAGGCCCCCTGATGTTTATGTAGGCCCCCTGATGTTTATGTTGGCTCCCCTGAAGTTTATGTTGGCTCCCCTGATGTTTATGTTGGCTCCCCTGATGTTTATGTTGGCTCCCCTGATGTTTATGTTGGCTCCCCTGATGTTTATGTTGGCTCCCCTGATGTTTATGTAGGCCCCCTGATGTTTATTTTGGCTCCCCTGATGTTTATGTAGGCCCCCTGATGTTTATATTGGCTCCCCTGATGTTTATGTTGGCTCCCCTGATGTTTATGTAGGCCCCCTGATGTTTATGTTGACTCCCCTGAAGTTTATGTTGGCTCCCCTGATGTTTATGTTGGCTCCCCTGAAGTTTATGCTGGCTCCCCTGATGTTTATATCGGCTCCCCTGATGTTTATGTCGGCTCCCTGATGTTTATGTAGGCCCCCTGATGTTTATGTTGGCTCCCCTGATGTTTATGTTGGCTCCCCTGATGTTTATGTTGGCTCCCCTGAAGTTTATGCTGGCTCCCCTGATGTTTATATCGGCTCCCCTGATGTTTATGTTGGCTCCCCTGATGTTTATGTAGGCCCCCTGATGTTTATGTAGGCCCCCTGATGTTTATGTTGGCTCCCCTGATGTTTATGTAGGCCCCCTGATGTTTATGTTGGCTCCCCTGATGTTTATGTTGGCCCCCTGAAGTGTATGTTGGCTCCCCTGAAGTTTATGTTGGCTCCCCTGAAGTTTATGTTGGCTCCCCTGATGTTTATGTTGGCTCCCCTGATGTTTATGTAGGCCCCCTGATGTTTATGTTGTCTCCCCTGATGTTTATGTTGGCCCCCTGATGTTTATGTTGGCTCCCCTGAAGTTTATGTTGGCCCCCTGAAGTTTATGTTGGCTCCCCTGAAGTTTATGTTGGCTCCCCTGAAGTTTATATTGGCTCCCCTGAAGTTTATGTAGGCCCCTGATGTTTATGTAGGCCCCCTGATGTTTATGTTGGCTCCCCTGAAGTTTATGTTGGCTTCCCTGATGTTTATGTTGGCTCCCCTGATGTTTGTTGGCTCCCCTGATGGTTATGTTGGCTCCCCTGATGTTTATGTTGGCTCCCCTGGAGTTTATGTTGGCTCCCCTGGAGTTAATGTTGGTTCCCCTGATGTTTATGTAGGCCCCTGATGTTTATGTTGGCTCCCCTGGAGTTTATGTTGGCTCCCCTGATGTTTATGTTGGCTCCCCTGAAGTTTATGTTGGCTCCCCTGATGTTTATGTTGGCTCCCCTAATGTTTATGTTGGCTCCTGAAGTTTATGTAGGCCCCCTGAAGTTTATGTAGGACCCAAGTTGTTTATGTAGGACCCAAGTTGTTTATGTAGGAAGGAAGAAATACCACAGTGTAATATACAAGTAAAGGAGCATATTCTTAAACAAGTGAATCGGTACAGCTATCTTAGAACAGTCATAACATCTGATGGGAGATACCTTGAAGAGATTAGAAATGCCATTGCGAAGGTAACCTTTGCAAGATGAAAAACATTCTGACCAAGAAAAAGATGTCAATTGAAACGCGAAAAAGAGTGTTGAAGTACTACATAGAACCTGAACTTTTATATGGATGTGAAGCGTGGACAATGAGCAGACAAGCTGAAAAACATCTGGTGGCTGTGGAAATGTGGTTTCTGATGAAAATGCAAAGAATACCATGGACAGGCAGAAAAACCAATGAACACGTCCTACAAGAAACAAATGAAGATCGTAATCTGATTAGAGACATTAGACGTAGACAGTCAACATTTTTTGGGCATGTTATGAGAAGAAATGAATTGGAGAACTTAGTGATGACTGGCAAGATCGAAGGGAAGAGACCAAGAGGAAGACCAAGAAGTAAATACCTGGATGGCTTGGCCAAGTGGCATGGTCGAGACAGGAACACGGAGCTGATCCACGACTCTGGTGATCGAGTAATATGGCAAAACATGACCGCCCATGTTTATCAGCATGGCACATGATGGATGGATATGTTTATGTAGGCCCTCTGATTCTAATGCAGGGCTGATATTTAATAATACATGTAGGACATTCATGGATATCTTTTTAGTATCACTTGCAGAACATTTATGAATATTTCAGCATCACTTGTAGGGCATCTTGAGTGTTTTGTTGGTGTCACTAATATGAGGCAGGAGAGCCAAGTTTTGTGTTAGTCTAATGTTGGTCTCTCCTTAAACAGGTCGTCGATTACTTGACTCAGTACTCAGGAATCAAGCCAGGAGACCTCGATCCGACCGTCTCAACAAAACACCTGACTACACTGAAGTCCACCTATTTAAAGCTTCGGTACCTTGTAGACAACGGAATCATATTACTCGGCCATGGGCTGAAGAAAGATTTCAGGGTTATCAACATTTTGGTAAGAGTAGCAGCTATTCAACAGTTTACTGAAAACTAAAAATTTGCAAAGTCAAATTGACTGAATGTCGTCGTCATTGTGGAGCAGGCCCTTTACAGAACATTGCTGTTGCCATATCTCCTGCCTCTTGCACCCACAGTGTCTGCAGTGTACTGTGTCCATCTTCGTGTTGGTCAATCTCTGTATTCTCTCAGGAAGCACGCCTTCCATCTCCATTCTTTCCCAGTCCCATTGACGTTTAATATAACCCAAGTGTTTTTTTTAGTTTCAGAGATGTGCAACTTTCCCAGCCCCATTGACATTTAATAGAGCCCAAGTGTTTTAGTTTCAGAGACATGCAGCTTTCCCAGCCACACAAACGTTTAATATAACCCAAGTGTTTTTTTTAGTTTCAGAGACGTGCAACTTTCCCAGCCCCATTGACATTTAATAGAGCCCAAGTGTTTTAGTTTCAGAGACATGCAACTTTCTGTGAGCCAGTTGTTTTTATGGTTTAGATTTTGTATGTCTATTTTCTTCTTGGTTCACAATATTCCCAAACCTTTCTGCAGGATCTCAGCTCAACGTCTCCAGTATTCTTTAGTGATTGCACAGTGCTCCATGATTCACAGGAAAGATGCATGTTCTCCAGAATGTTACTGTCACTTGCTTGCTGGTGTTGCTGAATTTAGTCAGTTTAAATTGTTTTTGGTCAGTTTTAGATTTGTGAATATTGCAAGTGTCAAAGCCACAATGTGCCAGTAGACTTGTGAAAATTGTAAGCGTCAAAGCCACAATGTTAGTTTATTAGCAACTTGGTATTATCAGAACTATTGATACGTTGGCGAGTCAGGAGTTAGTCAGATATGACTGAGCTACCATATGACAGTAGACGGTACTATCTGCTATCCAAATATTGGGCGGCGCTCACTAAATCTGACACCCCACATTGTGCCAGCTGCTTCAGGGAAGCGGATATGAGAGGGTTTAAGTCTTATTTTTGTGTGAGGACATGCAACCTAAGACTAAATATCATGGCATAACAACCAGGCCCTAAGCCCTGGTTTGGCAACTGGTCTAGGATCGAAGCTCCAACAGGCAGACAAAGCAGCTTGGTATTATCAGAGCTAGTGGAACAAGACAAGCTGCCGGATCAGCAAAGCAATTCTCTAACTGTCCACCTGTCATAGCTTTGCTTTGCTGATCTAGCACCTTGTCTTGTTCCAGATGTATTGGTGTTATCTTTCCTCTGGAGTAAACTAGGCAGGCCAAGAGAGGGATCATGCTGCACGGGCAACTCATGGTCTCTACAATTAGGCCCAGGCTTTGTGATATGCAGAGGTATAACTCCATCTCTGGTCTGACCACCATGGGTTGTAGGTATGCCTTTATTTGAAGCACAACCATCGTCTGTCAAGAAGGCAAGGTGCCAGTGAACAGAACCATTGGCAGTTTAATAAGCCTAGGAATCGGTACCTTTGTATGCTATCTCTTGGTATGCGTCAGCCACTGCATTACTATTAAGAGAAACAACTTTGTATGAAACTCGTAAGACACTGCAGAACTCCTGATCAAACATAGCTCCTCAGTTCACAGAGTTGACATTCATACTTAGATAGCAAGGCCAACATGTAGGTATTTTTAGGTCAACATGTAAGCATGACACAATGCCTGCTGTTTGTCTGACAGGTGCCGAAGGCCCAAGTTCTGGACACGGTTGAGCTGTACCACCAACCCAGACAGCGGTACATTTCTCTCAAGTTCCTGGCCTGGTACTTTCTCAGTAAGTGCTTGTGTTTCTGTCGGAGAAACTCCACGGGTTGAGTGGACAGAGAGAACAAATGATAATCTACCTAGCTAGTTTACCTGTACTTGTAGGTGCGGCTGTGTGTGTGTGTGTGTGGGGAGGGGGGGAGGGGGTTATGCACATTTGCTGTACATATTCTACTAATGGATATTTGGGAGGTGGGGGGGGGGGGTGGTGTCTGTGGTTGCATGGTGAGTGTATCACTTGTTTACCTGCACAGTGAGTGTATCACTTGCTTACCACAAAGTAATTCTAGTATATCACATGTGAATCCTCATTGGTACTGTGGAGTTAATGTGCTGTGCTGAGATGTCTCCTAATGTTTATTGTACAGCTACTTGTCTCTTCTATCCTGTCATGTGTTGGTACAGTTGTATTGTACAGCTACTTGTCTCTTCTATCCTGTCATTTGTTGGAACAGTTGTATTGTACAGCTACTTGTCTCTTCTATCCTGCCATGTGTTGGAACAGTTGTATTGTACAGCTACTTGTCTCTTCTATCCTGTCATGTGTTGGTGCAGTTGTATTGTACAGCTACTTGTCTCTTCTATCCTGTCATGTGTTGGAACAGTTGTATTGTACAGCTACTTGTCTCTTCTATCCTGTCATTTGTTGGAACAGTTGTATTGTACAGCTACTTGTCTCTTCTATCCTGTCATGTGTTGGAACAGTTGTATTGTACAGCTACTTGTCTCTTCTATCCTGCCATGTGTTGGTGTAGTTGTATTGTACAGCTACTTGTCTCTTCTATCCTGTCATTTGTTGGAACAGTTGTATTGTACAGCTACTTGTCTCTTCTATCCTGCCATGTGTTGGAACAGTTGTATTGTACAGCTACTTGTCTCTTCTATCCTGTCATGTGTTGGTGCAGTTGTATTGTACAGCTACTTGTCTCTTCTATCCTGTCATTTGTTGGAACAGTTGTATTGTACAGCTACTTGTCTCTTCTATCCTGCCATGTGTTGGAACAGTTGTATTGTACAGCTACTTGTCTCTTCTATCCTGTCATGTGTTGGAACAGTTGTATTGTACAGCTACTTGTCTCTTCTATCCTGTCATTTGTTGGAACAGTTGTATTGTACAGCTACTTGTCTCTTCTATCCTGCCATGTGTTGGAACAGTTGTATTGTACAGCTACTTGTCTCTTCTATCCTGTCATGTGTTGGAACAGTTGTATTGTACAGCTACTTGTCTCTTCTATCCTGTCATGTGTTGGAACAGTTGTATTGTACAGCTACTTCTCTTCTATCCTGTCATGTGTTGGGGCTGTTGTATTGTACAGCTACTTGTCTCTTCTATCCTGCCATGTGTTGGTGCAGTTGTATTGTACAGCTACTTGTCTCTTCTATCCTGTCATGTGTTGGAACAGTTGTATTGTACAGCTACTTGTCTCTTCTATCATGTCATGTGTTGGAACAGTTGTATTGTACAGCTACTTGTCTCTTCTATCCTGCCATGTGTTGGTGCAGTTGTATTGTACAGCTACTTGTCTCTTCTATCCTGCCATGTGTTGGTGCAGTTGTATTGTACAGCTACTTGTCTCTTCTATCCTGTCATTTGTTGGAACAGTTGTATTGTACAGCTACTTGTCTCTTCTATCCTGTCATGTGTTGGAACAGTTGTATTGTACAGCTACTTGTCTCTTCTATCCTGCCATGTGTTGGTGCAGTTGTATTGTACAGCTACTTGTCTCTTCTATCCTGTCATGTGTTGGTGCAGTTGTATTGTACAGCTACTTGTCTCTTCTATCCTGTCATTTGTTGGAACAGTTGTATTGTACAGCTACTTGTCTCTTCTATCCTGTCATTTGTTGGAACAGTTGTATTGTACAGCTACTTGTCTCTTCTATCCTGTCATGTGTTGGAACAGTTGTATTGTACAGCTACTTGTCTCTTCTATCCTGTCATGTGTTGGTACAGTTGTATTGTACAGCTACTTGTCTCTTCTATCCTGCCATGTGTTGGAACAGTTGTATTGTACAGCTACTTGTCTCTTCTATCCTGTCATTTGTTGGAACAGTTGTATTGTACAGCTACTTGTCTCTTCTATCCTGCCATGTGTTGGAACAGTTGTATTGTACAGCTACTTGTCTCTTCTATCCTGTCATGTGTTGGAACAGTTGTATTGTACAGCTACTTGTCTCTTCTATCCTGTCATGTGTTGGAACAGTTGTATTGTACAGCTACTGGTCTCTTCTATCCTGTCATTTGTTGGAACAGTTGTATTGTACAGCTACTTGTCTCTTCTATCCTGCCATGTGTTGGAACAGTTGTATTGTACAGCTACTGGTCTCTTCTATCCTGCCATGTGTTGGAACAGTTGTATTGTACAGCTACTGGTCTCTTCTATCCTGTCATGTGTTGGTGCAGTTGTATTGTACAGCTACTGGTCTCTTCTATCCTGTCATGTGTTGGAACAGTTGTATTGTACAGCTACTTGTCTCTTCTATCCTGCCATGTGTTGGAACAGTTGTATTGTACAGCTACTTGTCTCTTCTATCCTGTCATGTGTTGGTGCAGTTGTATTGTACAGCTACTTGTCTCTTCTATCCTGTCATGTGTTGGTGCAGTTGTATTGTACAGCTACTTGTCTCTTCTATCCTGTCATGTGTTGGGGCTGTTGTATTGTACAGCTACTTGTCTCTTCTATCCTGCCATGTGTTGGTGCAGTTGTATTGTACAGCTACTTGTCTCTTCTATCCTGTCATGTGTTGGAACAGTTGTATTGTACAGCTACTTGTCTCTTCTATCCTGTCATGTGTTGGAACAGTTGTATTGTACAGCTACTTGTCTCTTCTATCCTGTCATGTGTTGGAACAGTTGTATTGTACAGCTACTTGTCTCTTCTATCCTGTCATGTGTTGGAACAGTTGTATTGTACAGCTACTTGTCTCTTCTATCCTGTCATGTGTTGGAACAGTTGTATTGTACAGCTACTTGTCTCTTCTATCCTGTCATGTGTTGGAACAGTTGTATTGTACAGCTACTTGTCTCTTCTATCCTGTCATTTGTTGGTGCAGTTGTATTGTACAGCTACTTGTCTCTTCTATCCTGTCATGTGTTGGAACAGTTGTATTGTACAGCTACTTGTCTCTTCTATCCTGTCATTTGTTGGTGCAGTTGTATTGTACAGCTGCTTGTCTCTTTTATCCTCTCTCTGCTGGTTCTGTCCTTCACATGTACTCATCTCTCTACTCTTTTTCTATTTTTCTCTCAACTTTATATCATACTCTTTTGTAGTCTTATCTTTACTCCTCTGATTACTGTATTGTTAAAGTGAATGAAATGTATCAGGATTTAACGGACATAGTTTGTGTGTTGCAGAGATCAACATCCAGTCATACACACACGATTCAGTGGAAGATGCCCGGACAGCCTTGCAGCTGTACAGCCTGTATGATCGTCTGAAAGAAGACAGCCAGGATAAGGTATGTGCATTCTCCCTTCAGTTTATCCGTGTTGTGGCTTTGGATTGTGGCCCTGGTCATTCTTTATTTTATGATGGACAATAAAACAAAACCATATGGTAGCTTGAACCCCCCCCTCCCCGATGGCAAGTCAGTCAAGGATGGTGAATCCACATAGTACAGTGATGTCACGTAGCAGATACTGTTTATGGGGTATGCACTGTTACGGTTTCACGTATACAAGGTTTGAGCCTGCTGGTCATGGCCTGTCTCCAGTAGATGAGAGGGGGGGTCACTTGTGTGCATTGTCTTAGAGTGCACATGCAAAATAGCCACAACATCATTCAACTTCCTTGAAGTGATCATGCGGAATGAAATATCCACGGATACTAAAAAAGGATAAAGAAAAACTAATAGTTCACAAACCTGGAGGAGGAGTCCAGGAGAAATGTCTGGGAGAACTGTATGTTGTAGATAGACACAGATAAGTTGTAGATAGACACAGATATGTTGTAGATAGGCACAGATATGTTGTAGATAGGCACAGATATGTTGTAGATAGGCACAGATATGTTGTAGATAGGCACAGATATGTTGTAGATAGGCACAGATATGTTGTAGATAGGCACAGATATGTTGTAGATAGGCACAGATATGATGCAGATAGACACAGATATGATGCAGATAGACACAGATATGATGCAGATAGACACAGATATGTTGCAGATAGACACGATATGTTGCAGATAGACACAGATATGTTGCAGATAGGCACAGATATGTTGCAGATAGGCACAGATATGTTGTAGATAGGCACAGATATGTTGCAGATAGGCACAGATATGTTGCAGATAGGCACAGATATGTTGTAGATAGGCACAGATATGTTGTAGATAGGCACAGATATGTTGTAGATAGGCACAGATATGTTGTAGATAGACAGATATGTTGTAGATAGACACAGATATGTTGTAGATAGACACAGATATGTTGTAGATAGACACAGATATGTTGTAGATAGACACAGATATGTTGCAGATAGACACAGATATGTTGTAGATAGACACAGATATGTTGTAGATAGACACAGATATGTTGTAGATAGACACAGATATGTTGCAGATAGACACAGATATGTTGCAGATAGACACAGATATGTTGTAGATAGGCACAGATATGTTGTAGATAGACACAGATATGTTGTAGATAGGCACAGATATGTTGCAGATAGGCACAGATATGTTGCAGATAGACACAGATATGTTGTAGATAGACACAGATATGTTGTAGATAGACACAGATATGTTGCAGATAGGCACAGATATGTTGCAGATAGACACAGATATGTTGCAGATAGGCACAGATATGTTGTAGATAGACACAGATATGTTGTAGATAGACACAGATATGTTGCAGATAGACACAGATATGTTGCAGATAGACACAGATATGTTGTAGATAGACAGATATGATGCAGATAGACACAGATATGATGCAGATAGACACAGATATGTTGTAGATAGGCACAGATATGTTGCAGATAGGCACAGATATGTTGTAGATAGGCACAGACATGTTGTAGATAGGCACAGACATGTTGTAGATAGGCACAGATATGTTGTAGATAGGCACAGATATGTTGTAGATAGACAGATATGTTGTAGATAGGCACAGACATGTTGTAGATAGGCACAGACATGTTGTAGATAGGCACAGATATGTTGTAGATAGGCACAGATATGTTGTAGATAGACAGATATGTTGTAGATAGGCACAGATATGTTGTAGATAGACAGATATGTTGTAGATAGGCACAGATATGTTGTAGATAGGCACAGATATGTTGTAGATAGACACAGATATGATGCAGATAGACACAGATATGTTGTAGATAGACACAGATATGATGCAGATAGACACAGATATGTTGTACATAGACAGATATGTTGTAAATAGACACAGATATGTTGTAGATAGGCACAGATATGTTGTAGATAGGCACAGATATGTTGTAGATAGACACAGATATGTTGTAGATAGACACAGATATGTTGTAGATAGGCACAGATATGTTGTAGATAGGCACAGATATGTTGTAGATAGGCACAGATATGTTGTAGATAGGCACAGATATGTTGTAGATAGACAGATATGATGCAGATAGGCACAGATATGTTATAGATAGATACAGATATGTTGTAGATAGGCACAGATATGTTGTAGATAGGCACAGATATGTTGTAGATAGACACAGATATGTTGTAGATAGACACAGATATGTTGTAGATAGACACAGATATGTTGTAGATAGACACAGATATGTTGTAGATAGACACAGATATGTTGTGAAACCATCACATCATAAGCAGAGCAGCTTTTCAGTACATCAATAACACTAAAGGCCCTTGAGTTTCCATTCTGCATAGCAAGACAGAGAAAGGACAGTTAATCTTCCAGTGACATGTCTATGAAACTGGCACATGTGACAGGTGCCTGGTAGTTGATGGGCCATCATGCCCTGAAACCTAGCATCCATGAGGGATTCATCATTATCTCTGCAGAATACATTGCATGTGCCTTTAAAAATAGCAGGAACAATGTCGCTGGTCCTGATGGAGTTCAGTAAAATCATATAAAATAACCATATTTAACACCTGGTTAAGTTCTTGCACAGCTCAGCATCTATGATATCATTGCTGTAAACATGTTTAGACAGCTACTAGATCTTGTTGATGTTCCATTTAGAGCAGGCACAGATCCTATCTGATACCCTTGGTAGTTTGTTGATGTTCCATTTAGAGCAGGCACAGATCCTATCTGATACCCTTGGTAGTTTGCTGATGTCCCATTTAGAACAGGCACAGATCCTATCTGATATCCTTGGTAGTTTGTTGATGTTCCATTTAGAGCAGGCACAGATCCTATCTGATATCCTTGGTAGTTTGTTGATGTCCCATTTAGAGCAGGCACAGATCCTATCTGATACCCTTGGTAGTTTGTTGATGTCCCATTTAGAGCAGGCATAGATCCTATCTGATACCCTTGGTTGTTTGTTGATGTCCCATTTAGAGCAGGCACAGATCCTATCTGATATCCTTGGTAGTTTGTTGATGTCCCATTTAGAGCAGGCACAGATCCTATCTGATACCCTTGATAGTTTGTTGATGTCCCATTTAGAGCAGGCACAGATCCTATCTGATACCCTTGGTAGTTTGTTGATGTCCCATTTAGAGCAGGCACAGATCCTATCTGATACCCTTGGTAGTTAGACTAGGTAAGGAGACATGGGGAAATGCTGCAACTTTTGCTTACGATATGAATAAAGGTTTATAATGTAAGCATTGAGCCACTGCAGTTTTAGCTGACCAAGAGGATGCTTACAGCAACATGAAAGACGCCATGTTAATGAGGAATGTTGTGGACTGGAGTTAACCAATGGCTGGTGACCTGAATGGCAGCGACCTTGATGAAAACAGTTTCATTTCACCTGGGAACATGGATTCCGAATCATTACACGCGTCCAGGACTATTGACAGCCTGTCCAGAGCTATTCAATATTTACACAAGATGGTTATCCCAAGTTCAGTCCACATATGTCCAGGACTATTGGCAGTCTGTCCAGCGCTGTTCAATATTTACACAAGAAGGTTGTCTCAAATTCATTCCGTGGTACCAGGATGAATAGTATATGTAGATGGTGTTCTCATGTATAGAACTGACTCTGACAAGAAATGAGCTGAGGAACGCTGGAGACACCACATGAAATCTCTCAATGCAGCTCAAGGGTGAATCCTGTGATGTGGTGTTTCTTGAACAATACCACAGCAGAAGCCAACCTCTCTGTGTACTTCAGTGGGAACATTGATCGACTGGACCGGCTGAAATATCTGGAGACATTAGACCACAGCCTATCACACAAACGGCAGCTTGGGGACACTGTACAGTGTGAGGCAATGAGAGATTGGCAGCACTGAGAGTTATAGCAGCTGCCTGCATGGAACAGATTGCTGCTTCTTCTATACCATCATCTAGCCCTGTTTGTTATGGAGTATGGGCTGGTTGTAATCAGTTGTCGGCCATGCAGTCCCACGGATTTTAAGTGTATCCAAAATAAAGGGATGCAAATAGGGCTGGCTGCACTAGATTCTTAAACCAAAACATGGTAGATATTGGTCTCCTCCCAGTTAAGACTGGATATGTATTGACCCAGGATAAGGTTTTTTTAAGGGTGACAAGTGACATCAGACATCCCCTATGAAGGCACATAACTGACATCAAGAATACAAGATCTAAGAGAAAGATGCCGATGGCACAGAAGACAGTCATGCAAGGGATACTTGTAGAAATGTCTGAGAGTAATGATGGATCCACACATGCAAAGACAGGACAAAATATTCTGTACAACCCCTGGCAGAAAATGTAGGGGTGGGGCGATGGGAGAGCACAGTTGGAAATAAGGCACTGACAGAGGATATTACTGGAGAGGATGGTGTGATAGTATATGACGACGTTTCGGTGACAGCGAGGTGAGAGATTGCGATGGAGGATTTACGGCTAGATGGAGGGGCAGGACCATCACGGAGCAGTGTGAGCAGTCAGATATATTCAGCATGAGAATGGTGTGGAGGCCATGAGTTATTTGTGTGAGATGATGATGTAATGATTTTTGTGTGACAATGCACTGTGATTGTGTGACAATACAATGATTGTGTGACAGTGCAGTGTACGATTATGTGACAATGCACTGATTGTGTGACAACACACTGATTTGTGATGATGCACTATATGATCATGTTAAACAGCTATAAATGTGTGAATGTATTAAACAGCTATACATGTGTGAATGTATTAAACAGCTATAAATGTGTGAATGTATAATACAGCATTAAAGTGTTTATGATACAGCATTAATTATGTGAAGCACTAAATGTGATTGTGCCACAGCAATGTGTAATATTATATGACAGTGCTGAATAAGTGTGACCGAGTGAATTAGAATGTTTGTGCTTGTGTGAATTAGCACTGAATGCAAATGATTGTGTGGCAGTACTAAATGTTTAATTGTTACAGCAATAAATATATGTATCTTCTTTCTTGTGTCCTTCACTCTCTATGCCGTTAGGCGTCTCAGGCTTGTTTGATGATTTGTTTAGGAACTAGCGCTCGCTCGGTCAGCTTGGTATGCTGAGATGTAGGTGTTTAATGTGTTGGCTCCATCGATCCATCTTTTTCGTGGTCTTCCCCGGCCTCTTGGTGTTTCCATTGTTATGTTGTATGCTCTTGGTGTTTCCATTATGTTGTTTGCTCTTGGTGTTTCCATTGTTATGTTGTATGCTCTTGGTGTTTCCATTGTTATGTTGTATGCTCTTGGTGTTTCCATTGTTATGTTGTATGCTCTTGGTGTTTCCATTATGTTGTATGCTCTGGCTCTGGCGACATTGGGTTCATTCTCATCAGGTGGTCGAACCAGGTCTTTGTCTGTCAATGACATATACATATGTATGAAGGTGTAAATCACCACAGAATCTGTTTGATGGCTGTATGATAAAACTAAATGTCTGTTATAATTGTGTGACAAACTTTATATAATCTGACATTTGAACAAAATATTACTTTTAATTTAAATGTGATTTACATTGTGTGACACAAATTAAACGCGTGTGACACATTTAACTGCATGTCTAACACAAACTAAATGTATGAGACCAAGTATCATATACCACAGTTGTATCAATGTTTGACTCCCACCTCCAGGTGTCTGCCACCATCAAGGAGCTGTACGAAGCTGGCAGGAAAATCTCCTGGAAAATTCCTGACGTTGCCGGTGAAGAGATCAGCGAGGCTGACTTCCTGTAGACAACGTGCTCGTCTTAGGTGGTGGACGAAACCTCCTGCTATATGCCTGTCGAACCTGAGTAACTCCTGATACACCATCTGAGTGACATCTGATACACCATCTGAAGATTGGTATGAATAATTCTGAGTACACCGCATATGCCATCTGAACATTACTATGTCTGAGTACACCTTATGTACCATCTGAAGATTGAAATGAAGCTGCCTCAGAGGTCCATCTCATGATTTCCACATTGTGTTAGTTTTGATAGAAAATAATTCATTACCATAATCTTCATGATATAATTCTAACTTCTAAAAACAAACTGAATCTGTCTTCATCTTTCTGTAGGCATCATCTGTTTCTCATTAATTGTTGAGAAGTCAGAAATAATGATTTCCAGAGACATTTCTGTAGACAAGCAGTCCAAGTTCATCCACTTGCTTGTCTCTAGCCAGCTGGCATTTATCACATCTGTGCCATCTTCACATCTAAAGTCACCTGTCAGATCACATCTATTGCTAACTTCACATCTGACGCCAGCTTTCATAGATTATATCTATTGGCAGCTTTACATAGAAAGCCAGCTTTCATGGATCACATCTGTGCCATATTCACATCTAAAGCCAGTCTTCGTAGATCACATCTGTGCCATATTCACATGTCAAGCCAGCTAACAGATCCCATCTATTGCTATCTTCACATCTAATGCCAGCTGTCATGTGGTAGCTTACATCTGTTGCTATATTCACTTAGAATGGATGTATTGCCAGCAGTTTCTCTCAGGATTTTTAGCCTACATTCACTTCCCCATTCATCTGTTGATATCTTCAAAGTTAAACTATTGTCTTCTTTTACTCGTTTATCATTCACTTAGTTCTCTATTATGATTTTCATCAGGGTATAAGTCTTTTCTATACACAAAGTGCTTTTGTGCATTGGATCTTGATCAAGTTTATTACTATTTCCATTTTTAATTATGTAGGCTTTCTTGGTGTTTTTTAACATTGTCTGGCTCAGTCTGCCTGATGTTTTTATAGTTACATTTTTCCTGTCACTGTCTGAGATTTTATATAACTATATTTTGCCTGTCTGTAAGATGTTTCTATATAACATTTTGCCTGTCCATGATTGTTCTATATAACTACATTTTGCCTGTCCATGATTGTTCTATATAACTACATTTGTCTGCCCCTGTAGGTGAGATATATCTATATAACTACATTTTGCCAGCCCCTGTAGGTGTGATAAATATATTTAGCTACATTTTGCCTGTCCATATCTGCCTGATTTGCTAAATAAACACATTTGGTCTCGGCATGTCTGCGGATGCTTCTGTATAGCCCGATTGTCATGTTCTGTCTTCCAGCTGCTTGTGGATTGTCTGTGCACCATGTAACAGAGAGAACACACATCACCTTGTAACACAGCGCACACGTCACCTTGTAACACAACACACACGTCACTGTGTAACATAGAGCACACATGTCACCATGTAACAACACATGTCACCGTGTAACATAGAGCACACATGTCACCGTGTAACATAGAGCACACAAGCCACAGCATTGGGTCTGTCTGCCATCAGAGATGCCTCCCATGTTTCTCCATTCAGCCTCAACCTTGTTGACCCTGGAGTCTCCGTGGCGAAGTGGTCAAGCCGTTTGACTCGAGTTCCAAAGGCTGTGGGTTCGATTCCGGGCCACGTCCTTTGGTTCATGAGTTAAATTTTTCGGAGACTCCTGTGGGTCATCGCTAGAGCTATGGAGTTGTGCTTGGTGTGACGCTTTCCGCCCTGCGGAAAAAGACCGAGCCATATGGGATAAAACCCGGTGCAATGAAGTCGACCCTGTTGTGACTTTTTGTTGACCCAGTGATCCTTGACCTGCCCCATTGTAGGATCCATCCACAGTTTATGCCAGGACAATTCCCATTTGAGGACATGGTTAGTCCACTTCCAGAGTCTTTATCTATATCCAGAGGGCATTTATATCTACTAGGTTGCTTCATGTAGGCAATTCTAGGGTTTTCAGTGTTTGTTCAGAAAGGGTTTTAAAAGCTGGTTGTTTACATCTGGAGACATTTCTGTCTTTGTATCCAGCCTCCTGTGTACAGAAAGTTGTCACTGTCAGTGCTTCAGCCTCCTATGTGTACAGAAAGTTGTCACTGTCAGTGCTTCAGCCTCTTGTGTACAGAAAGTTGACACTGTCAGTGCTCCAGCCTCCTGTGTACAGAAAGTTGTCACTGTCAGTGCTCCAGCCTCCTGTATGACAGAAAGTTGTCACTGTCAGTGCTCCAGCCTCCTGTATGACAGAAAGTTGACACTGTCAGTGCTCCAGCCTCCTGTATGACAGAAAGTTGTCACTGTCAGTGCTCCAGCCTCCTGTATGACAGAAAGTTGTCACTGTCAGTGCTCCAGCCTCCTGTATGACAGAAAGTTGACACTGTCAGTGCTCCAGCCTCCTGTATGACAGAAAGTTGTCACTGTCAGTGCTCCAGCCTCCTGTATGACAGAAAGTTGTCACTGTCAGTGCTCCAGCCTCCTGTATGACAGAAAGTTGTCACTGTCAGTGCTCCAGCCTCGTGCATGTACAGAAAGTTGTCATTGTCAGTGCTCCAGCCTCCTGCAATTACAGAAAGTTGTCACTCTGTGTCCAGCCTCCTGCATGTACAGAAAGTTGTCACTCTCAGAACTTCAGTCATGGTGCTATTCTGCCAGGATATCCACATGCTGCGGTTCACAGCTGCTGTTTGGTCTTGTTCATCTCTCGGTTGTGTGAATAATGAACAATTCTGGGATTGTCTGTCATGTCTGCCCTGTTTGAGCTCTCACAAAGTTTTCTGTCAGGATCCGTGATTGCTATCTGATGCTTTGTCTCTTCATCTTCTGTAGATTATTGATAAACATCTAAGACTTCATTATTCCATCTTCTGTAGATAATTGATAAATATCTGACTTTAGTATCTTCATCTTCTGTAGATTATTGATAAATATCTGAATTTATCTTCATCTCCTGTAGATAATTGATAAATATCTCACTTTATTATCTTCATCTTCTATATATTGTTGATAAATATCTGTCTTTATTATCTTCATCTTCTATATATAATTGATAAATATCTCACTTTATTATCTTCATCTTCTATATATTGTTGATAAATATCTCACTTTATTATCTTTATCTTCAGTAGATTAGTGATATCTTACACTTAGTATATGCATCTTCTAAAGACTGTTGATAAATATCTGACATTATTATCTTAATCTTCTATAGATTGATAAATATCTGACTTTATTATCTTCATCTTCTTAGACTATTGATAAATATCTCAGACTTTATTATCTTCATCTTCTATAGATTAGTGATAAATCTAAGACTTTAGTATCTCCATCTTCTACTGATACCTGAGGACTATCTAGGTGTTATTTACTGTCCTCCCAAGCTTTCAAAGATTGTTAGGAAATTACCCCAACCTCATGTTGGTATGAACTATCATAACCACAGCTGCTGTTTCGTGTGTTTTTAAGTAAGAAAGAACTTTACATTTGTCTGCTATTTCATATTGGCTTAAGAAGACAGACATAATTAACCCATCATCTCTCACATATCAATATATCTTGTAATTACTAAAATCATATGATTTAGATATTGTAACCCAGAAGGTTGTGTGACAGATATTTTGCTTGAGTGGCCGGGCTTTGAAGACAAATCATTTCTGTGGCTTTTAAGATATGGGACTTATTCTCTTAAAATGACTAGCATTTGGTTTAGTGTCGATGTTAAAACAAGATCTTGTAATCACAGTACTGAGGAATGTATCATTTGGAACCTGCTGGCGTTGCCTGGAATGTATCTCTTTGTATCATTGTATCACCTTGTATCATGTTGGACTCACTTCAGTGTATTCCATCCTATAGTATTTGGGACACGGCCACTCGGCCATGTCATGATAATCACTGATGGTTGATGGTCACTCATGTGTTGGGCTGGTCACCTGGCTGTATGAGGTTGGTGACTCAGCTGTGCGAGGTTGGTGACTCAGCTGTGCGAGGTTGGTGACTCAGCTATACGAGGTTGGTGAGTCAGCTTCATGAGGCTGGTGACGCAGCCCCATGGGATTGGTGATGCAGCCCCATGGGGTTGGTGAGTCAGTTGTATGGGGAAGGTTGGTGACGCAGTTCCATGGGGTTGGTGAGTCAGCTGCATGAGGGAGGTTGGTGATGCAGCTCCATGGGGTTGTGACTCTGATGCAGAGGCTTGGTGACTCAGCCCCTTGAGGTTGACTCAGCTCTGTGAGTGAGGTTGGTGACTCAGCTGTTTGACATTGGTGACTCAGCTGTTTGACATTGGTGTCTCAGCTATTTGACATTGGTGACTCAGCTGGACAATTGTGGTCATTTCACAAATCATAGTAGCGAGGTTTCTGTGCCCCAGATACATTGGCCTGACGCCATGTGTCAAGTAATTATGAAATTACATGTATATAATGCTGTGTTTTCAAAACTAGATTTTATCTTTCAATGCCGTGTTTTTTGGTGCCTAAAACTAATTTGTAACGTGTGTGTACATGTAGGTAAAACTTGCTTTTAATATGTCGTTTTCTGTATGTGTTTGTAAAAAAAAATCTTTCATCTGTGAAAATAAGCAATCATCGGGAAAGGGTCAGAATCAGTATTGTTTTAAAATGTGTAACTGATTGGGGAATCATGTCCAGTGGGTGCATTTGTGTTGGTGCAAATCACATAAGGTGAGGTGCGTAGATTCTGGCTGAGGTTTGGGGTGTGTTGAAGCCTCATTCATGCAGAAACTGTCTCGTTTTAGCCACAGTCCTTATTTGTCTTGACTTGGTGTGTGGGAGCAAACGTAGCATTGTTTCCTTGGATAGACACCACATAATCGGAGCCATCTGTGATTTATTTGTTTAGCCACAGAAGTCATACATTTTAAAATCAGTATGTGAATTTTAGTTGATTTTTACAAATCAAGTTTGATTTCTTGAAAAAATTAAATTCTGAATATGGCATGGAAAAGTGATATTTGAAATGTGTAATGTGAAATATGTTTCAGTGTGACATGATTGGTATTTCCTTGAAACAGCTAAAATGTCTGAATTTGTAATCTAAGATTGTAAAATGTTTCAATGTAACACAAGTGGGATTTCTGTGAAACAGCTAAATTGACTGAATTTGAAATTGTAAAATTAGTTGTGAAACATAACATGGCCTGACATTCCGCTGTTGTAATCACCCATCTGTTTTATGATAGCAGAATGTTTAGAGTACATTGCCTTTCTGTGTACTTGAAGTGAGTTCTGGCAGTGTGGTTGTTGTCACACATGGGATGTTGGCTTGTGTGGCTCCAGTGCATGACTTATGGGTTTGTGGGTGGGACATTCATGGGTGTGACATTCATGGGTGCATAGCTCTTGGGTGTGGCTTGTGGGTGTGACATTCATGGGTGCATGGCACAAGGGTGTGGCTTGTGGGTGTGACATTCATGGGTGCATGGCACATGGGTGCATGACTACCGGGTGTGTCTATGGGTGTGTGACTCTAGTGCACGACTTATGGGCTTTTGGATGTGACATAGCTTGTGGGTTATTTACTCATGACTTGGTGTATAACTCGTGAATGTAGACTCATAGATGTGTCTCTAGTGCATGACTTAGGGTGTGTGCCTGTGGGTTTGTGACTCATGGGTGCATGGCTCATGGGTGCATGACTCTTGAGTGTCTTGTGGGTGCTAGTGCATGACTTAAGCATTTGTGGCTTGTGGTTGTGTGACTTGTGGGTGTGTGGTTAGTGGTTGCGTGACTCGTGGGTGTGTGATTAGTGGTTGTGTGACTCACGGGTGTGTCACTTAGTGCATGGGTTTGTGTGACTCGTGGGTTCATGACTGACAACTGTGTTGCTCCTGGGTGCATAGCTTTTGGGTGCATGACCCATGTTTGCATGAGTAGTGGCTCATTTGTGCTTGGCTCATGGATGTATGGCTAATTATGAGACTTTGGTTATGTGATGACTCATGGTGATGCGACGACTCATGGTGATGCAGCCAGTTGACTTAACACTTTTGCCACATGTGGCATCATGACTGGTGTGACATTTGTGAATTGACCCATGTCATGATTGCATGACTGCTGTTCGTCATGTGACTGGTGTGATTAGTCATGTGACTGATGTGTATTGTCATGTGACTGATGTGCATTATCATGTGACTGATATGCATTGTCATGTGATGTTTGAGGCTTCTGGTTATGGCTGCCACATTCAGCTGCATGGGTCGACAGGAACCACATGAGAAGTGAGGCTCGTGATTCACCATCAGGGTTTGTGTACGTAAATAAATGGTGTGTGCCACATGGTTATGTGTGATCCATGTGGCCACATGGAGGTGTATCATGTACATTGTATGGTTGTGCATGCACCTGTGATGCTGCATATTTGGTTAGCTGAATATTCCTCGGTGCCATGTGGTTTGTGTGTGCAAGCCAGGGCGTTGTTTGTGCAAGCCTGGTTTTCCTGTTGTATGTGAAGAGAACACCTTCTACAGGAAACAACTTTCTGAGATGACTGATGTTGCCTATAACTATTGTACAAGAATAAAATGTGGAACTTCTCCATATTTGTCTCATTGTGTTTGTATGGTGTTGTGTGAGAGAGATAAATGTGTATCATTGTGTGAGAGAGATGCCATGTTGTTGTCAATGTGTGAGAGAGATACATGTTTGTGTTAATGTGTCCCCTCTGCTGTGTCTCCACCTTATTGAGGTAGAGGGGTTTGAGTGTTCCAATGACCCCAAGAGCTATGCCGACGGTAGCACAGCTACTGGTAGGGTCTCCTATGGCAGACAGGTCAAAGGATAGGAACCAGATGAAGAGAGACACAAACCTGCTGCCTTGTAGGTAGACTGGGGACAGTCAAAGGCTTGGGAAAGCACACCTGAAAAAATGTGTTTCGAAATCGGATTGATAGAGCCACAGGCTTGACAAAGCAGAGCAACGTAACTTAATCAATTCATGATGTCACAGAGGTGGTCACCTTCCCCTGTGCTGTGGAGTCAAGGCACAGAGGAGTAGGGTAGAGCTATTGACCAAACACCTCGGATACTCAACATACTACAGTGGAATGCCAAAGGAGTTTTTAACAAGAAAGTCCCCTTAATACATCGTCTTCATAAAGATAGAATAGATATGGCATGCATTCAGGAGACACACCTCAACGTCCATCAGAGGATATCAGGTCACATGTTTCGACCGTGAAGGACACAAACGAGGAGTTCTAATACTTTGCTGCAAGGTATTGCATTTTGTGTATCTATGACAACTAATAGGAAATTATGGGTGTTTATATAATGATAAAAGACATGAAAATAAGAATATACAAGCCGGAAGGTTAACCGGGTCAATTAACAACCTGGTCAACAAACCCCTGCAGAAGTCAGCCTAAAGGTGCAGTATCACAGCTCCGCTGTAAACAGGCACAACACAGTCACATCCGAAAAAAGACTCCGGATGAATGCAGAAGAAGAATAAGAATTTACGATCTGCATAGCCCAGCAGATAAGGACCTTACACTTTCAAACATGAAAATAACTGACACAAACTGCATTATTGTCGGAGACTTTAATAGCCGTTCAGAAAGATGGGGATACCCAGATACTGACAACAGGAGATGAAGTGGAGGACTGGGACTGAAATCTCCATCTACTCAAAGTGGATGACACACCGAGCTTCCACTCCAGAAGATGGTTTACCACTTCTACTCCAGTCTTAGCTTTCTGCATAGGAGAGATCTGTCATGATCTTAAATTACATGGACATTTGGCTCGATCTCTCAGAACAGGGGATGAAACAATCATACACTCTCAATGATTGGACTCTCACACGCAGCCACATGTAGTAACCTTTTAATCGCGGAAAACTATTTACATTAACTACATTCTTGGATAGTTGCGCGCTTAACAACATGAAGTATATACATGGTACATCTTAGATTAATACATGTCTCTCACTCTGTCGCAGCTTACACACACTCCGCTCTACTAGTCAGCCACGCTATCTCACAGCAGTCAGAGAACACAAGCGCAACTCTCTCAGTCCGTCCTGTCTCGCTGTCCTGAACCCGTCTGCCGGACACAGGTATTATTGGTCAGACCTTGCCTTCTCGCCCTTTTTGAGTATTGTCCCTTAGTTGGACGAGTACTTTGTTTGACAATGGACTCAGCACAGACCGGAAGTTAACAGCGACTTATGCTATCTTTCAAGCTACGCCCCCCCCCCCCCCATCACAACAAAAGACATGTTAGGCTTTCAACCGTCAACTTGTATGACGATTTCAGAACCAGAACACTAACTCTTATGGCCAGATATTCTAATTCTGGTCTGTCAAATTTAGTACACATTGTCCACCTCTAGTTGATGCTACCTTGGTCTGCCGACTGTTGCTGGTAGGCTCAAGGTGATGCAGGCGAAGGCATACCTCAGAGTAGCTGCAGACACAGACCACCCACTGCATGAGGCGCTGGACACCGTTAAGGGTCAGCGACTGATAAGAGGGAAATCATGCATGGCTCAGGCGGAGGATACGATTAGGCAGGTGTGCCCCTTGGAGACCATTAGGCGTGGAGAGGAGTGGGTCAGAGTGCCAGCGGAGCAGTCAGACTTGTGCAGAGTTATAATCACATTGAGCCGGGAGTGCAGGGAGTAGCCAGCAGGGGCCACGGAAGTGGAAATCCAGCAACTAATTCAGGATAATGCTCGCTCAGGTGATGTGATTATCTACACAGATGGGTCGATGTTGAGAGGTAGGAGAAGTGCCTGGGGGTTCTTAGCAAAAGCCAATGGTCGACGTTTAGTGCAGGAGAGCCAGGCATATGATACCACAACATCTAGCTTAAGAATGGAGGTGGAGGCGGTCAGTGCAGCTTTCCGCTGGATGGAGAATACGATATACACACACACATCGTGATTGTAACTGACTCAGAAAGCATGCTGAGTAGGGTGAAGACAGGCAAGTTTCGTGCAGAGTGGCTTGCTTCGCTTCGGAAGTCACGGATGATAAGCATCGCCTGGATCTTTTCTCCGGGGCATGCTGGTGTGCTGGGGAATGAACAGGCAGACAGATTGGCTGGCTCTGCAAAACTTGGTGGAGTATTGATGCATGACAAAGCAGATGTGGTTGACCTTGTGGGAGCATGTGTACACCTCGGAGGGGCAAATGGATCACCATGGTCTGGCAAGAATGCGACAGCGAGGGGTGACGAGCGGATCTGGCCGACGATCAACACTCAGAGGAAAGGCTAGACGGACATATAATCAGATTGCTACTGGTAATATTAGTGTTGGAACTCTTCGCTGGCTGCTGAGGATGGGGACGGAGCGCTTATGGGAATGCCCCGAATGCTGTGATGTCGGTTCCTAAATCAATCAATCAATCAATCAATCAATCAACCAACCAACCAACCCACCCACCCACCCACCCACCCAACCAACCAACCAACCACCCAACCAACCAATCAATCAATCAATTAGTTGACGCTACTTGGTGTTTTGTAGTCAATTTGACCACTCTGAAACAACAAACATATGCATGCCCCAATTTTACCAAAAGTCAGATTATCTCCCTTTAGAAACAATTGTAAATAATTATGCGGGGTAATTTTCAGATGCTTTAAAAAAAAATAAAGTACATTTTTTTCTTTGTTCTAAGTGCCAGACGTTTGATCTCTATTTACAATACTGATATATTTGACTCTATTGGAAATCCAAGAATCAAGAGATGATCCTTAGATCACAAAAGTATAAATCCTTTCTCTAAATGTCTCATATGTAAATTATAAAGTCACATTTTCATTCACTCGCTCATCCATACTTAAGTATTTTTGTGTATAGTCTGCTAGTTGAAAGTCCAACAACAAGAAACACGCGGCCGGAGACTGGTCGGGGGCCGGGGGTCTGGTCGGGGGCCGGGTGATCCAAAAAAAAAAAAACACCTCACATAAGCATCACTTTAAATGTGGGCCCGGTGGACCACTGTGGGCAATAGCTCACAGTGGGACTAAGGGTCCACGCCAAAAACAGGGGAGGCGGGGAACCAGCTAGTCTGGGATGACCGCCAACCCCCCCCCCCCCCCCCCAAAAAAAAATAAATAAATAAATAAATAAGTGGGACTAAGGGTCCACGCCAAAAAACAGGGGGAGGCGGGGTTACCAGCTAGTCTGGGGTGACCGCCAAACCCCCCCCCCCCCCCCCCCACCAAAAAAAAAAGCAGTGGTTCGGATCGCATCGGTAACTCACGGGGTATGTGAGCCGGCCGTTCAGAAAGCAATGACAAACTACTGAGCGTAATCTTGCCAAGAAATCAACAATCAGCTGAAAGATGCTTGTGTTGACAGCTAAGTCCTGTAAAGGATATGCAAAAAAAAAAAAAAAATGCATCACTTAATGGAATTTATACGATGATTGTGTATTGCCATAAGTTTTAGCATATGACAAGTCTTAAAAAAAAAAAAGATGTGCAGTCGCTCGACGTGGGAATATCAAACAAGCCGCGAAGGTCTCAAGGCTCAAACAGGCTCAATTTTAAATCACGTAATAAGTACATGTCTTTAGGGGATAAAATCGGTGAAAAATTCAGAGAGGCGGCATACGTTGGAGACTTGCCTCTGTTAACCAAATTGGAACTGCAAGGTGTAGATTTAAACAGCAAACATAGCATGAATGGCTGGACAGCTTTGCACTGGGCATGCAAGTAGAACCATATAGCTGTTGTGAAGTACTTGCTTGACAGAGGTGCAGACAAAAATGTTAAGAATAAAGATGGACACATTCCAGCATAGCTGTAACATTTTGTTACAATGTTGTAACTCTGATTGAGGACACAAGTTGGTTGGTATACAATTACAATAAAGCAGTGCATATGTAATAAGGCATGACAATGACATTATAATTAAGCAGTATAGAATTGCTAAGGCAAATATTACAGTGGTTGGGTGTGGGTGTGCGGGTGGGTGTGTGTGAGGGTGAGGGATGTGTGTTTGGAGGGGTGGCTGGGGTGTGTGAGTGTGGGTGGGTAGATGGATGCTGTATGTGTTAATGAGTGGGTGAGGAATGTGTGAGTGTTAGTGGTTGGGGGATAAATACGTGTGTGGAGGGATGTGTGAGGAGGATGAGTGTATGGGTGGGGGATGTGTGTGCTTTGGGTGTGCGTGGATGGGAGAGGTGTGTTTGTGAATGGGGAATGTGTTGGTGGGTGGGGATGTGTGTGAGGGATGTGTGTATTGGTGGGGAGATGTGTGTGTGGGTGGGGATGTGTGGTTAAGGGATGTGTGGCTGGGGGATGGGTGGGTGGGTAGAGGATGTGTGGGTTGGTGATTGTATATGGGTAAGGGTGTGTGGTTAAGGGATGTTTGGTTGCGGGATGGGTGGGTGGAGGGAGGATGTGATGATGGGTAGAGGATATGTGGATGGGTGAGTGTGTGTAGGTTAGGAGATGGTGGGGGATGTTTGTATGGGTGAGCTCGGGATCTGTGAGTGGGTTGGGGGAGCTGGGAGATTATTTGGGTGGGTGCGTAATTTGTGTGTGGGTAGGTGCGAGATATGTGAGATGGTGGGGAGATGTGTGTGTGTGTGTGTGTGTGTGTGTGTGCTTGGGAGATGTGTGGTTGAGGGATGTGTGTTTGGCTGGGTGGTTGGAAGTGTGTGGGTTGAGGAGGATATGTGGGTGGGTGATTGTTGGTGGGTAATGAGACGGGTGGAGGATATGTGAGTGAGTGGGGAGGTGTGTGTGGGTGGGGGATGTGTGGGTTGGGAAATGTATGTGTGCTTGTGGTGTGGGTGGATGGGATGTGTGGTTGGTGGGAGTGTGTGTGGGTGGGGAGATGTGTAGATGTCGGGATGTGGTGGATGGTGGGTGAATGTATGTGTGCTTGGGGTGTGTATGTGTGTGGTTGGGTGGGGGATGTGTGGGTGAATGGGGGAATGTGTGGATGGGTGGTGGATGTGTCTCATAACATGGTAATATGCATTGTTTATGTTTACAAAATTCATTTGACAATGTTTTTCCTATGCACTAATGATGAACGAAAGATGAGTGATTGGAAGGGCCGAATGTAAGACAGGCCTGCGTGCCCAATTTGTTACCCTTTGAAAATAAAGTCCGTTCGTTCGTTCGTTCACAGAGAGTATTATGCGTTATTCTTTCCTTGTTTCTTAAGAGAGCTATATTATTCTTATCAATCAAGGGCTGCAGAGTCTGGCTGTTTGGTGCAACCAAGTTCTGCCTCTTATGATCCACAGTGCCGTAAACCTGTACCGCTGTTTTATAAATAGTTTCCTTAAGTTTACTCCACTTTTCGCTTGCTGTACAATTTTCTGATGCATCAGTCAAAGCGTCTTCAAGTTGTTTTGGAACTCAAAGCACTTACCATGATCGTGGGTGTTAATAATATTAATCCAGCATTCTCCAGGATTAATATTATAAAAACAGATCCACTGAAGATCAAATAACCTATATAGCTTAGGAAATAGAGGATGCCTTCCAAGAGAAAAGTGTGCTTAAGCACACACTAGCGGTCTGGATAGATTTAGAAAAAGTATATGATAAAGTATGGAAGGAAGAACTGAAAGTAAAAATGCAAAAAAATGCATGTTTGTGGGAAAATTCACAAATGGATCAGCCACTACCTTGAGAATAGAACTGCTAGGACAAAATTACAAGGACAAACCAGCAAAAAGATGCCGTTGGAGCAAGGAGTCCCCCAAGGAGGAGTTCTTTCACCAACATTATTCCTAGCATATATAAATGACACAGAAAATTTTCCAGCCAGAGTACACACATCCTCCTTTGCAGATGACCTAGCCATATGGACATCTGAAGAATATATTAGTACAGCTAACAGCAAAATACAGCAAGCCTTATTAGCACTAGAGGACTGGTCAAAATCATGGCTAGTGAAGATAAGTGAGGAGAAAAAAACATGCACAGTGTTTTCCTTCTCAAATAAAACTCAGCACACTAAGCTGTTATTGAATGGAAAACTATTGCGTCAGGAAGAAAATCCAAACTATCTAGGAGTCACCTTTGATCGTCGCCTGACATGGAAGACACAGGTTGAGAAAAATCGAACAAGAGCGATGCAAAGAATGGCAGTTGTGAAAAAGCTTGCTGGTACAACGTGGGGAGCAGATGAGAAAGTTCTCAAGAAGTTATATACTGGACGGGTGAGGCCAGTACTGGAATATGGCATTGCAGCTTGGGCAACAGCAGCTAAGTCAAACTTTTACAAAATAAGTAGAGTCCAAAACCAAGGAATGCGGATCATAATTAGAAGCCTGAAGACAACGTCTATTAACGAATTAGAAAAGATCACTTGTTTACAACCAATGCAGGATAGAAGAGATTGTAGAGCCCAGCAACAAGCAGAAAAATTTAGAAGATTGACACCCCCCCCCTCCCCATGTATAAAAGGTTTAATGAACTAGGAAAAGGAAGACTGAAGCGTCACCCTCTGAAGAATTCTCGAAGATCAAAGCCTGTACTTCTGCCTCCACAGCAGCGGGTTATCTTGTCTGCATTTTCTGTCTAGATGGAAGCAAACAGAAAAGGACGTACAGAAATATGTTGGCACTTGTGCCCACTCTTCACAAGGCCTTTCCTCCTTTTAACCTGCGGCCCTTTACCTTCTTAATTTCACTATGCAGTGGATGTTGTGTGTTTGCGTTAACTCTGAGGTAGGCAGGTGCTCGGCAAATTTGTATTCTGTCCCCAATGGTTGAAAAATGAAGAAGGTACGCATCGCCTTGCATGCTGTATCTCTTGTACATCAAAGTATAATACGCAGAGCTCCCTTCTGTATCCTTTCCATTCTTACCATTTGCTTATGGCTGAGTCAGGATCGACACCGCATACTCAACAACAGACAGGACCAGACCTCGTGAAGAAGACATAGATGGCGTTGTTCACAGTTTGTAGCCGCCATCACCCGCATCGCAGTCAACACCCGCTTGGCCTTTGTTATCACCTGATCTATGTGCTCAGGAGTGTACAAGTGCTCAAGGCTTCGATCAAATTGTATTCCAAGGAATGGCATTGCCGCCGGTCTTTCCTCTGTCTCTGAACGCAGATTTACAGTTGGTGTCCGAGTGTTGACAGTACTGTTATTCAAAGAGAACCATGTCACTTTTGACTTCGTTGGAATGACCATTGCCCCAGCTTCATCACACCAAATGCTTATGCGACTGAGTTCGGTTTGTATTTCCACAGCAACATGATCTCTATCCTTATCCTGACGATACCCTAACCTTATCGTCTGCATACGACAATGTACTCCCCGGTCCTATGATTTGCTCGCTGGTGATTCTCACAGTGTAGGCGTTGAACAGTACCGGAGATAATGGTGATCCCCGTGGCAGGCCAGGATATATTGTTGTTGGATTCAGAAGTCCAACTGCTACATCTACAAACTATTTTCCGTTGGAGGAGGTGTGCAGAGATCCAATTAAGGAGGAATGGACTTATCTTGAGTTCAAGAAGCTGAACCATTAAGAAATCCAACGGTACTCTGTTGTACGGATCCTCAAGCACACGTTTCAACGCCTGTACGGAAACCTTCATACACACCATGGGCACAAACTGCTGTATTGGTCCAGGTTTCTCTGTTGGACGGTACCCTCCACGAGTCGGTGGGAAACAACCTTGCCTCTCTAGCTGACTTGATATTTTCCTTGCAATTAACTTCTCCAGCAGCCAGCTTATTGTATTTTGCATTGTGATTACCCAATATCCCTGCATTTGTCTGTGGTCTTTGCCAGGCCTTCGGCAAGGGAATCAGATAGCTGTGTAACCACTCCTCACTGATGCTAGCACTCACTATACTGTTGTTGTATATACATACTAGTTCCTTGAACTTATTTTTGGTAAACATACTAATGTCACCATACCGGATACCATCTGGCCCTTGTGCGCTGTTTTTGTTCGTCATAGCACAGCCTTGATCTCTTTCACTGTCACTAAATCTTCTGCTGAAAATTCCTCAGAGGTGGCCATCTTGACAAAAATTTGCCTTCTCATGTCACTCTGGCTGCTCTGCTCTAGACAGCGTTCTAAAAAAGCCTTGCCTTTATTCTTGTTAGTCTTCTGTCAGATGACGTGAACACCCTGGTAGTCAGGAATACTCTTATTTTTGACAACACCATTTATACTTTTATGTTGTCGCCAAAACAATTTTCAGCGACTGTCTGTGTTTATTCTTTGACACAGCACTGCCAATTTCTCACTTTTTACCACTTTTAACAGTATTTTCAAATAGCTAACTTTTGTGTCAATGTCTCAAGTGCAAGATAAGACTAGGATGGTCAGCTCTGTTCTTTTTGGCGCTCTGCCATTTTCATACTGCACAACGATTATTCACACTGGCCTTTTCCACCTCAAAAGTCCACCACGGGGGTTGCTCCAAGCTCTTTTTTTTCTGGCAAAGTTGATGTATGTGCTTGTCACGCCTTATTTTACCAACCACGTCTCCCCGTGTACTGTCATACTTGAAAGTCTTGACCTTTGACTTGTGCTGCCTCAAGAGCGTAGTCAGTTGACACACCTTCTAGTAGTGCTGGACTGAATTTTGCGTGTGGATTAGCTTTACCTATTAACAGTGTCCCTCGCCATCAGGCGAACCCACTCCGACTTCAGAGGTATGTGTAATTTACGTCCCCAAGTCAAGAACGATAGGTCAACATTCTAGTCCAACTGTCCGGTGTAGGGGTTGAACTCCTCACCTCAGTATCAGCACACCGGGTGTTTAAGAACACGTGTTCTTATTCATTGGGCCATGCTGACCTCTATCTTGTGTCGTGATGTACGCCATTAATTTCGGCCGTTGGTAGCAATCTCCCTTGTGTCGTGATGTACGCTTTTAATTTCGGTCGTTGGCAGCAGTCTCCCTTGTGTCGTGATGTACGCTATTAATTTCGGTCGTTGGCAGCAGTCTCCCATGTGTCGTGATGTACGCCATTAATTTCGGCCGTTGGCAGCAATCTCCCTTGTGTCGTGATGTACGCCATTAATTTCGGCCGTTGGCAGCAGTCTCCCATGTGTCGTGATGTACGCCATTAATTTCTGCCGTTGGCAGCAGTCTCCCTTGTGTCGTGATGTACGCCATTAATTTCGGCCGTTGGCAGCAGTCTCCCTTGTGTCGTGATGTACGCCATTAATTTCGGCCGTTGGGAGCAGTCTCTCTTGTGTCGTGATGTACGCCATTAATTTCGGCCGTTGGCAGCAGTCTCCCTTGTGTCGTGATGTACGCCATTAATTTTGGTCCTTGGCAGCAGTCTCCCTTGTGTCGTGATGTACGCCATTAATTTCGGCCGTTGGCAGCAGTCTCCCTTGTATCGTGATGTATGCCTTTAATTTCGGTCGTTGGCAGCAGTCTCCCTTGTGTCGTGATGTACGCTATTAATTTCGGTCGTTGGCAGCGCTCTCCCTTGTGTCGTGATGTACGCTATTAATTTCGGCCATTGGGAGCAGTCTCCCTTGTGTCGTGATGTACGCCATTAATTTCGGCCGTTGGCAGCAGTCTCCCTTGTGTCGTGATGTACGCCATTAATTTCGGCCGTTGGCAGCAGTCTCTCTTGTGTCGTGATGTACGCCATTAATTTTGGTCCTTGGCAGCAGTCTCCCTTGTGTCGTGATGTACGCCATTAATTTCGGCCGTTGGCAGCAGTCTCCCTTGTATCGTGATGTACGCCTTTAATTTCGGTCGTTGGCAGCAGTCTACCTAGTGTCGTGATGTACGCCATTAATTTCGGCCGTTGGCAGCAGTCTCCCATGTGTCGTGATGTACGCCATTAATTTTGGTCGTTGGCAGCAGTCTCCCATGTGTCGTGATGTACGCAATTAATTTCGGCTGTTGGCAGCAGTCTCCCATGTGTCGTGATGTACGCCATTAATTTCGGCCGTTGGCAGCAGTCTCCCATGTGTCGTGATGTACGCCTTTAATTTCGGCCGTTGGCAGCAGTCTCCCATGTGTCGTGATGTACGCCTTTAATTTCGGTCGTTGGCAGCAGTCTCCCATGTGTCGTGATGTACGCCATTAATTTCGGCCGTTGGCAGCAGTCTCCCTTGTGTCGTGATGTACGCTATTAATTTCGGCCGTTGGCAGCAGTCTCCCATGTGTCGTGATGTACGCCATTAATTTCGGCCGTTGGCAGCAGTCTCCCTTGTGTCGTGATGTACGCCATTAATTTCAGTCGTTGGCAGCAGTCTCCCTTGTGTCGTGATGTACGCTTTTAATTTCGGCCGTTGGCAGCAGTCTCCCACGTGTCGTGATGTACGCCATTAATTTCGGCCGTTGGCAGCAGTCTCCCATGTGTCGTGATGTACGCCTTTAATTTCGGTCGTTGGCAGCAGTCTCCCATGTGTCGTGATGTACGCCTTTAATTTCGGTCGTTGGCAGCAGTCTCCCATGTGTCGTGATGTACGCCATTAATTTCGGCCGTTGGCAGCAGTCTCCCATGTGTCGTGATGAATTCCAAAAGCTTTGAACGATATCATCAGGTTCTTTAAAGCGTTTCCTCTGGCCACCTTGGGAGTGTTTACCACAACGCAGCTCGCAGTAAAAAATTCGTTTAGGGAGCCTGTGATCTGGCATGCGAGTCAAGTGACCAGCCCAGCGAATCTAATTCTTCATTAGTAGGGTGTGGATGCTGGGCATGGCCGCTCTTTCTAGGACTTCCGTGTCTGGGATCTTGTCTTGCCATTTAATCTTCAGTAGCTTCCTACGGCAGACTGTGGAAGTGGTTTAATTTTATGTCGTGTCGCTGTTAAACAGTCTAGTTTTCACAAGCATATAGCAGTGTGGATAATACAACTGCTTTGTAGACTTTTAGCTTTGTTTGCAGGCTTATTCCATTTCTGTCCCATACATTCTTGTACAGTCTGCGAAAAGCTGCGCTGGCCTTGGAGATTCTTGCATTCACTTCGTCATCAATTGTGACAGCTTGTGACACAGTGCTGCCAAGATAGGTGAATTTGTCCACAACACTTAGTCTATGACCATTCACCTTGATATTCGGCACGATATGATTATTCCCTGAAACTAGCTGGTACATAACTAGTCTTCTCCAAGTTGATTTTGAGACCAAAGTTGGCGCAGGCATATGAGAAAGCTGAAACATTGTGTTGCATGTCTGCCTCTGAGTTGGCATATAGAGCGCAATCGTCAGTAAACAGCAGTTCTCTGGCGGTGTCGCTGTTAGTTTTGGTTTTAGCCTTCAGCCTTCTGAGATTAAATAACTTTCCATCCATGCGGTAGTTGATGTCTATTCTTATGTCGTTGTTCTCGAAGGCATTCGTCAACATAGCTGAAAACATGAGGCTGAACCGTGTTGGTGCCAGGACACGGCCTTGCTTCACTCCTTTGGTGATAGGAAAGGACTCAGACAATTCGCCATTTTCCTGTACTCTTGTCTGCGTACTATTATGAAATAGCCGTACTATTTGGACAAACAATCGTGGACAGCCATATTTCGCAATAATCTTTCACAGTCCTTCTCTGCTGACTGTATCAAAATGTACAATCAGGGCCAAAGACAGACAGTGCTAGAGATCCATTGCAGCCAACCAGTTATTGTGGAGATGGCACCTAATTGATTGAAAGCAGGCAGTCACAGCATGCGCAGTCGAGTGAGATCAGTGAGCATGGGTTCATTAAGGAGAAAAGCCATGGCAATGGAATCCTTTTCCAAGATGGATAAACATACTCACTAAGAATATGCTGTCACTTGCATTGAGAATAAAGAGTGTTTAAATGCTTTGCATAACCCTATGCTGTTGTTGCATGCAGGGAATTTAGATCTGTGCTCTCTGGCAAAGGTCTATGTTTGATAGGACAAAATAAGGGAGCGAACGAAATGGGCTGACGAAGCTCATAAATCCATCTACGTGGAGGACACGCTGAATGTCAAACCACCACTGCCGTGTGGAAGTTCTCGTAAGAACAAAGGCTAGGACAACCATGTCCGACAACAATTGTGGGCAGGCAGAGCCCACCAGTCCGGGAAGGCAATCTGCCTGTGGAAGAAGGCATGTAGAAAAGGAACCCCAACCGTCGAAATCGGAAGATGTTGGCCCAAGTGGCATGGGACTAAAAAGCAACATATAAGAACTACGGTGGATGCTATATATCTCTCATTGCAACCGTTGGTCGTAGAAGTATGCGTGTGAAAATGACAGCCGTGGCTGAGTGTTAAGGTGACCGACTTGGGAGTAGAAGCTACGGGGTTCAAACTAAGGGTAAGGCTGGGGATTTTCCTAGAACAGTTGATACCCAGTGCCACCACATGTCCTCCCCCCACCCCGCCCGACTGCTTGGGTATCTGGGGATGTTCCTAGAACAGTTGATACCCAGTGACACCACGCATACCCTGACTGCTTGGGTATTGCAATAGTATACCTTGCCCTTTTGTCAGGGTGTTGGGAGAATAGCGACAGGACATATAGAGGACAAGGGACATATAGAGACAGGACATAGTCAGAGAGGCAGTGATGTCAGCGACAGGACAGCTACAGGACCAGAGAGATAGGGTAGACAGGACCTATATAAGGACGCTGAGATGTCATAAGACGGGACATCTACAGGACATTAGATATCTCCAGTCGACTATAAGATTAGTTAGTGTAAATAGACAATGTAAAGTAGATTAAATATTTAGCTTTATTTTTATTACAGTTGCATATTCATTTAAATTTTCCCTATTAGTTAAATAACATGGGATAAATATATTATATCTATACTATTTTGTTGACTAAAACATTTTTTTCTAAATAATATTAACAGTCATTTCCCAAGCAACAAATTATAAAACTCTTAATTTCATGATAACATTCATTAAACACCTAACTTGCATAGGAAACAGAAACATTGTGTATAATAAGGGAAGTAAGAACTATTGCAATATAGCCATTTAGTGTAACTTAATTATATTTCTTGAATTAACTACGTCTATTTGACAGAAATAAGGAAACATTTTAGTTAATTCAGTTTTCCTTCTTGCGATTGCCGAGCGCAATCAAACACTATTGTACATAAAGGATTTCAAGTTACACAACATATGAGCACATTTGTTAACTTAAAGATGTGCGTAACTTAGTTTAAAAATAAAAAATATATTATAGAATGTCATAAGTGCTAAACATAATTTAAATGTGATAAACATTTTTAACATTGCGTAGTGTAAAAGACGGAGTGACAAGCGTATGAGAGAAGGCATGAATGGATTAAAAAGGAAGACATGTAAATATTTTTTTGCACAAATGTTTTAGTGTGATGATTTGTCTTTGTCTTTTTGCAACACTTTTTTTTTTTAAACACTTTTATTCCATACAAACCAGTGTATTCACAGCTTGCATTGAATGTCTTTCTTTACATTTCCGAATACAACAAATGCATTAATATGATAATATTATATTCATGGCATGGTACAATTACCTACACATTACTTGGTGTGACTTGATGATGATGATGATGATGATGATGATGATGATGATGATGATGGAGTGATCATCTTCTCCTGTGCATACTAAAATTTTCAATAGAACTTTTATATTCCAAGTATTCTCATTCACACCTAGAGCATACAGAGATTGACTTATTAAAATGAAATTACAACAAAAGATTTTTCTTAACATTTAACATTATGACAATTAGAAATGATCGAATTTAAACTAGTTTAACTGACACAGCACCAAGTAGGTATTGGACCAAACATTGTACACAATCAAATGAACAAGTATTATAATGTAAATATCTGTTCACTGAGCATTGATGACCCTAGTATGGCGATATAGCGTCCTTCTGTTCAAAATGGAAGGTCACGTTTAGGGGATATATTATCTTTTGGCACTGAATCAGTTAATAAAGGTATCACTCAGTGGAATAGCGAGAGAGCTGGGGAGAGGAGGAGGCGAGAGAGATAGGGGAGGAGAGAGAGAGAGAGGAGGATAGGGAAATGGAGAGCTATAGGGTATGGAGAGAGTGGGAGAGAGATAGGGAGGGAGAGAGATAGGGGAGGGAGATAGACAGGGGAAATATAGAGAGAGGAGGGAGAGAGGGCGACAGAGAGAGAGTGGGAGGAGAGGAGGGATAGAGTGGGATATCGATATAGTGAGAAAGAGAGGGGGAGCGATGGAGTTAGAGAGAGAGAGAAACAAACCAAATGGACAAAGACTTCGTGTTGAGTTAGCCGCAATGGGTAGTAATGTCATCACGACATAAGATTTATATGGCGTGGAGGTTAAATGAACTTTTGCCTTGGCTATGCTCATACTTTCCACTTCCTGGCTGACAAAGGGGCCAAAGACCTTTGTCCTATGAGATATAGCCTCCCTTTATGCTGGGTAGCTTAATGAACTTTTGTCCCTGACTCTGGTAATATTTCCCAATCCTCGGTGACAAAGACAGAAATTATCTGATTCATTTGCCCCTACGACGGTGGCAGTGTTGCTCGCTTACCGCTTAACTGGATAGAATATTCCTTGCAGTTATAGGCTGCCTTTGTGGTGGATTGAACTTTTGTCCTTGACTGGTAATATTACGCATTCCCCATTGACTAAGACATTTCCTGGTGCTTATTTCAGTCTGTTTGCACGTTACACGTGAACCAGTTTTACATACACGGCTACGAATTCGGGGGGGGGGGGGGGGGGGGACTAAAAATATAGGGAAAAGCTTTGGAGATGTGGTTTTATAGTCTATAGAAGAATGGGGACAATTCATGAGACAGCCAAAATGAACAATCTAGACACTTTGAGGGAGGCTAAGTCGCAAAGACAACTTATCACAAACATCAGCATGGGGGCAGTCATCATTTGTTGGCCACATTATTAGAGGACAAACACTGGAACATGTGAAAACAAGATATATGTTTGGAAAGAGGGAGATAGAGGAAGACAGCGAGAGAAAAATTCGCGAGTCTTGTGTCTTGGCACGGAAGGGAGTCAACACATGAATTGGTCCATGCCGTTGGAGATGGTAATGTGTGTAGAAGCACGATTGTGCATGCCAGCCGGCAAGGAATTTCATTGTGATAATTAGGCTGGGAGCCCAGGTTAGTTTGTATAATGCGGAAGAAAATCCATGACTACTGGGCAGACAAGAAACCGTCTAAGTAACTATGCAATGAATTACCTGGAGATTGTTACCATTTATGCTTTGTTGATGTGTGCCCTACTGGGTAGGGCTTAGAAAACAAAAATCTTTAGACTTTTTAAAATAGCTTCTTTCCACGGAAATCTTTAGTAAAATATTTATTTGTTTCTGTGTTCAACGCATTCTGTCGGTTTCCAGGACTTATTAATGTTTATCTATTTTTTTTTTGTTAAACGTTTATTTCATACAAATCAATGTATATTTACAAGGTGTAATGTGTGTTTCTTTTGTTTGTGTATATTACAGAGCGTTGCCGTTTGTTAGTGTTAGGTGTCACATGTGTGAATAAAGCAAATACATACATATATACAGTTATATTATGACATTTATGGCATAGTGCATGTAAACGCGCGCACACACACACACACAAACACACACTCGTACACATGCGCGTGCAAATACATGCAACACACACACACACACACACACACCTGCATCCACACCCAGACGCATACATATGTTACTGCCAGCGACACAGACACACATCCACAATATATTTCATGTTGCACATTCAAATATAATAATGGGAAAATTAATAATAATGGTAGCAGTAGTAATAAACGTATTAATAATAATAAGTAATAATAATAATAAATAATAAATAATAATAATTGTCAGATTATTTGGTACACATGTGAATGTTCATTCGTTTTGTGCGTGTTGACATTAGAATTACATTACACCCATGTTTATAGATTCGAGGATCACAGTTCGGTAACTCATCTAAAAAATTTAGCATAAGCCTTTATTTGTGAGATGTAGTGACCTACCTGATGACACTTGGAGAACAAAATTACACTTATTATAGACATACACTTATGTTTATAATTACCACACACATTATTACTAACAGAACATCTAAACGAACATAATACGAAGATATAACGTGCAGACACCATTTACTAAGAAGGGGAGATTACATTTATACAAGGGACATAAGGGATTAAGAAAGTTGATGACTCCACAAGAGAAACGTCTGCCAACAAGCGGAAGCGAGATAAGTAGAAATCAGGGAACACAGTTCTTAAACAGAGATGTTGAGGTAATATTTTATGGAGGCCGTGGATGAAATAACCATGATTAGTCTCCGTTAAAAGAGACAAATTGTTTCGGGGCACCATTTTTGGGTGTATGAAAGGGGTTGCATTAAATGGGCAACCATTTTTATAAGAAAATGATGCCTTGATCCGTTTAACAGCCTCCAATAGTAAAATGTTGGAGAGTAGTTGACTCTTGGCAACATATCAAGACTGCTAAGCTGATAAGAAACCAGTGGGTAGATACTTCGACAGTGTATCATACTTTCATATATCGCGGTTGTACCCAAAGAGAATCACTGATAGATTCCCACAACCCACTGACAAATTAGTCAGATTAATTTTATATTTATAGACGACATTGTGTCACAATTCTTAAACGGAATTGGATGACACAATACCCGGGGAGCAGGGGAGGATGTCAGGGTGTTGGGGAATAGCGACAGGACATATAGAGGACAAGGGCAGAACATAGTCAGAGAGGCAGTGATGGCAGCGACAGGACAGCTAAAGGACCAGAAAGATAGGATAGACAGGACCTATAGAAGGACACTGAGATGTCATAAGACGGGACATCTACAGGACATTAGATACAGGTCATAGACAGGACAAGACCCAGGTATGAAAAGGGACACAAGTCTACAGGACTCTGTTGACCAGACATCATTGCACTGTACGACCCGACCCAACACGGGCAGACAACAGTACGACGTGACTGTTGAGACAGCCCGGTTGTCTCGTGAAATATGTAGTCCAGTACTACGTGACCAGCCGGTCAGCGTGAAGAAAGGACAGACGGAGACTCGACAGTTTAGGGGAAGGATGTGTTTTCTGAAGCGAGTGTTTGAGCTTTGCGGGAGTGCTAGCTGGTTTTGCCATATGCTACGATAGCTGTGATTTGAGTGAAGTGCTTTGTGTATGATTGCACGAGTGCTATGATTATGTATTAGCAGTATTATGTATTATTGATGTAACCACCGTGTGTGCGCTTTGTATCTATAATTCAGGTTTCATCCTGAATAAAATATGATACCACTAGTACGAATGATGTTTTCTTGAGTGCATGTGAAGGAGTTGAGAATACCTGTGTATGTGAGACGCTGACACCTTTATCGGACAAGAGCAAAAGACAGAATGTGCTTATGCACACAGTGCATGTGAAATAGCACCTGACAGCTAGAGGCGGCAAACAGTAGGCTGTAATACCACTGACCTGGCAGAACCGTTAGCAAGGAAAACCTACCCGTGGGTAGACAAAACACGTCATCTTGGACGCAATCTGTCTAAAAGTCCACAAGTAACCAACCTGACACAAATGGTTGCCGAAGCAGAACAGACTGACTTGTCTGTAAGGTACATAACAAGATTTGACACACGCCCAGAACAAGACTCAAGATATGCACGTGACACACGCCCAGAACAAGACTCAAATATATGCACGTGACACGCAGACATTAAGGAGACTTGATGAAGGATACACAATGAAGTGACGCCGAACTGTGCTTTCTGAGGAAACTGCAAAGAAGATTATTGGCAGACAGAAAATTGAATGAGACGGTCCTGTAGGAAACATCAAAACTGCAAACTGATTAGAGGAATTTAACGTAAACAATCATGATTTGTGGGCACGATATGAAGTGAAATAAACTTAACACCCAACGACAACTGGTAAACTTGATGGGGAAAGAGGAAGTTGAAGCCTAAGCGTAAATACCTGGATGGTTTGGCCACACGGCATCATCTAGACTCGCGCACAGACCTGATCCAAGACTTTAGTGTTCGTGTGAGATAGCGAACAACGACCGTCCACACTCATCGCATTGGCACATGATGATGACCAGTCTCCTAACCTCTTGAGTGATGACAGATGTGTAGCCTCCAGTCAACCGATTGGCCTTGTGGAAGCAGGCTGTACGACGTTGCATCGCAAAGCAGCTTCCGTCACGAACATTACACGTTGAATCATGGCAAAGATTTGATATGAATCAACGTAGGTTGTCACATATGCAATAAAAACTGCCAGTATATCAAGCTTGTGGCACGACAGCGAACATTCGACTTTTGGGACAATGTCTGCTTCCTGAAGAAGTATACATTAATATACTGTCCAAAAAAAGAAAACGCATAGCTATCCGATAGTACGTTTTTATGAGTTTGTTAAGTAAAATTTGGTGCTAAGGTATATAAACACCAGCCTCAAGTGTTCTTTACAGTGCCAAATGCATGTATTGACCTGAATTGCTTTCGTTTTCCTAATCATTCAGAATTATGAATATGTGTGTGCCTTCGACAGCTATGTGTGTTTTTTGCTTTTGTATTTTGAACAGTATAGACATAATCGCCTTAAAATGTTTATATACGTGGCTGGCTAGCTGGACTAATAAAAGAGGCGGAAGGAAATCGCTGTTGCAAATCAATGTTGCAGTTGCTCTTCGACCAAGAGGCCGAGGCTGAAGGCTGGCGGTTAGCCGCGTGATAGACTGGTGATGCTTGACCAGAAGCGAGCATTGGTCAATGCACACGAATTCTGTTTGTGGATGGATGGTCTCAACGACTAGATAGCAACAAGAAAATGTCATGATATAGAAGATGGTTGTGTTTGGGTTAAAGAATGCATGTCAGGTTTGATAAAAGTTCTAGGGCAACTATCAGTCTATACGACACCAGTACGGCTTGTTACATAGAACGTTATCCATCTTCCAGTCCATACCAGCAATGGGAAATATACCCCCACGTGGCAGTTCTGTGTCCTATATGAACATGATGGCGCTGTTCTAAAATAACGGTTTAATTTTACAGCCTTCCGTTAGAAGATCATAATCGTACTCGGAATATTGGATTGGGGGTCTCTTGACATGAAATGCCAAACCCGTGGAAGAAATATTACTAGCTGAAGCCAAACCCCAGCCAGTTTGTGTGAGCTGGAATCCAGTTTGGTAGACTGAGAGCCCCTGGTGGTGTACTAGAGTCCAGTTTGGGAGACTAAGATCCACATATTTAAAGTTCATGAAGTCGTGCACACCCTTCTGGGTTCTGAGCTTGGAGGGAGGAGGGAGATCTACAGCACAGTCTCCAGGAGATGGTGACGGGTAGGGAGAAATGCATATACACGGGATTTAAGAGTTAAAGCTCAGCTGGTCAGGGGATTCACAACCCAGAGAGTAAGAATATTTGGCTGAAGTCAGTCCAGAACTGTAACAGAATGACCCAATGTCCAGACCATGAAAATATTAGGTTGAAGTCAGTACAGACCAGTAACGCATTTACCATATGTCCAGATTTAAAAATTACACGCCGCAACAACAACAACAACAACAACAACAACAACAACAACAACAACAACAACAACAACAACAACAACAACAACAACAACAACAACAAGCAACAACAACAACAACAACAACAACAACAACACTAACACCACGAACAACAGCAGCTGAAGCAGCAGCACATCCACCACTATCAACAATAGCAGCACCACCAACAACAACAACATCAACTCCACATACAACAACAGAACCATCACCAACAACACCACCACCACCACCACCACCACTAAAACTACAACCAAATACAACAGCACCACCACCTCTACCACCAACACCACCACCAACACCACCACCAACAACAACAACATCAACTCCACATACAACAACAGAACCATCACCATCAACACCACCACCACCACCACTACCACTAAAACTACAACCAAATACAACAGCACCACCACCATCAACACTAGCACCACCACCAACACCACCACCACCACACCACCACCACCAACCACCACCACCACAAACCACCACCACCACAACCATTATTATCCTCAGCAACAACACCAACAGCAGTAGCAGCAGCAGCAACAACAACAACAACAAGAACAACAACAATAACAACAACAGCACCACGTCCACAAACAACAACAGGACGACAATCATTAACGACACCACCACCAATAACAACAGCACCATCACCACTACCACCAAAACCACCACCAACAACAACAGCACCACCACTAACTTCAACAAAAACAGCAGCACTTACAACCACCAATAACAACAAGAGAACCACCACCAACAGCAACACCACCACCGACACCAACAACAAAAGAACCAATAACACAACCACCAAATACAACAACACCACCACCACCACTACATCACCAATAACAACAACACCATCATAACCACAAGCAACAATAAAAACAGCAGCCACAACACAACCACAAACAAAAACATCATTAGCAGCAACATCAACAGCAGTAGCACCACCACCTCTAATCAACATCACAACCACCACTTACACCACCACCACCACCACCACCACCACTACCACCACCACCACCACTACCACCACCACCACCCTCAACAACAACAACAACAACAACAACAACAACAACAACAACAACAACAACAACAACAACAACAACTACAGGACAACAGTCATCAACAACACCACTAAAACAACAACAGCACCACCAACAACAACAACAGCACCACTGACACCAACAACAAAAGCTCCAATAACACAACTACCAAATACGACAACAACACCACCACCACTACATCACCAAATACGACAACACCATCACCACCACCAACAACAATAAAAACAGAAATAACAACACAACAACAACAAAAACAACAACAACAGTACCAATAACAACAACACCATCAATGACACCACCAACAATACCACTACCACAACCACCAACAACACCATCACCAAAAAGAACACCAACAACAACAACAACAACAACAACAAAACTGCTGCTGCTGCTACTACTACTACTACTACTACTACTACTACTACTACTACTACTGCTGCTGCTGCTGCTGCTGCTGCTGCTGCTGCTGCTGCTGCTGCTGCTGCTGCTACTACTACTACTACTACTACTACTACTGCTGCTGCTGCTATTACTACTACTATTACTTATACTACTATTAATACAGCTTTTACTAATTATACTAATGTTACTACTACTACTACTACTACTACTACTACTACTACTACTACTACTACTACTACTACTACTACTACTACTACTACTACTACTACTACTACTACTACTACTACTACTACTACTACTACTATTACTTATACTACTATTAATACAGCTTATACTAATTATACTAATGTTACTACTACTACTACTACTACTACTACTACTACTACTACTACTACTACTACTACTACTACTACTACTGCTACTACTACTACTACTACTACTACTATTACTACTACTATTACTTATACTACTATTAATACAGCTTTTACTAATTATACTAATGTTACTACTACTACTACTACTACTACTACTACTACTACTACTACTACTACTACTACTACTACTACTACTACTACTATTACTACTACTACTACTGCTGCTGCTGCTACTACTACTACTACTACTACTACTACTACTACTGCTATTACTACTACTACTACTACTACTTCTACTACTACTACTACTACTACTACTACTACTACTACTACTACTACTACACTACTACTACTACTACTACTACTACTACAAAATATCAGGAGCAATAGCAATAACAAAAAGGAAATAGTGCGATAACCACATCATGTGTTACTGTGTTTACGGCTCCCACAAGGTGGGTATTATTGTATGTAAGAGAACACATGCGCGAACGCACACACGGACACATACAACATTAGTTGCCGCTGGAGGTTGCTGGCAGAATTGTTGTCTGGTCATCTATCATCGCCCTGACTCGGGGAACACTCTACGTCTCACCACATTGTTCTAAATTTAATGTTAACTAAAGAAAAGAAAGTATAATCTGCTTGCTCTCCTTGTCCCGACGACATTTTAGGGCATCATGTCATGTATTTTTGTTTTTCAGAAATGTATGCTAATGTGTGCTAAGTGTTTACAGCTAGTGCACTTATCCATCATTTTCGTAATGTGTCACGACTTTGCAGTGTTGCACAGTTTTGATTTATTTCACTGTGCTATTTGTTTCTTCTAATGCTGTTATGTTTGTCGACATCTCTACAACTTTGTTATGATTGCCAGGCCTTTCCGACTTATTTTCACTTTCACATTCGTCTGAATTTTACCACAACTTCTTTAGTGTTCTCACCCCACCATGATCATCGTCACCACCATTATCATCATCGTCATCATCATCATCATCATCATCATCATCATCATCATCATCATCATCATCATCATCATCATCATCATCATCATCATCATCATCATCATCATCATCATTATTCACAGAGCAGCAGCAGCAACAGCAACTGAAACAGCAACAGCAGCAATAAAGGGGAGAGCAACATCTTGAGAACCCGTGTCCCACATCTGCTGCACGGGACTGAGGAAAGTGTGACTAGACTGGAACAAGAAAAGTATGACTAAACTGGAATCCACAAGGACAGAGGAAGACTCAAGGAGCTAGCTCTTAAACTTCCGGTGCGCTGATGCCGTGGTAGTGGGTTCAACCCCTACACCGGTCAGTTATAATAAAATGTTGACTTCTCGTCCTTGACTTTAGGTCGTAAATTACAAGTACCTCAGAAGTCGGAGTAGGTTCCCTTGTTGGCAGGGCACACTGGCAATAGGGAAAACTGGCCCATACGCAAAAATCAGTCAGTGGCATTCACTTGTAATAGCAACCGACAGTAGTAGTAGTACATATGTGAACTAAGCTGCAGTTGAAGCGAGAGAAAGCAAACAACGCGGCGATCGTCTGCTCCTGCTGTGGGTAATCATCCGTATTTATGACTTGACGTCTTGCCGGCCATTTTATTCTAAACAAAAACAAAACATGCTATTTAGAATCATAAACAAGACGGACCTATACAAGATATGTATAAATTACAATCTGAACATTCAAAAGCTAATCTTGTTATAACAACTATATACATTCCCACTAATCATTTAATAACAACTATATACATTCCCACTAATCATTTAATAACAACTATATACATTCCCACTAATCATTTAATAACAACTATATACATTCCCACTAATCATTTAATAACAACTATATACATTCCCACTAATCATTTAATAACAACTATATACATTCCCACCAATCTTGTAATAACAACTATATGCATTCCCACCAATCTTGTAATAACAACTATATGCATTCCCATTAATCTTGTAAAAACAAAGAACCCCACAGAGCTGAGAAGACTCAAGTCGATGTCCCATGTGACGCGCGAGCAATCTTCCCATAGTTTCAGAGTGAACATCAATGTCCCCACTGCCAGCAAGAAGGCAGCATGGGCGCGACTAGATGAGACATTGTCCCAAGCTTTAGAGGATGGGACAAACACAGAAAACAGCAAGGACAACGCAACCCACTGAACGTCTCGCTCGGCAGGGAAAAGACGCCCGGAGTCATGGCCCGGGCGGGCCGTCAAGAAGGTAGAAGGGCCGCAACATTCTGGGAAGGGGACCCCGCCTCTGACGACCAGAAGCCCACCGTCTTGCTTGCTCCGCGGCGGAGTTTTTATCACTGTTATTACATGAAATTCCCAGTTTCCACTCACACAGACGATACGTGTTTCCACAATGGACGGTCACGCATCACGTGAACATTTTCAGACAGTTCTGTAACATAATAACAATTTATGGTTTACCAATAAAACCTACCAAATGCGAAACCGGCTTTAAAAAAATTGTTTCTAGACGATACAATCGCAAATGCATTTGTTACCACAGACAAAAAATGTGTCTAAAAATCCCATCGCCAAAGACGGAAAAGGATCACAGAAACCTGTTGGACCCGTTTAACTTCTACAACAGTTGTATAGCCACATTGTGTGAGTTACCCACTATTTCTAAACTAGTGTAGAACGTGTATCCAACTAACATTACATGGAGTCCAAAACTAGAGAGTCCTCATTAGAAAGTATTCAGACACTGTTATCAAAACCACCCATTCGGCGCCTACCTAATCATCATCTACTATTAATTCCCAAACGTAAAGTCAATGGCATTTCGATCTCATGGGTGCTGTAAAATATACTACAGGGTGTATAATATCATCGTAGGAATCTACATTTATTCATTTCGCTACGGAGAGATCAAGGCTGGGCCACGATGAGATCAAGTAGGATGAGATGGAGTTGGATGAATTGGCAAGCAATCATTAAAAGTGACATAATGGAAGAAGAATCACCGTGATATTCACAAGCAACCCACGAGATTGGGTCTCTGCGGGCCTCGTACATCGATTAGTATTTAGATGTGACAGCTGGACCTCTGAGCCAACAACATTACACATGTTCATAAATAAACACACATGTATTGTTTTGAACTTATGGAAACAGAAGAAACAAGTAGAGACTAGCGGACACATTAGAAAACATAACATTTGAAAGCTTTATTACACCGTAGCTTGTAATAGGGCTCAACCTGATCTCTAGTTCTTTTCAACTGCTACACCTGAGAATAACAGGGACTATCACAGGCCGGGGGACAGCGCAATGTATGCTAATGACGATTTAGAGGACACCGTCTATGCTAATGACGTTTTAGTGGACACCGTCTATGCTAATGACGTTTTAGAGGACACCGTCTATGCTAATGACATTTTTTGAGGACACCGTCTATGCTAATAACGTTTTAGAGGACACCGTCTATGCTAATGACGTTTTAGAGGACACGGTCTATGCTAATGACGTTTTTAGAGGACACCGTCTATGCTAATGACGTTTTAGAGGACACCGTCTATGCTAATGACGTTTTAGTGGACACCGTCTATGCTAATGACGTTTTAGAGGACACCGTCTATGCTAATGACGTTTTTAGAGGACACCGTCTATGCTAATGACGTTTTAATGGACACCGTCTATGCTAATGACGATTTAGAGGACGCCGTCTATGCTAATGACGTTTTAGAGGACACCGTCTATGCTAATGACGTTTTAGTGGACACCGTCTATGCTAATGACGTTTTAGAGGACACCGTCTATGCTAATGACGTTTTTAGAGGACACCGTCTATGCTAATAACGTTTTAGAGGACACCGTCTATGCTAATGACGTTTTAGAGGACACGGCCTATGCTAATGACGTTTTTAGAGGACACCGTCTATGCTAATGACGTTTTAGAGGACACCGTCTATGCTAATGACGTTTTAGTGGACACCGTCTATGCTAATGACGTTTTAGAGGACATCGTCTATGCTAATGACGTTTTAGAGGACACCGTCTATGCTAATGACGTTTTTAGAGGACACCGTCTATGCTAATGACGTTTTAGTGGACACCGTCTATGCTAATGACGATTTAGAGGACGCCGTCTATGCTAATGACGTTTTAGAGGACACGGTCTATGCTAATGACGTTTTAGTGGACACCGTCTATGCTAATGACGTTTTAGAGGACACGGTCTATGCTAATGACGTTTTTAGAGGACACCGTCTATGCTAATGACGTTTTAGAGGACACGGTCTATGCTAATGACGTTTTTAGAGGACACCGTCTATGCTAATAACGTTTTAGAGGACACGGTCTATGCTAATGACGTCTTAGAGAACACGGTATATGCTAATGACGTTTTTAAAGGACAAGCTCTATGCTAACAACGTTTTAGAGGACAATGATGTCTTAGTGCAGGGGTGGGCAAACTTTTCGTGCGGAGGGCCGCATTGACAAATGTAAAGCTATTGGCGGGCTGCATATATATATATAGGTTATTAAGCAGTATACATATCTAATTATTGCAATTTTATTTTACTTATACACTTATACATTATATTTGTCAATATGGAGAAAAACTTTTACTAATTTGTTAACACGATTTTACAACTTGTTATTATAACAAATATTCTTTATTATCTATCAATGGCTTTAATTTAGACACACAGCGACTACATTGTCACTACAGTTGTTGATTTCTAATGAGATGTATGTAACTGCTTGCAATTTTTGACAATATTCTTGAAATCTGGAGCAAGTTTACTTGTTGAAATTCTCATGACAGCATGCAAGTTGCAGTCCGACAATAAAGACCTATTCTTAGATTAGTTGATCTTCAAGCAAGAGAATGCTTGTTCGCAAATGTATGTTGATCCAAATAATGATACAAGTTTAGCTGCAAAGTTTTTCAAGTCGGGAAATGATTCTTGTGATAAAGATCCATAGAAATCCAGCAAACCATCTGTCTTGAATTTCTCTTTCAGGTCATGATCTGCTTGTAAGTCAAGCAGCTCCAACTGTATGTCCTCTGTGCTATATCAGCTTCTGCACTAAAAGGGGAACCGAGAATATTGTACTATGGCTCTAATTTCTTGAAATCTTGGAATCTCCATCCAAATTCTTCAATCAATGCATCTAATTGGGCTTTGTATTTTTCAGTCATTTCACCAGAAATGGTTTCTTGTTTCAGCAAAGGGAAGTGACAAAATTCTTTTTTCACTTGCTTGTCTGGAGAACAGCGAGAGTTTTGCCTGAAATGATTTCACATATACATACAATTCATGTGCAAACACAACATTGCCCTGACGTTTGACATTCAGTTCATTTAACTTTTCCATAATTTCAATGGCAAACATAAAGTCTAACTTTACTCTTTATTGACAATATTAGTATTAAAGTCACATGCAATGCCCGTCATCTCTAGGAACATCACTATTCCTTCTCTGAGTTCCCACACTCGCCTCAACACCTTACCGAGACTCAGCCATCGAACATTGGTGTGGTTCAGGACATCGGAATGTTTAGTTTCTAAATAGTCAAGTAATGCCTTGAACTGTCTGTGATTAAGTCCTCTTGATCTGATGAGGTTGATGACACTGACAACTGGGTCAATAACATGCTTGATATTCAAAACAGTTTTACACAGACTTTCTTGATGTATCACACAGTGAAGTGGTAATAATGTGTGGTCTGGATATTCTGCTTTAATCGTATCACTTATCAACTTTACCAGACCTACATTTTTTCCAGTCAAAGCACGAGCTCCGTCAGTTGTAACACTTGCCATCTTGTTTCAGACTAACCCAGTTCTTTCATTACAGTAAGTAACAGCATTGAATTTATCATGGCATGTGGTTGTGTCTTTGAGTGACTCAACACTCAGTAACTCTTCAGTGAGTTTGAAAGAAGTGTTTATTCCACGTATAAATATCAATAATTGGGCAGTATCATGTACATCGGTACTTTCATCCAATGCAAGAGAGTACCACAAACATTGTTTACTTGCATCTTGAAGTTTATGCATCAAATTGTCGTTGATCTTGTCAGCACGTCTGACCACAATTCTCCTTGATAAAGTATCTGACCACAGTTCTCCTTGATAAAGTAATGTTGTCAATTCTGTTTTTTGTTTGTTCTGGACACATAATGTTTGCTGCATCTAGCAAACATTCCTTGATGTACTCGCCATTAGAAAATGGCTTGTTCTGTTTTACAATTACGTGTGACAGCACAAGACTAGCTTCAGTTGTAGCATCTTGAATTGAAGACTGCTTAGTGAAAACAGTTTGCTGTTTCTTCAAATTTTTTACCAACTCAAGGCATTTCCTTTCCTTCTCTTTGGTCGTTAAATTGTATCCGAAATCGGAATGTTTTGTTTGATAATGTCTTTTTAAATTGTACTCCTTGAAGACAGCCACTGACTCACGACACAACAAGAAAACTGATTTGCTACCAACTTTTATAAAACAGTACTTAGTTGTCCATTCATCATTAAAAACACGGCATTCATCTTCAATCTTACGTTTGTTATTGACACTCATCATAACGATACATGAAATTCTGTAAAATTCAACAAAATAACTTAAAAACGAATTAAAATTTTTTATTCCTAAATGCCCTCGCTTTGAGAACAAAATTTTAAGACGCATCTTTGGACCCATTAGGGATACACAAAGTGGAGAGTGGAAAAGAAGAAGTAACAAAGACATTTATGATTTGTTTAAGTCCCCGCTAATCACTGGTATCATGAAGGCTAATAGACTACAATGGCTGGGGCATATAGAAAGAATGGAAGATAATAGGGAAACAAAACTCGCTTACACTCAGGAAATAAATGACCGTAGACCCCGAGGTAGACCAAGAAGGCGGTGGAGAGATAATATACATACAGACCTACAAGCACTTGGAATCAACGACTGGCAAGAGAAGGTCCACCAGAGAGACGAATGGAGACAGATTGTATTTGCAGCAAAGAACCTCAATGGCTCGGAATGCTGAAGAAGAAGAAGAAGAGAAATGCCCTCGCGGGCCGCATAAAATCACTTATAGACTATGTGGGAATGAGAGCTGGGATGGGCGTGGCCGCAATGAGGGTAATGGCGGCGGCAAACTGTGAACAGAGTCATCTCTGTCTTCTAACCATGGGTTTGATTATTTCGGTGATTCAGTATGTCCTGGCAATTCTTACTCTCAGCCTTTCTCAGATGGAGAGACTGGTAAGAAAATAGAAAGAGCCTATGCAAATCATACTTGGGTGCATAGATACAGCATGCATAACTATGTGGTACCTCCTTGATTTTCCGACAACTGAAGACAGAACACTGATTTGAAGTGCACGTCTTTACATCCGAGTTGGTCCCGACACGCAACATCTACTGCAAAATCACGAGAACAATGGCAGCAGGTGAGCATGACAACAAGCTTGGGTGGGTCGGGGCGAGGACATTACTCAACGGTTTGTTCACTTGAGTTGACCCAAGACTGGTGACAGTGTGAGGTGGCGAACATCTATCGCCCACTCTGCTCGGCTTGGCATATGATGATGATCACTTGAGGACATAGAACATTATAAAAATTGATGCAATTCCCAAAATATGTGGTAGGTCTTTTTAGTGTGCATGTGAATGGACAGGAGCTGCAGACATCGAAACTCGGTAACTGTGGAGGCAGAAGTTCAGGGCTTGATATTTAAGAATTCTCATGAGGATGACTGAATCATCTACACAGACGAGACAGTTGCTGGACACGAAGACTCACGGGCTTCTACGGCTCAGGTCCGGGCTGAACTATGACGAGAGCTTGCGGTGGACCTGAAGCAATGGACAGGACTGATATTCTGAATGCCCTCAGAGAGACAGGGCGATTAAAGGAATCAAGTGATGAATGGATCTGCAACCTTGGAAAAGACTGCAAGAACATCAAGTCAAAAGGGTGAAGCCAGACTAATAGCGCCATACAGGGGAACATAGATGAATACATGTCTCGTGTGGAATGGCTCACCTATCTTCAGAGGTCACAGATTGTGAGAATTGTATGGATTTTTCATCCTGACCATGCGGGAATGCGGGGGAATGAACAGGCTGATAGACTGGTAGGGAATGCACCACTTTATGGTAGATTACCTGTGGACAAGAGGGAAGAGGTCGTGCGCCTGTGGACTAGGTGAACAGAGGAGGGGGGGGGGGATGAGAGAACAGATTGAGAACCCGTATGTGTAAAGGAAAAGATTGAGGAGGTGCCATCGACTGTTAGAGTAATTCCATTAATATAGACATAAATCTTTACCCAAGAGTTAGCCGACAGTCTCTAGAAATTATGGCTCGTTATAAGAATGTATAAAGGGATGGTCCCAATAGAAGAGACTGGGATTCTCTTGGGAGACAAATAGCAGAAGGTAAAGAACATTCGTGTATGTTGGAAGACCGAACACGAAGAATAATATGGTTATCTGGGTTGTTTCCCCTGTCTTATTGGTAAGCCTCCTGTTAAATACTAATTTCAATCACTCATTCGAACACCTTGCGTTCAAATGATCAAGAGTGGAGTACGTTGGTGCAAGTATAAAACATTATGTTCTTTTAATAAAAAGAATAAAACCACAAAGGTTCTGAGTGAACTATAATTAATGGATACTTGGCTGTAAACATTGGTTTACGGTTCTTATGGTACAAAAATACATGGAATGTCAGGTCTACTTTGGTGTAAGCAGTCACATCATGAACTCAGTTACAGACACAAGCACTCTCAGACAACAAGATGACACAGAGTAACCGTATACGTCTTGATCTTGGCTAGCGCTAAATAAGGACTCTGGTCTACTGTTATAGTGTGGGAGTCAAGGTCCACCCAGGTACTTGATGCTCTTCCGGCTTCTATGCTTCGTTTCCACTCAAGGTAAATCAGCTTTAGATAACCGTCTTCCCGGTTATGGTTTCAGCAATAGCAGTAGCGAGGCTCTCTCAGTCTTGCGCAGAAGTTTAGTCAGAGTCCATTTTGCGAAAAAGAAAAACTTTCCACCGTGTCAGCCAGCCTCTGTGGCATCGGTTATAATAATGGTGGTTCATGGTGCGGGATGAGTTTGTGAAGTATCTTTGCGCCAGTGTTAGCTGGCTTATCGGTTGAAGATATGCCTGTGACGTCAGCTGGGGGGGGGGGAGGAGGGGGGGGGGGGTTGCTTGACCGGCAAGTATTCCTTTGAGTCTTTCTCCTCTGGCGGTTTTTAGTGTCAATGTTGGCTACTTGTAGTTGAGCGTGTCGCTGGGATAGACACGTTTGCTGCTCTATGGCGATTCGTAGATCCATAGTCCGCGTCGATTCTTCTTTGCTTCTCTCTTTGGAAGTATCTGTCCTCCTCATATTTATCCTAATACTCACCGGGTAAAGGTTGCTTTGTCTTTCTCTTCTTGACTCCGGCTGTCTTCACGTGTGTCGGTTTCCTCATCTGCGCTTTCTTCAGGTGTCTGGTGGGATTCTGGTTTCTCCTTGAGCTGCTTGGGTATCGTGGCTGGACTACTGCCTTCAGCTTGCTGCTTCTGATTGATCTGTGGTTGGGCTCCATCATGCTTCTTTTTGCCTCCTTTTTTTGTGTATTGTCTTCAGTAGCTTTTCGGTGTTTTCTTGATGGGTTTCATCTTGTGGCTTCTTTGTGTTACTTTCCGTGTTTTCTGCTGGTTTGAATTGGGTTGGCTCCATTTCAGATTTTAGCAATTCTCTCTCCGCCTTAAAGTCTCGTAGAATCTCTTCATTCTTCTTTGTCGCCTGGATCATGTGCCCCACCTCTTGTTTGATGTTTTGCTGGATCTCTTTTATTTCAGCAAGCAGTTTTTTTTAAATTGTCGCTGGTTTGTGCCGGTGTTTGAAGTAGCTTGATTTGATTTCTTAGGCCGTCTATCTGGCTTTGTAGTTGAGATCTTTCCGCTTGCGAGATGCACGTGGCTGTCTCGCACCTCCACCTTGTCTCCTTATATGGTGTCTTTGAGGTAATGGCGATCTTTAAGACGTCTCTGTGTCTTTGGAGGTACGAACAGCCCAGGTATCTTGCTACATGCTTGCCCAGGCAGTTGGGGCACTTTCTTTTGTTGTTCGGTGCTCGGAAGTCCGTGTCCAGCTTGGCCAGCGGACACTCCTTGAAGGCGTGGTGATCGGCGCAGTATCCGCAGATCTCTGTCTTACTGCGACATGTTGCTTTGCTGTGGCCGGCCATCTGGCATCTGGAACATTGCGTGATTCTTGGAATGAATCCTTCAGGCAGTTGTATTCCCTTGTTTATCGATATCTGGCGCGGTATTTCGCTGCCCTCAGTCGTCACCGCCGCCAGCGTCGTTGGAATATTTGATAACGTTAGCATCCGCTCCGCCTTCAAGAATCGGATGTGGAGATTCTCTTCTTGTAGCTGCTTCATGATGTCTTCGTCTGACAGCTCCACTTGAATACGTTTGACAACCCATCTGACTGTCTTTGAGGCGGTGTTTCTGACTCTGGTGTCTTTCTCCTCCTTCTTCTCATCTGTCTTGGTTCTTGTCTGTGGTGGGTTGTCGTCGATCTTCCTCGTGGTGGCTTCAGTAGCAACTGTAGTTTTAGGTTCTTTGTTGCAGCTCACATGTAAGGTCTCTCCGCTAGCCTTCTTTACGGTTTTGACGGCTCCCACGCTGCACATCTTCTGTGTCTGTTGTTTTTCTGTGTGGTCTTGTCACGTGCCATTTTCCTCCCCCGTATCAGGCTTCTTGAACTGTTCAGGTAACTTGTTCATGATAGCGCTCGCAAATGCGAATGTGGCAGAAATTTAGGCTTCTTTTAAGCTATTATAGCAAGGATGGGATGCGATGGTCAAACCGCAGATCGTTTGTTGTAGCGTCTACTCTGTGGCGGGGGGGGGGGGGGGGGTGTGTGTGTGTGCCGGGCGGAAGTGGATAATGTTTCCTTTCGCGTATTATCGTTCTGCGTGGGTATCGCATTTTCCAATGGCTTGGGACGAAGCAGTTAGTGCTAAGTGGGAGTGTACGGACTGGCCATCAGTAGCACTGAGTGGGAGTGTACGGACTGGCCATCAGTATCACTGAGTGGGAGTGTACGGACTGACCAGCGGATAGTGCTGAGTGGGAGTGTACGGACTGGCCAGCGGGTAGCACTGAGTGGGGGTGTACGGACTGGCCATCAGTAGCACTGAGTGAGAGTGTACGGACTGGCCATCAGTAGCACTGAGTGGGACTGTACGGACTGGCCAGCGGATAGTGCTGAGTGGGAGTGTACGGACTGGTCAGCTGGAAGCGCTGAGTGAGAGTGTACGGACTGGCCAGCGGATAGCACTGAGTGGGAGTGTACGGACTGGCCAGCGGGTAGCACTGAGTGGGAGTGTACGGACTGGCCAGCAGGCAGTGCTGAATGTGAGTGTTCACTCATGTGGTACAACAACTGATTCACGGCAAGTCACGCCCAGGTGATATCATCCTCTACACGGATGACTCTGTGCAAATAGACAAACGAAATGTGCAGGAGTTCAATGCGAAGGTTAATGTGCGATGTTTAGTGCAGGAGAGCCTGGCGTATGATACCACAACATTTAGTCTGAAAATGGAGGTGGAGGCAGTCAGTGCGGCGTTCCGCTGGCTGGAGGATAAACATCACAGGCATGTCTTGATTTTAACGGATATAGAAGGATTCCTCCGAAGTCGGAGAGTATCTGCCTGCACGGCGAGAAACCACCAGTCTGCACGCTAATAAGCCAGACATGGGACAACGGATACTCACGCAAACCTCAGGTCCTGTATGCTATCAAACTGATGTTGGACAACAGGATGCCACCATCCGACATACAGGACTTCGCGTTGGAGTTCACAACCAGCGAACGCAAGCAAGTAAGCAAGCAACGGACATAGAGCATGCTGAGAAGGGTGAAGTCACGCAAGCTTCACGCGGAGTGGCATGCTTCAGTTAAAACATCCAAGCTGGGAAGCGTATGTTGGATGGTTTCCCCAGGGCATGCTGGTGTGGTGGGACACGAGCGGGGGACAGACTGGCAGGGTCTGCACCGCTGGGTATGTATTGGTGTATGATAAAGCAGATGTGGTCGGTGCCCTTTGGGATTATGTGTGTAATGTGGGAGAAATATGAATAATGGTAGGATAGAGAGAATGGTGTTGCAGTGACTGACCAGAGAATCTGGCCGATACTTAGTACTCCAAGGAAAGGTCAGACAGACACATCATCAAACTGAAATGTGTACCATAAGTGTTGGGACTCTTTGCTGGCTGTTGCAGATGTGGAAAAGGCACGTATGGGAATCTGCCATGTGCTGTTCTGTGGGTTCTTGACGCACCTCAACTCAGTTTTAGTTTAGTTTAGCTTAAATTAGTTTAGTTTAGTTTAGTTTAGTCGACGGATCAACATCACGGCACACAGGTGTAACCCATAAGTGCTCCGTTCTACTCCTAACTCAAGCCTGAGTCCGGAGTCTTTCAGCTCAGTGCACGAACTTCGTAGTACGGGCGTTTCAACTCAACTAAACTTAACTCAATGGTATATGTATAAACTAATCTCTTAACCATCTTACTGGTAAATATTTAAATTACTCTCTTAACAATCTTATTGGTAGATGCATAAACTAATCTCTTAATCATCTTATTGGTAGAATATTCAACTAATCTCTTAACCACCTTATTGGTAGATGCATAAACTAATCTCTTATTCATCTTATTGATAGATGTTTGAACTATTAACTTAACCATCTTATTGGTAGATGTATAAACTAATCTCGTAACCATTTTATTGGTAGATGTTTTAACTAATTCCGCAACCATCTTATTGGTAGATGTTTGAACTAATCCCTTAACCATGTTATTGGTAGATGTGTGAACTAATCTCTAAAACAAGCTTATTGGTAGATGTTTTAAATAACTCCTTACCTATCTTATTGGTACATGTTTGAGCTAATATTGTGACCATTTTATTGGCAGATGTGCGAACTAATCCCTTAACCATTATGTTGGTAGATGTTTGAACTAATCCCTTAACCATCTTGTTGGTGGTTGTGTAAACTAATCCCTTTAACCATCTTGTTGGTGGTTGTATGAACTAATCTCTTAACCATTTTGTTGGTAGATGTTTGAACTAATCCCTTAACCATCTTTTTGGTGGTTGTGTAATCTAATCCCTTAACCATCTTCTTGGTGGTTGTGTAATCTAATCCCTTAACCATCTTCTTGGTGGTTGTGTAAACTAATCCCTTAACCATCTTGTTGGTGGTTGTGTGAACTAATCTCTTAACCATTCTGTTGGTAGATGTTTGAACTAATCCCTTAACCATCTTGTTGGTAGATGTGTGAACTAGTCACTACACTATATGGACTGGCCACATCCCAATGACAATGGTAGATAGATGCCTGCACTTACCTCGATTTCATCAAACAAATCAAATATTTGAATAATTTCTAACTAAACATCTTACAACCAGAGATACATCACCGCCCTTAACAAAAGAACTATTTTTCAACGTATTTATGTTAGTTTTTCTCAAACGAAGAAATATGATCAGGGGAATTTACCGACGACCAAAAAAAAAAAATATTAATAAAATTTACACAAGTAAAGAGACTCGGATGCTAAATTATCTCCCTTGTCAGGCGTTAGTGTAATATTAAATGAATAAGAAATTGATAATGCCGATGAAAATAGCTGTTTGAATATATACTCACGTATTTTTAGAATGAACTTCCATCAGTTTCATCCATCAACATGACACATGGCCACGACAGCTCCGTCCGAGGCCGACAGGAAACAGACATCTCAAACACGACACGGCCTGTCTTTCATTTATTCTGGCATGAAATCGTGACGTCAATTGTATTGTGTCCTATAAAAGATGCCCTCACCTGACCGTCCAGGTACACCGTCCTCAGGAAGCCTCGCATTTCCCTCCACCGGGCTCCATCAGGTAGGAGGGCTGTTGTCCACCTGTTCTTATTATTATTGTTTTTTATTTTAAAAATGTTATTTTTAATTTTTAATTATTATTATTGTCATTATTATTATTGCTTAAAAAATTATTCACTGAGTATTAATCATGGAACATTTTGCAATCACTAACGAAGAACATCGAGACTTTTGAACTGAATGTGACAGAAGAATGCTTAAATAAAGTGCATAAAACACACAAAAACATTGAGATTCTGCGAGATGTGAACATCCAAGAACACTCGCTCACCAGCAACATCATGTCGGGCAGTCACTAAAGAAAAACATCAAGGCTGGTGAATGAAATGTTACAGAACAATGCCGTAGATCAAACAGAAGAGAGACTCTCGCTGCCATTCTACAAGATCTGAAAGCGGAAGAGAAGTGGCTCACCAAGAACATCATATCACAAGATTTGAAAGCGGAAGAGAAATGGCTCACCAAGAACATCATATCACAAGATCTGAAAGCGGAAGAGAAATAGCTCACCAAGAACATCATATCACAAGATCTGAACGCGGAAGAGAAATGGCTCACCAAGAACATCATATCACAAGATCTGAACGCGGAAGAGAAATGGCTCACCAAGAACATCATATCACAAGATCTGAACGCGGCAGAGAAATGGCTCACCAAGAACATCATATCACAAGATCTGAACGCGGAAGAGAAATGGCTCACCAAGAACATCATATCAGGAAAACTGAAATACGTTGGCCTTATTATATGTCACCCAGGCTTAGAAACAATTTTAATGGGAGGCTTGGCTTATGGAAGGGAAGACAGGGGAAAACCTCTACAGAGGCGTAGATAGGGCATTATAGATACTCCGGGCATGAATGTTAATGCGACAGAGAAACGGTGAAAGACGGAAAGTCTGCTCAGCGGACCGTGACAAGAGACAAGAGACAGGTTTTGAACACGGGCTTACACATGATGATGATGATTATCATTTGACCTTTGTTAGTTGATCTTTGTGTGTACCTTGTCTACTCAGTCCTGCGTGTTAGGTTCTCACATTTGAAAGTACAGGTGAAAAAACAGTAAGGGGCTGTTTTCCAGTCTTAAGTCGTTAAGAAAGCAAGGCAAATTACTGAAAGTAAACTTCGCAAGAAATCACAAAGAGCCATACAATTATGGGGTTTAATTGTCGTCCTGTAAAGGATATGCAACGAACTAACACATACTGGGCCTTTGTTAAAGAGTATCCTTGACCACTCATTGAGACTATTACGTGCATAGTGCCATCCCCATATGTGTACAGATGGCACTCAGTGTCTGATGTGGCCCGATCGTGCTACCGTATTTACGCCTTAGAACATGTCCTGGCACTGACCCCAGACTGGGTCGACCCGGGGACCCACGTCAGATAAAAAACTTCCCGACTTGACGGAAATTTCCCACCCGTGATCACCATACAGACAGGGAAGCATGGTGGACTGGGTTTGTGGCGCCAGCCCATAATTTTAGACTGCAGGAGACATAACGACGGACACGGTCAGTATCACGCAGGTCGTCTTTACTTCGCAATAAATTCCTGGTACTTATTTTTAGGCGTAAATATTGGTAAAATCCCCACATAAACCATCCTTGGGTTACAGTCATACAGTGATGAATCAACTCATAAACCATCCATGGGTTACAGTCATACACAGATGAAGGCATCAACATACAGTGTTAATTAACCATGGACCATCCTTTGATAAAAGAGATACTGTGATGAATGCATCAACAGAGTGTGTCCGCTGACCATAAACCATCCACGGGTTGAAGCGATACTGCGAATTCAGCATCAACACACAGTCTCCTTGTTTTCTTCTTTCTTCCTATGCCTGTAAGACTCCCCCTGGAGTACAGGCACATACCCAGGCACACCTTGTATAGGCCAGTTCATGCTTGGTTAAATGTTGGCAGATATTTGTTCTACGATGTGAGGGGCCACTTTCAGACCAACCATAACTAGTCGCCTTGTACGACATGGCGGGAGGTCTACAGTGTTACCTCCACCTTAGGGTCCCGGTGACGACCAGATCGGTCAGATCCTCTGATCACTCCCTGAAGCACCATTCTCTCCAGGCAATGATGATCTATCTGTTCTTCCACATGATCCCAAGGGCCCTTACCACATCTGCCTTATCATGCACCAATACCCCTCCGAGAGGTGCAGACCCAGCCGATCTGTCCGCCTTCTCTTTTCTCAACACACTAGCATGTCCCGGGGGATAAGATCACCCAATGAAAGCTTCAACACCCAGCATCAGCTGACCAGGCTTATTTCCAATAGATCACAACGCCCATACCCATCTCGTTCACAGGAAGCCGTGGTAGCGCAGTGGCCAGCAAGCTTGCTACCCGACCCGGTTGTCAAGTGTTTGTATCCACAGAGAGGCGAATTGTTAAAAACTGACCTGGTCGACAGAGTCTAAAATGGACCCCAGAAATTGTCCTGGGAAATAAGGGCAGGAGGCGTTAAATTGACTAGGTCACCCATTGACTGACGATTGGTCTATACAACTACTGCAGTATGTGTTAATACAGGTGAAATAATGAACAGGGAAGTGCCACGAAATAAGATCTTCTCTGATTGTTTCAGAAACAAAAAACTTTGAGAAGATGAAAGCAACATTAGCGGTGCTGGTCTGCTGTCTGCTGGCAGTAAGCTATGGTGAGTCCATGTTTTGTTGTCTGTACACATCAACAATTTAGCAACACGTATTGTCTGTACACATCAACAATTTAGCAACACGTATTGTCTGTACACATCAACAATTTAGCAACACGTATTGTCTGTACACATCAACAATTTAGCAACACGTATTGTCTGTACACATCAACAATTTAGCAACACATATTGTCTGTACACATCAACAATTTAGCAACACATATTGTCTGTACACATCAACAATTTAGCAACACGTATTGTCTGTACACATCAACAATTTAGCAACACATATTGTCTGTACACATCAACAATTTAGCAACACGTATTGTCTGTACACATCAACAATTTAGCAACACATATTGTCTGTAATAGCGATCAGCAGAGATGCGCAGCTTACAATCTGACAAAAATCCACTAGAGCAGTTCTCAACCTTTTTAGGCCCATGCACCCCTTCACCATATATTCAGAATGCCATTCTCCCCTTTCGTATTTCCTCCCTATACCCCCTCCCCCCTTACACAGTATGCATACAAATGAAAGCTAAATTTAATAACACATACTAGAACAAGCCTAGACGTCTACATAAAACGTGATTTGCAAGTTTACTACCGTTATAAAAAGAATTTCAAAAGGGCGAAGAAGTACAGAACTATAAAGTATGGAGGTATGGAAAAACAATATCAAGTAATCAGTACTTGTATTACCGCGATCTTGAAATAATCGTAATTTCCACCACACTCCCCCATACCATAAAATTCCCTCCTGGAAAAAAAAGGGGGGGGGGGGAATTCCCCACCGGTTGAGAACCACTGCTCTAGAGCGATTTCACCATGTTAAGAGGTCAGAGGTAAGGGGAGATAAACACACATATGTTGTGAAGTAGGGTATCTGTGAGTTGAGTCGTCAGCTCTGTGAACCAACAACACCACTAGTTGTACAACTGCCAGGCTGTTTCTTGTGGGCCTGTCCGTATATCTGAGTTTGTTGTTGGGTCCTACACGTTTAATATGGAAGTCGTGTCATGTAGACACGAGTAGGCAATTATTCCCAGTGGTATATTTGTTGGTTCAGGTGCTTACAACCAGCTTGCTGCTGGGGCGATTACCGCCTACACTTTACGACATTTGCTGCGGAATTGGGATCATCTGTCTGTCTGTCTGTCTGTCTGTCTGTCTGTCCAATGTGTGACCCTTTGAAAATAAAGTTCTTTCGTTCGTTCGTTCGTTCATTCTCTCTCTCTCTTTCTCTCTCTCTCTCTTTCTCTCTCTCTCTCTTTCTCTCTCTCTCTCTCTCTCTCTCTCTCTCTCTCTCTCTCTCTCTATCTCTCTCGATCGGTCGGTCGTTCGGTCGGTAGATCGGTCGCCCGGACCGCCCGTTCGCCCGCCCGCCTGAATGCCTGCCTGCCTGCTGCCTGCCTGCTTGTCTCAGATCATGGGGCGAGTATTGAGGCTTAATGTTTCCAAGCGTTTGATGATAGCACAAAGTAAGGTCAAGGACCCACCTACCCTTCTCACGCCAGCAAGCGGATTGGGTACATAATGCCATCCTCATATTTGTAGACCGATCACACTCGACGAGTGACAGGATCACACTCGACGAGTGACAGGATCACACTCGATGAGTGACAGGATTAGTGTCGCGGCCACATTCACTGAAGAACAACATTCTTGCCTTCACTGGCAGCCGGGGTCACTGAAGAACACCATTCTTGCTTTCACAAGGATTCGAAAGCAGACGACAAGGCCAGTGGGACAGTGTGCTAGCCACTCCTTCATGATGGGATCTTCTTCTTCTTCTTCTTCTTCTTCTTCTTCTTCTTCTTCTTCTTCTTCTGCTTCTTCTTCTTCTTCTTCTTCTTCTTCTTCTTCTAATTCCTCAAATGAACCATAGACACCCAACCAGCTCACCCCCATAATATATACCAATGTCTATCTCTCGCTCCCTCGTGTGTGTTAGATCGGCCTCTATACCTCTTGCTCGGTGGGTCCCTGAAGCAGGACTGCCTAGTGACGCTAACAACAAGTGTTATCAATGGCCAGCGTCTTATCCTGTCCTCGTCATCCACTGTCATTTGTTGAGGTCGTCTGTCAGAGTCCGGTGAATGTCATTTCTGGTGGTGGCTATTATCGGTGTTCTATCTAGCGTGTAACATTGAGAATAACAAAGATAACAACATACATTATTATCGCACTCATATGTAAGTCTGCCAGCTGTTACTGTTTACTAATGACCAACTCCGCACATCATGCCATTATCAACCAATTAGGTTGCGCCTCCACAATGAAGGTTGGCTGGAATGGATGTCCAACTTTGTCTCTGGGCTTGGCTTTACATTCTGCCAGACTGCTGTTCGTTCTTCTCTCGTTATCCTTCTCATTGTATCGCTGTCTACCTCTTGCTCGTTTGCCTTCAACCTTATTCTCCAGTATGGTTTTTATAAGAGCCTTATGTCTTTTAGCGTGGCCGAAATATTTCATTTGCCTCTTGTGTTATTAATAAACAGGCATGTATTGTTTGACGCTCATAGAATTAGAAGAAAGAAGTATAGACTAGAGGACACACTAGAGCAGTGTTTCCCAACGTGGGGCCCACGCCCCACAGGGGGGCAATTCGATTGTTAAGGGGGGCATTCGAAAATGGAAGAAATTGGCTGGATATAACAAAACGGGGAGACTTGAGACTGAAGTTAACTAAATTGGAACCCGATATAAAATCACTTTGCAGCAAGCATCAAGCGCAAGGATCTCACTAAATTTAAATAATAAATAATTACTAATAATTAAAATAATATAGACAAATCTTTCATTAAAATTATTTTGTACTTGAATTTCACTTCTCCATTATATATTTTGAAAATTTACTTATTGTGTTTGCTCAATAATTTCCTAGTGATTTCTTCCTAAAACTTATCATTCAAGTTTCTTTAGTGAACAATTCAATGTTTGAATATTAAAAATGATGCATTTGTTGGGGGTGGGGGGGGGACATAAGAATTTTAGAAAGGCTTAGGTGGGGCACAGCACAAAAAAGGTTGGGAAACACTGCTCTTGAGCTTCCTCTGATCTATATTTCTTTCTTCTACCTCTGTGAGTGCCAAACATGGGTGTTTATTTATGAACTGTCATAGTGGCCTCAAGGTGTTCTCCAATCGATATTTATCTTGTGTTATTATGTGTTTCCTTTATGAAGTTAATGATCTTTTGTTGGATCCCGTAATACCTCATCAACTTCCTAGGAAATCTCCCGAATGCCGTCAAATGCTCTTCATAATTCACAAAACCAATATATAGTGACGAAACCATTTCAGTACTATGATCTGCTATTATGCGTGGCCAAATGGTCAACATAGGTTCTGTTTGGTCGTAAGCCTGCATGTTCATCCCTTATTTGTTTGCCAATGGTATCTCTTAAACTATCCCGAATGTGCTATTTAATATTTTCCCAGGAACGACCTATAATAGTATTCTTGTTGTTGGGACATTTTCTGCCCCACGTGGAATTATCAGTTTGTGCACTATAAGTGATAGGTCGTGTGTTTGTGTTTTTGTCGTCAGCTATCTGTGTTGTCATTGACAAAGATTCTTAGAATCGAAACGTCTGTGCGTCGTATTGTATACGTTCGTGTGTATTTTATCTTATTGTATTATTCATTTTTTTATATTTATTGAGTGCTTCTGATTTCGGATTTTTCACCTGTATTTCGCGACACGTGGATCTCCTTGTAAGGTATGTGCAACGTTTGTTAATGTTTAGTTCGTTTTTTCTCGCAGGAATTTAAAATACCTATTTGTTTCCATTTCATATTATAATAGTATTCGTCTATAATGTTCACATTCCAGCGGGTTTTCTGTCTTTGGTGACTTCACCAGACGTCCCCGTCTCTCCATTATGTTGTAATTTCTTCGGTCTTAGCAAAACAATCTGTCCAGTGATTGGATTGAGGGTAGTGAAAACAATTTCATACACCTGATTGGAAGTCATTCTCGCGCGATTTGGGATCAGATGACTTAGCTTTTGATTTTCACCACGGCTTTTCGGAAAACAATGGCAAACTATTGAATGTAAAAGTACCTAGAGAATCACAAACAACAAAGAAATAAATACTGGCGTCGATAGCAACTTCCTGTAAACAGCATCAATTGAGGTGTTTGTATCGGATTTAATATCTTCTGGTGGGATACCATCTGCACCAGCAGCGTTTCCATCCTTAAGAAGTCTGATGCCTTTTTAATTTCGCCTGTAAATGGTTTCTCACAGTTTCGTGTCCAACTCTACTTCTGCAGGCTGGATATCTGGAATAGCATTTGGAGGTTTGTCTTTGCACAAGTTCCTCAAAGTCTTCGGACCATCTGTTTATTTGATTTTAATGTTGTCAAGAACTTTCATATTGCTATCTTTCATAAGTCTACAAAGTTGGTTATGGTTTCTTACTATTATCTCTGTGATGCTGTTTGAGATTCCCTGTAGTTGTACCACTTCTGCTGGGCCATACAAATATCTTATATCTGCATATATCCACTTTCTAACCTATTTATTATCTTCTGTGTTATTTCATCGACTTTGACTTTAGTATCCATGACTTGCTTTTGTGTCATTCTGCAATCTTTGTGCTTCTTTTGTTCCGTTTGTTAATGGTCTCAGGCATTATCTCTACTTTATGCTTTCTTACCTTAAATAACAAAAAGAACATGTATGCATGATTTATTCCAACTGTTTAAATCCCGCTACCAACCGTGTTCCATACTCACCACGAATACAAACTTGTAGGAACTGGTACTTATTAGAGATGGTGGCCATTCATTCTTCCGTAGTGTCTTGGAACTCACGGCTCCATACTTTCAACCTCACCGGATGAAATAAATGGTCCTCATTATTCTTGATGAACAAACAACTGTGTCTTGATATCTGATATATCCAACATTATAATATTGATGCCCATGTTTGTAAGATGTGATGTCCTTCTTGAGTTGCAACTTCATTGTGCCTGTCAGCACCTGCTGATCTGATCTGGGAGTCTCTGTGGCGAAGTGGTCAAGCCGTTTGACTCGTGTTCCGAAGGTTGTCGGTTCGAATCCGGGCCGCACCCTTCGGTTTACGAGTTAAATGTTTCGGAGACTCCTGTGTGTCGTCGCTAAAAGCTACGGAGTTCGTGCTTTGTGCGACGCTTTCCGTTCTGTGGAAAGGGACCGAGCCATGGATAAAACCCGGTGCAATGAAGTCGACCCTGTCGACATTTAAGCGACTTTTTTTTTAAGCACCTGCTGATCTGAATCTATATCGGCTCCTCAGTAAACGTCTACTTCATGTGGACATGATGGAAATGTCGTGTTAATACAGTTATGATCAATATGATTTCCTGTATTAATCATGGACTTTACATGTAAAGTTTTTACCGGATGAGGCAGTCAATCTCAGTCGTTCTTACGGCATGTATGGTAGTTTACAGTGTTACTATTCTCTCTTTTCCCATATCTCTCTCTCTCTCTCTCTCTCTCTCTCTCTCTCTCTCTCTCTCTCTCCCCCCCCCCCCCCCCCCCCCCATGGGCTCCAGTACCACATTTAAACGTGTTGTTTTGCTTTGACCTAGAAGTTGTCAGCTGTTATTGCTGCCTACAATACCTTGCGGTGTAGGACTAGGTGGGGGGGGGGGGGGGGTGGCGGCGGAGGTCTCTAGTGTGTTGTAGAGTACTTTCTTAGTAACTATTGATACATGTTTGTTCTTTAGTATTGGTGCCATTTGACCAATGAATTGGTTTGCCATGTTGCATATATTATTGATCTCGTCTTCTGATTTGCCATTTGATGATATTATACTACACAAGTACCAGAAGCTCTTTACTTGTTTCAGGAGTTGTTCGTTTAGATAAAGCTTTTTTGTTTTGTTTTTTTCTTTTTTGGTTATAGTCATTACCCTGTTTTACTTGTGATAATTTGCATGTTATGTTCCCTACACATTTCGTTTAGACTATTCACGTGATCTTGTAATTCAGCTTCTGATTTTGCTATTAGTGCTTGATCACCCGAAAACAGAAGTTATTTAATAGTGTAATTTGCCTTTGGTTCTTGTGTTCTGTTCGTCATGCGGTGTTCTTGCGGTCTCCGTTTGGTTGGTTACTTTACATATGCTGTCTTTATAGGTTATATGACCAAATGACTCCGCATAAACGATGAACACAGGAAGTAAGAGAGTCCAAAGTAATCTCGATATATGAACCTTATAAACGGACACTGTCCTGCTGTTTATATTTCGCTTCTACACCGCAAGGCACAAGAGGAACATGATGAGATGAGATGAGATGAGATGAGATGAGATGAGATGAGATGAGACTCTAATTTCCGAGACACTATGCTGTTTATGAGTTAGTCTTCTTCAAGAATCACATTTTGAAGATGATCAATTTGTTTCTTGCGAGGCAGCCGCTTAACCACTAGGCCATGGAGATCCCCTAGAGCAAGCGAGAAGTAGGAGAAGAGGAACGGGGAAGTGGGAGAAGGGCAACAGAGAAGTAGGAGAAGGGCAACAGAGAAGTAGGAGAAGAGCAAATGAGAAGTAGGAGAACAGCAACGGAGAAGTGGGAGAAGAGTTACAGAGGAGTAGGAGAAGAGCAACGGAGAAGTAGGAGCAGAGTAACAGAGAAGTAGGAGAAGAATAACGGAGAAGCAGGAAAAGAGCAACAGAGAAGTAGGAGAAGAGCAACGGAAAAGCAGGAGAAGAGCAACGGAGAAGTAGGAGCAGAGTAACAGAGAAATAGGAGAAGAGAAACGGAGAAGTAAAAGAATAGAAAAGGAAAAGTAGAAGATTCCTGCAATGATATTAAATTAGCTACGTTCATTCTCCCACATCTCTGTTGCCATTCTCCCACATCTCTGTTGCTCTCCCACATCTCCTACTTCTTTGTTGCTCCTTTCCTGCATCTCTGATTATCGTTTCTAATTCTCTACTGCATCTTCTTCTAGAGTATTCCCATCGGCTATGTCTGTTACTTCCCTTAGAGGGGCTAATGAAACTACAAAATTATATACAACAATAAGAAAGAGACAAACAGCTTTCCTTGGTCCTGTGGTGAGAAGAGAGGCATCGGAGAACATCGTGACAATTGAAAAGATCAAGGGGAAGAGAGGGAGAGGCAGACCAAGAGAAATGATGCTGGATGGAATGAAGTGGTGGTATGGAGGAATAATATCAGCAGAGTTGATCTATAAGACCAAATACCGAGATCTGCGGACAGACAATATCGCCGACGCCAGCTGGCAGGGCACATGATTTATATCGATCAGTCGGAACTCGATGACCATGTGGTATATATCATGATTTATATCGATCAGTCGGAACTCGATGACCCATGTGGTATATATCATGATTTATATCGATCAGTCGGAACTCGATGACCCATGTGGTATATATCATGATTTATATCGATCAGTCGGAACTCGATGACCATGTGGTAAATATCATGATTTATATCCATCAGTCGGAACTCGATGACCATGTGGTATATATCATGATTTATATCGATCAGTCGGAACTCGATGACCCATGTGGTATATATCATGATTTATATCGATCAGTCGGAACTCGATGACCCATGTGGTATATATCATGATTTATATCGATCAGTCGGAACTCGATGACCCATGTGGTATATATCATGATTTATATCGATCAGTCGGAACTCGATGACCCATGTGGTATATATCATGATTTATATCGATCAGTCGGAACTCGATGACCCATGTGGTATATATCATGATTTATATCGATCAGTCGGAACTCGATGACCCATGTGGTATATATCATGATTTATATCGATCAGTCGGAACTCGATGACCCATGTGGTATATATCATGATTTATATCGATCAGTCGGAACTCGATGACCCATGTGGTATATATCATGCCGCTGGCCTTTATTTCCGATGGCATTTTCTGACATTCAGCTGTGGCGGAGACCACCAGGAAGCCATGTCAATGTTTAAGACAACCCGCATCTATCTGGATTCAAACACAAGATCACAGGCGGCGAGGCAACCATAATTAGCCACTGAACTGCCACTGCAATCATTCCTGATATTTACAGAGGTTAGGTGCATATCATTTATAGGACGTTTGCAGTCAACACCAAGATTTTTAGCTGTTGTTGATGTATTGGCAAGTTTTACGTTCATTAGTTTGCCATCGCTTTCTGAACGACCGGCACCCATACCTTTTCGTAAAAAACCAGCGCAACGCGGTCTGCTACCAAATCGAGCGCAGGTGTGTTTCGAGCGCGGGTATATGGGATTACGAACCGCGTTCGTAAATCCTTCACCACGGAGACGGCATTCCTAATATTGCTGAATTCAAATTCTGAAACTGACCGTATCAGTCCTCGAGTGCAGTTTGCTATTGGAACTATGGACCTCAACATGCCACAACGGCTCAGAACCTGACCCTAGGTCTGTCTGCGCAGACTACATTTGTTTCAAACTGACAAAAAAGGGTAGTAAAATAGACATGAAACTGGTGAGACTGCGGTATAAGACAGGAAGTTGTCGTGGTACAGGATGCAAGATGGGGCAAGCGGACAGAAAGACATGTCGGCGCACTCTACAACCTAGAAGTTGCTACAGTTTAATCCGTCCAGTGATTAATGTGTCGACAGTTGCAAAAGCCTTCACCTGAAGACATTCCTCTCCAACAGTGTCTTATAGGGTTCTTTATGGCAAACCCTGCCCACAAGTCCCCGTGTGGCGTGTGGACAGGTGAAAGCTTCAGCAATATCATGTGCCTCACCAGGTAACGCAAGAGTATTTATCTCCGGCTGTATTTAGAATCTGTTTATGACATTTTTACAGCGCTGTTTATCTTCCCTGTTGTGTTTTCCTTCGTGTCCACTGTCGCAGTGCATTCGTGTCGCATTTGTCAAGCCAACAGTTCACATTTGTTAAGTCATGAGATACAATTAAGCATCTAGTTTCCGTGTCAGGTGAAATATTGCGATATAGTTCTAGGTCAGTTGTAGCCTCCTCGGCTCTCCATATGTGATATGGATGTACCACGTCGGCCATCTTTAACTTTCCACAACGTTTTCTGGTGCATATTTGTATGTTTGAATAACAAAGGCACAAACAACAGATTGCACAATTTATTGCCTGGCATATTTCGCTGCATCTCGTCAGGTACATACTTTTTCATCACATTACTCACGAGAGTATACGGAATTACGGAGAAAGTCGTGTAATCCCTAGACCAGGGAGACCGGCCAGATACATACTACAGAACAGAATTCACACAACACAAAGTAAAATAACTAGATAAATCCTTCAAGCTGTAATATACACATGTTCTCACAGTAATGGCAATATCAGTGTTAGACAAGATTAATAAATAGTCTTATGGTCATAGAAAGGTTGGTTGTTAATTCATAAACACACACATACACACACTCAAACACTCTCTCACTCACTCACACACACTCTCACACACAAACCGAGAGAGAGAGAGAGAGACAGAGAGAGAGAGACAGAGAGAGAGAGAGACAGAGATTGATTGATTGATTGATTGATTGATCTTTATTTTCGAAGGGTTACAAATTGGGCACGCAGGCCCGTCTTAAATTCGGCCCTTCCAATCACTCATCTTTCGATCATCAATAGTGCATGATACAGTCACATAGGAAAAAAAAACATTGTCAAATGAATGTTGTAAAACATAAACAATGCATATTACCATGTTATGAGACACACCTCCACCCACTATACATCCACTACACACACATCCCCGCCCCCCCCACACACACACACACACCACAACCACAAACACCACCAAGCACACATATATGCTGCCACATACCCACTCATCCCCCCACACACACACATCTCCCCACTCACACACCCACCCACCCACCCACCCCCACCCCACACACATTCATCCACCAACACATCCTCACCCCCCCCCCCCCCCCCACACACACACCCAGAGCACTCAGTCAAACACACATCCCCAACCACACATTCCCCCACCCACACACACACATCCCCTGCTAAGCCACACATCCTTCGCTTACCCACACATACACCCAACCCACTCTTCGCTCACCCACACAATCTCCACGCCCACACAAACATCCCGCACCCACCCACACACACATCCACCACCCACACACATCTCCCCCCCACACACACACATCCCACACCCATCTCCCATCCCACACACACCCACCCACCCACACATCCTCCACCCCTCCACCTACACACCACCAATCGCTCATCCCTTAACCACTCATCCCTCAACCACACCCCCATCCACACACACACATACCCCACCAACCCATACATCCCTCACCCACCCACAACCCCCATCCACACACATCTCCCCATCCACACACACCAGCCACCCATACACACATCCCCCACACACATCCCGGACCTATGTACTCATCCCTCAGCCACTCACAGCCACACATCCTCCACCCACCCATCAAAACATATACCCCCCACATATCCACCCAGACTCACACATCCCAACCACCCAGCTAAACACACATCCCTCACCCTGACAAACATCTCTCATCCACCAGCACATCCCAAACCAAATCACACCTCCCCCCCCACACACATGCACACCCTCTCTTACTCATATAGCATGTATCTCACACTCACCCTCTCTTACTCTTAGGCATATAGTCGGTATGGAGTAAGTATTGAAAGAGTTTTCGGTTGAATATGTAGGGACTCATTGGAGTTTTCAGATCTGGTGGAAGGCTATTTCACAAGTGAGTACCGGAATACGCGAAACATGTTTTAGTGAGACAGAGAGACTCCGGGGAAGCTGAAATGTCTTTGGAGATATAAAAAACATGGATATCTGGAAAAGATAACTATGGAAGGAGGTGTAACGAGAAAGTAGAGAAGAAGGAGACCAAGAGGTAGACGGATTCAAGGTGTGATTGATAATTGACAGAGGACAGCCTTAGAATTCACTCCAATCCCCTATCCTTGGCTATCCTAGGGAGCTCTGTCCATGTCCTCCCATATCATTTATTCTTGTGTTAACGTTTTTTGTCTTAATGCGTTTTTCAGGTCTTTCTCTATTTCTCTGTACACACAAAGACATTTCTAGTTATACTATTCTTTCTCTATTTCTCTGTACACACAAAGACATTTCTAGTTATACTATTCTCAAGTGTTCTCCATGTGTATCCTATCCAGCGTAAGCGTTTTTTTTTCTTCACCTGTTGGTTCACTGGTATTTGTCTATTTCTCTCCATGAGCTCCACATTGGTTCACTGGTATTTGTCTATTTCTCTCCATGAGCTCCACATTGGTTCACTGGTATTTGTCTAGTTCTCTCCATGAGCTCCACATTGGTTCACTGGTATTTGTCTATTTCTCTCCATGAGCTCCACATTGGTTCACTGGTATTTGTCTATTTCTCTCCATGAGCTCCACATTGGTTCACTGGTATTTGTCTATTTCTCTCCATGAGCTCCACATTGGTTCACTGGTATTTGTCTATTTCTCTCCATGAGCTCCACATTGGTTCACTGGTATTTGTCTATTTCTCTCCATGAGCTCCATATTGGTGGTGCTGGCAATCATTTTAGAGACCACGATTGCAGTATAAAAAATACTGACATCCGGCCACAAGTCCCCGCTTCATCTTTTTTTCGTGCCTCTTCCCGCGTCTCTAACATTCTCTGTCATTCTTCTGATCTTTCCTCTCTGGTGTGTGATGTCGTTCCCTTTGGACGCTTTTACTTCCGTAAACTACAACCCCTGCTGTGACTACCGTGGGTGTAGACTGTGTGACACCACGTACCTCAGAACTGGAAGAGAACAGAATAAGAACAACAAGAACAAACAGAAGAAGAAGAAGAAGAAGAAGAAGAAGAAGAAGAAGTAGCAGTAGCAGTAGCAGCAGTAGCAGTAGTAGTAGTAGTAGTAGTAGTAGTAGTAGTAGTAGTAGTAGTAGTAGTAGTAGTAGTAGTAATAGTATTAGTAGTAGTAGTAGTAGTAGTAGTAGTAGTAGTAGTAGTAGTAGTAGTAGTAGTAGTAGTAGTAGTAGTAGTAGTAGTCGTAGTAGTAGTAGTAGTAGTAGTAGTAGTAGTAGTAGTAGTAGTAGTAGTAGGAGAAGGAGAAGCAGATGAAGAAGAAGAAGAAGAAGAAGAAGAAGAAGAAGAAGAAGAAGAAGAAGAAGAAGAAGAAGAACAACAACAACAACAACAATAACAACAACAACAAGGACAACAACCAACAGCAAGCAGAAGAAGGGAATAAAAAAGAAACAAGAAGAAGAAGAGAAAAAGAAGAACAAAACCAAGAAGAAGAAGAGGAAATAGCAGCAGCTGCAAAAACAGCAGCAGCATTAGCAGCAACAACAGAAGAAGGGAGAAGTGGAATAGAAGAAGAAAAAGACGAACACAGCCCCCCCCCCCCACCCCTCCCCGACCAAACAAAGAAAACACACACATACACGAAAGAAAGTGGCAGAAGAAAATGGAATGATTTATGGAAGTGTTAAAACCGCCTTGTCAGAGTCCCGTCCGGATGACGTATAGTGATAGATGTGCTAAGTCACATTTAGAGGAAACTCCACAACGTCAGAAATGAATGACTAGGCTATTCCTGACTGCACTTCCGGTGCCTGGGATTATTGTGTCAAGAAAACGTAGAATTGGTGGTTGGTGTTCTCTTGCACCGTGAGATTACGTTCACACATTCACGAACAGGACATGATCCCGAGACAGCCGCGCGCTGATGCAGTCAACACGAGCTTAAAGTGCATTAAAGTGCCACCACTTCGGACTTAGATTACAACCATTTCACACTTCTCTCTTCTAGAACGTGGTCGACGACTGTACCTGAGGGCCATGAACGCAGTTTAACTATCAGACATACAGGGGTAGTGTCGGCCGCAGGCGATATGAGAGCAAAGAGTTGTGCGTCGATTTTCATAAATGTATGAGCGTCGGCAGTTCAGAAGGTAGTGGCAAACTACTGAACGTAAAATTGATTAGAAAATCACAACAGCTAATAAATGCTGGGGTTAACTGAGACGTTCTGTAAAGGACATGTAACTAACATTTTTATGATATGTTCCAAAAAAAAAAAAAAACTTTGCTGCGTGTGTGTGATGGATGCACCATTGCTTATGAACAGTCGATTCTTCTTACCATCGTAATCAACGCAATGCGATCTGCTTCCCAATCGCCGTCGCCCGGCTATGTCGGGAACTTGTGAAGTTGTGGGTCACTTACCCCTAGGCCAGACACCCCGATCAGACCTTCATGCCGGAAGCAACGACCCCAAGCTTTCTCTGTGTCACACTCAAGGACACTGGTTCACGAGATCCCCTACTTGTCACTTCACACTAATGTACGTTCATTCACGAGAACCCCGACTTCTCACTTCACACTCATAGACACTAGTTCACGAGAACCCCGACTTGTCACTTCACACTCATGGACGCTCATTCACGAGACCACTGTCTTGTCACTTCACACTCATGGGCGCTCATTCACGAGAACCCCGACTTGCAAATTCACACTCATGGACGCTGGTTCACGTGAACCCCGTCTTGTCACTTCACACTCATGGATGCTCATTCACGTGAACCCCGTCTTGTCACTTCACAGTCATGGACGCTGGTTCACGAAAACCCCGTCTTGTCACTTCACACTCATGGATGCTCATTCACGAGACCCCGACTTGTAACTTCACACTCATGTACGCTGGTTCACGAGAACCCCGTCTTGTCACTTCACATTCATGGACGCTCATTAACGAGAACCCCGACTTGTAACTTCACACTCATGTACGCTGGTTCACGAAAACCCCGTCTGGTCACTTCACACTCATAGACGCTCATTCACGAGAACACCGTCTTGTCACTTCACACTCATGGACGCTCATTCACGAGAACCCCAACTTGTCACTTCACACTCATGGACGCTGGTTCATGAGAACCTCGTCTTGTCACTTCACACTCATGGACGCTCATTCACGAGAACACCGTCGTGTCACTTCACACTCATGGACGCTGGTTCACGAGAACCCCGTCTTGTCACTTCACACTCATGGACGCTCATTCACGAGTACCCCGTCTTGTCACTTCCCACTCATGGACGCTGGTTCACGAGAACCCCGTCTTGTCTCTTCACACTCATGGACGCTCATTCACGAGAATCCCGTCTTGTCACTTCATACTCATGGACATTGGTTAACGAGAACCCCATCTTGTCACTTCACACTCATGGATGCTCATTCACGAGACCCCGACTTGTAACTTCACACTCATGTACGCTTGTTCACGAGAACCCCGTCTTGTCACTTCACACTCATGGACGCTCATTAACGAGAACCCCGACTTGTAACTTCACACTCATGTACGCTGGTTCACGAAAACCCCGTCTGGACACTTCACACTCACAGACGCTCATTCACGAGAACACCGTCTTGTCACTTCACACTCATGGACGCTCATTCACGAGAACCCCGACTTCTCACTTCACACTCATGGACGCTGGTTCACGAGAACCCCGTTTTGCCACTTCACACTCATTCACGAGAACCCCGTCTTGTCACTTCACACTCATGGACGCTGGTTCACGAGAACCCCGTCTTGTCACTTCACACTCATGGACGCTCATTCACGAGAACCCCGTCTTGTCACTTCCCACTCATGGACGCTGGTTCACGAGAACCCCGTCTTGTCACTTCACACTCATGGACGCTCATTCACGAGAACCCCATCTTGTCACTTCACACTCATGGACGCTGGTTCACGAGAACCCCGTCTTTTCACTTCACACTCATGGACGCTCATTTACAAAAACATAGTCACAAACGACGATGACGTTGCGTCGACAAGCCTTCAACGGCAAACACATCTAAACAAACAACAAACAATAACAACAATAACAACACCAACAACATCAAAGACATGCGCCCAGGAACCAAAACCTGCTGTGGGTCTGCGCAGTGCTAGGACCACCACCGTGTGTAGGACTTAATGCTAGGAGAATTACCTTGTATAGAACCCAAGAACATCTCTATATCTATGGAACACGAACACAACGAAGCGTTGCCGTTTCTAGATATCCTAATGAGACGTAGAGCAGACGGCACAATTCAAAGATCGGTGTACCGCAAAGAAACATGGACTGGCCAATACTTAAATTTTCATAGTTTCGCACCTGTCCAGTACAAACGGGGCATAGTGCGGACCCTGTTTGACCGTGCTAAGAAGATATGCACCCAGGATACACTGACGGAGGAATTCGAAACTCTGAAGAATGTCTTACACCTGAATGGGTACTGCCCAGGATTTATAAAGCGCCACTGCCAACAGCCGAAACCAAAATCCAACGAAACTAAAGTCCCAATTCCAATTCCAATTCCAATTTTCAAAACAAAATTCAAAATTCGGCCTCGTTCAACCTGCGTTTTTCAGCTGTGGTTATTGTTGAGGTCCCTGGTTTTTGTGGGTATATTCACCCTAATTCTTGTCTTGTGAGTCCTATCTCGGACTGATTATGTTGGTTTGTGTCTGTGACGTCAGCTGGGGGATCGGTCGGCGGCTATCCTTTGTGCTCGTCTGCTCTTGTGGTTTTATTTGTTGGTGTAGGCTCCTGGCTCGTCTGGCTTGACTGGCTGCAGTCCTTATAAGGACTTTTTATTTGGTCTTTTTGTCTCCTTTTTTGTGTAGCTTCTGTAGGAGATTTTCGACGTTTCCATTTTCCTCCTTGCGCCTGTTTTCACTTTCGAGTTTGAGTTTCTGCCGCCTTTCGATTTTTTTCCTCCGCGGTCATCCATGGTTTTCTCTCTCCGTCTTGTGTGTAGTACGAGTAGTCAGGGTCATAAGCAGATTCACACCATCTACCTGGGTATTCTACTGGTCTCCAGAGTTTCTTGGGTTTCTTCTTTTCACCTTCCAGGGTGACGGAAGCCTAGCCAGGCAGACACACCACAAACCTCCTGCGTCATCAATTGCACTGCACTTTTTGGAAACCGGTCACATGGTTGATAGACGCAATGCGTTTCGTCTGCTATTTAACATACAAAATAATCAATTGTTAAAGGTCGCAGAAGCCAGCATGGATAACCTACACAGGCCAGTTTTGTGCAAACAGAAAAAAAACATGCTAGTCAGTTTAAAATTACCGTGGTAGACAATAGAAATTACTGTGCGAACATGTGTATTACCTTGAAAGATTTATCCAGCTACCTTATGTTGTATGATTTCTGCAGTATGTACCTGACGAAACGCAGCGAAATATGCCAGGCAATAAATCTTGCAATCTATTGTTTGTGTCTTTGTTATTCTAAAATCATAATACCCGGAAAGGTAACCTGGCCAACAAATGCCTGAAGAAATCAGATGTGTCGACCGAAAGGTTCAAATATCACAGCTTTGCTATAAACAGACACAACGCAATTACGTCAAAAACAACATTCCGGGTGAACGAAGAAGAAGAAGAAGAAGAAGAAGAAGAAGAAGAAGAAGAAGAAGAAGAAGAAGAAGAAGAAGAAGAAGAAGAAGGAACCACGAGCCCTTCTTAAATAAATGTATCATCATTAGACAGTATGTTACAGAGTTACGGGATATTTAATATCATGGCAGTATGATGTTGAGAAAACACCAGATCTCAGAATGTTATAGTAACCAAACATTGGCAAAACAGCAAACACACAGACGCATCCTGCGGTGATTGCTAGTTACAAGTCACCCCTAGCCTTGGGCGAGAGGCGATGGATACCCTGGCATACCCACATTCTGCTCACACTGTAGTTTGACTATACACAGAGCACGTCAAACCCCTGGTCACCCCAGCCTCGTCAGTTTGATGTCTACGTCATTATTTTGGCGAGGACTGAAGCTTGCCACTCAACATCATACCTCCACGACATAAAATATCCCGAATGTATGTTGCCTTATACCATTACAATAATTTACACATAATTATTCTTACCTTTGACTTACAATTCAATGAATCGTCTTTCTATATTTACAATTCAGATACCTTTAGACTATTCTCATCTAATCTCATCATGATCCTCTTGTATCTTGCGGTATCGAGGTGAAGTATAAACATCGTGAGAGTGCCCGATTACGGGCTTCATATATCGATATTCCCATGGACTCTGCTATTCCCTCCGTCCAACGTTTACGTGGTCGGCCTTTTCCTCTGTTTCCATCTGGTCTGTACATCATTGCTTGTTGTGGTATGCTGTTGACTGGTAACCTACTTGCATGGCCAAACCATTTGACTTGCTGCTTTCTAATAAAATCTAGTGCTGCTTTAACCCCCACTTTAGTCCTGATTTCTTCTGATCTCTTCTTGATACGTTGAGTATTCTTCTCAGGAATCTCATCTCTGTTGTGATTTTTCTTTTCTCTTTTTCTGTCATTGTCCAGGTTTGGCATTGGTAGCATAGAGATGGTAGGAAGAGTGTGTTGTATAGTGCTTTCGTAGTAGTTACTGATACATGTTTGTTCTTTAATATTGGTGCTATTTGTCCAATGAGTTGGTTTGCCTTATTGCACCTATTTTCAATCTCGTCTTCTGATCTGCCATTTGACGATATTACTTGTTTCAAGGGATGTTCGTTTAGGTGAATTGTTGTTGTTTGTTCTTCTTTAGTTATAGTCATTACCTCTGTTTTGCTTGTGCTAATTTTCATGTTATGTTCCCTACACATTTCGTTCCCCACACGTTTCGACTATTCATGTGGTCTTGTAATTCAGCTTCTGATTTTGCTATTAGTGCTTGGTCGTCCGCAAACAGGAGTTCTCTAATGGTTAGATTTGCAGATGCTTCTTCTTCTGTTTTCTCGTCATGCGGTATTCGTACTGTCTCTGTTTGGCTGGTTTCTTTACATATGTTGTCTATATATGTTATGAACAAGAGAGGGGACAGGACACAACCTTGTCGTACTCCAGATCTTATGGTGAAGGGTTCTGAGTTCCTCCAGTTGCTCTCACTATGCATTCACTGTTGTTGTATAAGCTTCTACATAGGTTTATTAGATGCGTACTCACTACATATTGTTTAAGGATTTCCCACAGCTTGTTTCTATCTACTGTATCGAATGCCCTTTCTTGGTCGACAAACGCTAAGTAGAGTGTTTAATTGAATTCGATTGATTTTTCTATAAGTTGTCTAAGAGCAAAAATGGCATCTGTGCATCCTTTGTGTTTCCTAAATCCAAGTTGTGTTTCGCTTAGCTGGGTTTCTAAAGTAGTTCGTAATCTTTTTTCAAGAATTTTGCAAAATATTTTCCCAGTATGAATCAAGAGTGAAATGCCTCTGTATTGTGTGCAGTCTCTTTTGCTGCCTTTGTTTTTCCAAATTGGGATAATTATGGCGTTTCCCCAGTCTCGTGGTGTCTGTTGTTCTACCCAAACATGGTTGAATAGTCTATGTAGCCAAGCTGTTCCTACTTCTCTTGCTGCTTTAATTAGTTAATTTGGTATTTCATCCTGTCCCGGTGATTTGTTCAGTGGGGCTAATCTGATGGCTTCTATAATTTCTTCTTTTCGTATGTCTGGTTCTAGTCCTTCGGTGACATCTGTGTAGGTCTCTTGAATTCCTGTGACATCTGATGGGATGTTTAGATGTTGTTCGAAATACTGCTTCCATCTTATTAGGATTTGTTTTTGTTCACTTATTGGTTCTCCACTTTCGCTGTTAATTATTTCAGTTGGGTCAAAGGGTTCTCCTCTGGTTCGCATTGCACTTATCTTTTTGTAGAAGTTTCCAGTTGCCTCCTTGTAGTTTTTATTTAGGTTTTTCCCATACTCTTCCCAGTCTTTTTGTTTTTCCCTCTTTACTATTCTATCCACATATCTTCTCGCCATTCTATATTCTATGTAATCACATTCCTGTTTGCTCTTCAACCATTTTTTATATTTTTCCTTTTTGTCTTTTACCGCTTTCTTTACTTCTGCGTTCCACCAACTTATTATTTTCTTTATCCGTGTTTTGTGTTTTTTCGTGGTTCCACATATTATTTTTGCAGTATTTAAAATGCTTGATTTGAACATCTCCCATTCTTCTTCCACTGTTTTTCTTTCTGTAGGTAATTTTACAAAGAGTTCAGTTAGTTCTTTCTCATGATTTTCCCTTTACTGTCTCGTCTTTAAGGTTTTTTAAGTTTACTGATTCGCAAGGCATGCGATTTCCTTTGTGTGTGTGGGTGGGGGATCAGTGGGTGTGTGGCGGCATGTGTGTTCGCCTGGTTCTGTGTGAGTGCGTGGAGGTATGTGTGGGTGGGTGGGGGTGGTTTGGTGGGTGGGGGATGTGTTCGTGGCTGCGGGATATGAGGGTAGATGGGGGATGTGTCGCACAACATTGCAATATGAACTGTTTATGTTTACAACTTTCATTTGATAATGTTTTTTTGTTTGTTTTCTCATGTGAATGTATCATGCGTAATATGCATTGTTTATGCTTACAAAATCCATTTGACAATGTTTTTCCCCCTATGTTAATTGTAACATGCACATTTGATTAATGAAAGATGAGTGATTGAAAGGGCCGAATGTAAGACGGGCCTGCGTGCCCAATTTGTTACCCTTTTAAAATAAAGTTTGTTCGGTCGTTCGTTCGGTCGTTCGTTCGTTCGTTCTTCTGATGCTGTATGGTCTGTGTTTATACTGAAATTGGGCACTGCCCCTGCATCTAATATATTTCTCTTTCTGTTATTTCTTGTTAATATAAAATCAATTTGGTTTTTAGTATCTAGATCGTTCCATTTATACCAGGCGTATACTTGTGAATCTTTATGTTTATAGAATGTGTTTGTTATATAGAGGTCGTGTTGGCTGCAAAGCTCTATCAGTCTATTTCCGTTATCATTCCTTTCATTATGTTGATCTCTAAATGCTCCCAGATGTTTTTCTATGCCCACTCTGTTATGTCCTAGTCTTGCATTGAAGTCTCCCATAACTATGATGTTGTCCTGCTTATCTATTTTATTTAGCACGTCATGTATGTCTTCGTAGAAGTCCTTGCATTCTTGCTCATTATTGTTTGCATTACATGGTGCGTATATTTGTACATATGTTGTAATTGTTTGTTCTTTTATTCTCACTGTTATGAATCATTCTGGTATATATTTTACTTCTAGTATTCCTCTTGCTAGCCGTGGTTCGATGACTATTCTCACACCGTGTCTTGCCCTTTCTTGCTGTTCTACTCCAGAGTAAACTTTAGACTGTAGGCCATTAATTAAATGAATCTTCTTTCTATATTTACAATTCAGTTCCTTTAGGCGAATAATTCAATGGATCATTTTTCTATATTCATAGTTCAGATGTCTTTAAATCAGTAATTAAATAAATTATCTTTCTATATTCACAGTTCAGATGCCTTGTGATCAATAATTAAATGAATAATCTTTATATATTCACAGCTCAGATGTCTTTAGACCAGTAATTCAATGAATCATATTTCTATATTCACAGCTCAGATGTCTTTATACCAGTAATTCAATGAATCATCTTTCTATATTCACAGCTCAGATGTCTTTAGACCAGTAATTCAATGAGTCATCTTTCTATATTCACAGCTCAGATGTCTTTAGACCAGTAATTCAATGAATCATATTTCTATATTCACAGCTCAGAAGCCTTTAGACCAATAATTCAATGAATCATCTTTCTATATTCACAGTTCAGATGTCTTTAGACCAGTAATTCAATGAATCATCTTTCTATATTCACAGTTCAGATGTCTTTAGACCAGTAATTCAATGAATCATCTTTCTATTTCTATATTCACAGCTCAGATGTCTTTAGACCAGTAATTCAATGAATCATCTTTCTATTTCTATATTTACAGCTCAGATGCCTTTAGACCAGTAATTCAATGAATCATCTTTCTATTTCTATATTTACAGCTCAGATGTCTTTAGACCAGTAATTCAATGAATCATCTTTCTATTTCTATATTCACAGCTCAGATGTCTTTAGACCAGTAATTCAGTGAATCATCTTTCTATTTCTATATTCACAGCTCAGATGTCTTTAGACCAGTAATTCAATGAATCATCTTTCTATTTCTATATTCACAGCTCAGATGTCTTTAGACCAGTAATTCAATAATCATCTTTCTATTTCTATATTCACAGCTCAGATGCCCGGAATGGGGATGGGAAGCATGCTGCCTCTGATGATGAGAGGTGGAGGCATGGGCGGAGAGGGGATGGGCCTCCTCATGATGTCCTTAATGAGTCAACAAGGGGGCGCTGGTGGCGCTGGGAGCATGCTGCCCATGTTGATGGCCATGAGGGGCGGCGGTGGAAGTGAAATGATGCCGCTCTTGATGATGATGATGAACCAGCAGAACGGCGCTGGAGGTGGTGCTGGAGGGTTGATGAGCAACCCGATGATGCTGATGTCCATGATGCAGGGCGGCGACCAGATGTTGAGAATGCTTCCCTTCATGATGATGAACCAGGGAGGAGCCGGAGGAGCAGGAGGCGCCGACCCAACCAGTCCAACTGGTGGCGCAGGTGGAGGAATGGGCGGCATGGGCGGCATGGGCGGCATGACCCCACTCCTTCTGTCTGGCGCTATGGGAGCATAAACAACAACACCATCACTTCCAGTCCCGTTAAAGCAGCACACATTTTGTAAAGTCGAACCACACCCACCTGTCTCAAACCCATTCCATCAGTGGAACAGTGTGGACACTCAGCGTACAGGCCAGCCAGGTGACTCTGCAGACTCCAATATCGTGCACACAACTACCTTGGACCATCTCTCAACCACAAGACACCAACACAATCAGACTTGTACCACACAACTACCTTGGACCATCTCTCAACCACAAGACACCAACACAATCAGACTTGTACCAACACCCCAAGCAATGTGTTGAGATTTTGTGGGAAATTAATTTGCTTCAAACGTTTGTTAAAAAATAAAAATAAATAAACATTAATTTCCCATATGCAAACAAAAAAGTCACATTTTTCAAGACTAAAGATTAAGTTTTATAATTATGTTTCCGAGACATTGTGCAAATGTAACGAATTCAGTAGAGCTATGTGTACCTGTGTATACACGTTAGCATGGTAGAAGTTTAGTTATCAATTACAGGGATGTGTTTTTACAATTTGTTTAACGTGTTACCTTTGTTTTGTTTTCTTCCTTGTTTTTCAATTTGTATGAGTCACACTATGCATGGAACATTTACAGAAATGATCGAACTACTAGAACAATTAACCATTATCGGCAAAGGTCTGGGAATGATAAAGAACATATAATATTTTGGCAGCAAACAGCAGCCATAACAATCAACAGCTTTTTACGGACAGTTCGATGTATAAAGACAAGTACCAGACAAGGTTGTGTAAAGTCTCTTGATTTGTTTTCATTGTCCAGTGAACACATTGAGATCGACAGAAAATATGTCAGGGATCCTGATTGGTGGACATACTATAAATAACTTATGTTATGCTGATGACACTGTCCTGATAACAACAAGCCAGAAGGAACTACAGGAAATGATAGATACAGTGGTTGTAGAAGTGGAAAAATGGGTATTAGTTTCAATAATAGAAAGACAGAAGTCATGGTGATGTCAAAGAAACAGATCGAGAATAAATGTAATTTAAAGTAAATGATGCAATTTTGAGATACGTGCAGATTTTCAAATATCTAGGAACATTGATGACATCAGATGGAAGCCACAGAGATAAAGAACAGAACAGGACACTCAAATACCTCATTCTGTCAAATTAAGAACATTTTGTGCAATAAGTCTTTGTCATTGGAAGTTAGAAAAAGAATTCTTGAATGTTACATAGATCTATAGAACAGTTATTAAATTTGGCTGAGAATCCTGGATATTTAGTAAACAAGCGAAAACAAATATCTGGCGGCTTTGGAGATTTGGTTTTATAGGAAAATTCTGAAAATTACTTGAAAGCCAAAATGAGCAATCTGGACATTTTGAGGGAGGGTATATCAGAATGACAATTTATGACACACATCAGAAAGAGACAGACTTCATTATGATTGGCCACATAATGAGAAGACAAAACTGGAACATGTTGTGACAGCTGGACAGTTTTGTGGAAAGCGAGATTAAAAACAGAGAGAAAAAACACCTTGACAGCCTTGTGTCATGGCATGGAAGGGAGTCAACACACGAACTGACCCAACACACGAACTGACCCAACACACGAACTGACCCAACACACGAACTGACCCAACACACGAACTGACCCAACACACGAACTGACCCAACACACGAACTGACCCAACACACGAACTGACCCAACACACGAACTGACCCAACACACGAACTGACCCAACACACGAACTGACCCAACACACGAACTGACCCAACACACGAACTGACCCAACACACGAACTGACCCAACACACGAACTGACCCAACACACGAACTGACCCAACACACGAACTGACCCAACACACGAACTGACCCAACACACGAACTGACCCAACACACGAACTGATCCAACACACGAACTGACCCAACACACGAACTGACCCAACACACGAACTGACCCAACACGAACTGACCCAACACACGAACTGACCCAACACACGAACTGACCCAACACACGAACTGACCCAACACACGAACTGACCCAACACACGAACTGACCCAACACACGAACTGACCCAACACACGAACTGACCCAACACACGAACTGACCCAACACACGAACTGACCCAACACACGAACTGACCCAACACACGAACTGACCCAACACACGAACTGACCCAACACACGAACTGACCCAACACACGAACTGACCCAACACACGAACTGACCCAACACATGAACTGACCCGTGCCGCTGGAAATCGTAAGATCTGGAGAACTATGATCGTCCACGCCGGTCAGCATGGAGGAAAAGACACTGGCGCTGGATAGGACACACACCGTGAGAAAACCCCAGGACAAAATAACCAGTCTCTAGTCTGCCACCCACAAGATAAACGATAGGACACACACCGCGAGAAGACCCCAGGACAAAATAACCAGTCTCTAGTCTGCCACCAACAAGGCAAACGATAGGACACACACCGTGAGAAAACCCCAGGACAAAATAACCAGTCTCTAGTCTGCCACCCACAAGACAATCGATAGGACACACACCGTGAAAAAACCCTAGGACAAAATAACCAGTCTCTAGTCTGCCACCCACAAGGCAAACGATAGGACACACACCGTTAGAAAACCCCAGGACAAAATAACCAGACAGTCTCTAGTCTGCCACCCACAAGGCAAACGATAGGACACACACCGTGAGAAAACCCCAGGACAAAATAATCAGAGTCTCTAGTTTGCGAACCACAAAGCAAACGAAATAGAGCCAGACGTAAAAATACACGGAGAAGAGAATCACATACAGAGATGAATAATATTGGGAGGGTATGGGGGAGCTGCAGGAGGCAGACAAAATAAATTGTCGGGTTGGCGTGCTTTGGTTGAGGGCATATGTCGCAATGGGGGATTAAGGGAAGGAGGAGGAGGAGGAGGAGGAGGAGGAGGAGGAGAAGAAGAAGGAGAAGAAGAAGAAGAAGAAGTAAACATTTTGTCGGCATTTGTGCTTGTGTGTATTATATGATCGAAAACTTACAAGGGAATGGATACAAGATGTCAATAGTGACATAGAAATGGAGACGAGAAGTCAATCCATCCATCCATCATGTGCCATGCCTATAAGCGTGGGCGGTCATGTTCTGCCATCTCACCAGTGTAGTGGATCAGCTCCGTGTTTCTGTCTCGACCATGCCACGTGGCCAAGCCATCCAGGTATTTATTTCTTGGTCTTCCCTTTGGTCTCCTCCCCTCGATCTTGCCAGTTGTCACTAAGTTCTCCAATTCATTTCTTCTCATAACATGCCCAAAAAATTGTGGCTGTCTACGTCTAATGTCTCTTATAAGTTTACGATCTTTATTTGTTTTTTATAGGACTTGTTCATTTGTTTCTCTGTCTGTCCATGGTATTCTTTGCATTTTGCTCAGAAACCACATTTCCATAGCCATCAGATGTTTTTCAGCTTTTCTGCTCATTGTCCACGCTTCACATCCATACAAAAGTACAGGTTCTATGTAGCACTTCAACACTCTTTTTCTTGTTTCAATTGATATCATTTTATTGGTAAGTATGTTTTTCATCTGGCAAAAAGGCTACCTTCGCAATGGCAATTCTTGTTCTAATCTCTTCAAGGTATCTCCCATCAGGTGTTATGACTGTTCCGAGATAGCTGTACCGATTCACTTTATTAAGAATATGCCAATTTACTTGTATATTACATTGTGGTATTTCTTCCTACCTAGTGACGACCATAATCCGTGTCTTCTGTCATTTTACTGCCAATATAGTACCTTGCGGTGTATGGCAGAGGGGTCTCTGAGCCTGAGGAAAAAAGGCCGCCTGGCTAGTGCAGTCGCCGCGAACTGTGCAGGTTAGGATTTTCTTTTTGCCCCCGACAGAAAAAAATCCTTCACCTTACCGAGGGATCGAACCCGGGTCTCCGGAAGGAGAGTCCGGCGTTCTAGCCAATCGGCCAGTCGCTCCTCCTCTGTGTCTTCTTACAATTCAATTCTAACCCTAGTTGTTCACTGTGTGCAAGAACCGCATCTACTAAATTTTGCAGGTCTTGTTCATTGTCTGCAATCAAGACTGTATCATCAGCATATCTAATGTTATTGACGTATTGTCCCCCAATGTTGATTCCTTCCATATCTTCTATATTTCTGAAAATATTCTCACTGTACAGGAAAAAAACGATCTGTAGACATTACACATCCCTGTCTCACACCTCTCTTAATAGGCTGATATTGACCTACTTCATTATAAATTCATATGGCAGCTTGTTGTTTCCAATATGTTGTTTTTTTTTACAAGTCTAGGGTCTTTTCCATCAATTTGTAGATCTTCAAGCATCCTTATCATGTCGACATGTCTCACATCATCGAAAGCCTTTGTGTGGTCAATAAAGCAAAGATATAGATCTTTGTTTACTTCTACAGAACGTTTAATTACTGTTCTCAGTATATACACAATATTTACTGTACCCTTGCCTTCTACAAACCCACATTGTTCCTCTCCTATTTCAGGTTTTATTTTCTTCCCATCTCTTTGCATGATAATTCTTAGCAAAATCTTCGTGATGTGACTCATTATACTAATTGTTCGATGTTGATCACATTCCAAGGCTGCCGATTTCTTTGGGATTGCAATAAATACAGAATTACATAATTCATGAGGTATATTTCCAGTATCATATATTGAATTCAGGAGTCTGGTAACTTTATCTATTCCGTATTCTTCTAAATATTCTTATAAATTCCAATATGACAGGAATCAACATTGGGGGACGATGCATCAATAACATTAGATATGCAGATGATAAGTCTTGACTGAAGACAATGAACAGGACCTGCAAAATTTAGTAGATGCGGTTGTTACACACAGTGAACAACTAGGGTTAGAATTAAATTGTAAAAAGACACAGATTATGGTCGTCACTAGGAAGAATGAAATACCACAATGTAATATACAAGTAAATGGGAATATTCTTCAACAAGTGAATAGGTACAATAATCTCGGAACAGTAATAACATCTGATGGGAGATGCCTTGAAGAGATTAGAACAAGAATCACCATGGCAAAAGTAGCCTTTAGCAAGATGAAAAACATACTGACCAATAAAAAGATGTCAGTTGAAACGAGAAAAAGAGTGTTGAGATGCTACATAGAACCTGTACTTTTATATGGATGTGAAGCTTGGACAATGAGCAGTCAGACTGAAAAACATCTCATGGCTGTAGAAATGTGGTTTCTGAGGAAAATGCAAAGAATATCATGGACAACCAGAAAGTCCAAGGAACAAGTCCTTCAAGAAACAAATGAAGATCGTAAACTGATTAGAGACATTAGACGTAGACAGTCACAATTTTTTGGGCATGTTATGAGAAGAAATGATTTGGAGAACTTGGTGACAACTGGTAAGATCGATGGGAACAGACCAAGGGGAAGACCCAGAAGCAAGTACCTGGATGGCTTGGCCTTGTGGCATGGTCGAGACAATAATAATAATAATAATAATAATAATAATAATAATAATAATAAGTCTTTATTTTCAAAGGGTTAAGAATTGGGCACGCAGGCCCGTCTGACATTCTGCCCTTCTTCTCTATTTCCTCTCATACATTCTTTCATTCAACATCACTTATGAAGCAACTTTTGACAACAAAAGAACATTAAAACGCATGAAAAATAATCAATAACAAATGACTCACTGAGGCAGTGTTTAACATGGGCATTATAAATACCTAAGGAGGGTGTAACGTGCCATACATAAGGGAATGTTTTTTGGCTAGTTGTCGTTTGAGATAAGTTACCATTATTGTCTTTTTTGTGTTGTTTGTTATGGGGGCATGTAGTCTGTACTAAGGTAGTGTTCAAACAGGTTGCGAATGTATGTATCATGATTGGTGGTGTCTTTGATTTCTTGTGGAAGATTGTTCCACAACTGAGCGGCAGAGTATGCTAAGCTTGTTTTATATAAGTCTATCCTAGGTTTAGGGACATGAAGTATATTTAGTCGTTCGCTATGTCTAGCGTTATATTTAAACAATGGCCAAAGGTAGCTTGGAGCATTTTGAAATAGGATTTTGTGAATTAGTTTGGTCTTATTAAAAAGCAGGCGCTTGTGGAGTGGCAGTAACCGGAGACGTTTATATAGGTTAGAATTGTCGGTAAGCTTTTCACCATTAATTAAACGCACTGCCCTTTTCTGGAGTGAATATAGGCGTTTTGTTATTGATTTGGAGCATCCATCCCAGACTGTGGAGCAGTAATCAATATGTGTTTGTATATGAGAAGTATAGAATATCTTTCTTGTGTTTTCGTCAAGGAAATTTTTAATTTTGGCAAGTTGGTATACTTTTTTGGCTATTTGTTTAACTAGAGCATGAACATGTGAGTTAAAAGTTAGATTTTGATCTATGATAACACCCAGTGTCTTGTGCTCGGTGACACTTTCTACAGGCGTGCTGCCAATGTGCAGCTGAAGAGTTCTCTGCGAGTTTAGAGTGTGAAGTCTTTGCCTGGTTCCTATTAACATAGACTTTGTTTTAGTAATGTTAATTTGCATGCGGTTTGCATGACTCCAGTTAACTACACTATTTATTTCCTGTTGCAAGGATAATTCTAGCACATTACGATCAACAGCGTTTGTATATACTGTGCAGTCATCAGCAAATAGATCGCAGGACGACGACAGATTTAATGGAAGATCATTTATATAAATGGCAAATAATAGAGGGCCAAGAATAGACCCCTGAGGTACTCCAATATTAATGGTAATGGCTTGAGATAAAACTTTATTGTGTGATACTACTTGCTTTCTGTCTAATAAGAATGATTTTATTAATGTCACTATATTAAAACTTACTTTTTAAGTTTACTTTTTTACTATATTAAAACTTACTGTGGCAAGACAGAAACATGGAGCTGATCCACAACTCTGGTGATCGAGTGAGATGGCAGAACATGACCGCCCACGCTTACCGGCATGGCACATGATGGATGGATGGATTCTTCTAAAGCATTAATCATATCTGTTGTGATGCTGTCTGAACCGGGGGTCTTGCCAGTTTTCATGTGGTTAAGAGCATTTTGAACCTTCATCTTTTGTCTTTAGGCAGCCTGCTGTTATATATGTTCTTTGATTAGTGAGCTCCTGAATTCGTTTGTGCATTAGTTTGGTATTTTTAATGTTAGGTTTTTTTTTTAAAAATTTCTATGTAATTTTTATCGAGCCATGCTTCTTTTGTCTCCTTACATAATGTTCTGACTTTTCTGTGAATTTCTTTATATTTGGCAGGATTATTTTTGTTCTGTCTTCTTGTTTCCATTAGCTGTAAAATTTCTTCAGTCATCCATATCAGACAACCCACTTTCTTTAATTTTGGAATAGTTGTTTCTGCAGCTAAACTGATTGAAGTCTTCAGTATTTCCCATTGATCATCCACATCTTGAAACAGGATCTCTAGATCGAAAATATATCAAATTTGTTCTTTACTTCTATGTTTAAATTATCTTGCATGTCTTTGTCAGTTTTCAGTGTGCACAAATCATATCTAGTGTGTCTGGTTGTATACTTGACTTTCTTTAACTTTACCCTCAGTGTGCCTGTAATTAATATGTGATCACTGTGACAGTCTGCACTGGGAACTGTTGTTACAGTCAGCGCATTTCGAAACCTTCAGCTAATCAGGATGTAATCTATTTGGTTTTTAATCCTGCTGTCTGGACTCCTCCATGTCCATAATCTTCTAGGATGTTGTTTAAACAAGGTGTTTCCTACAACCATTTCTTGTTCTTTTGCCCATTCTACAAGTCTGTATCCTCTTTTGTTTCGCTCTCCCAAACCATGGTTGTCTACACTGCATCCATTGCCTTGATTTGTCACTTTTGCGTTGAAGTTACCCATTATAATATTTATTTCCGATTTTTTACATTTATTCAAAGCAATGAAATGTCAACAGTGACATAGAAATAGAGAAGAGATGCCAATAGTGACATAGAAATGGACACATGCTATCAATAGGGACAAATACGTGGACACAAGATGGTAATAAATGACCTCACCGACGCTTGTCATTGCTTAAGCACCCAAACAAAACATCACCACAAAAGTCAGGTGGCAAGAAATATATAGCCCACTTCTCCCAACACACCGCTTCAAGTGTTAAACATGCAATGGCGAACAGTGGAACTAGTAAACTTGACAAGAACACAACCACAAATGACAAAATGGACGTTGCGTCTTGAGCTGTCGTCATCACATACACAATAAACATACACTGATGCAGCAACATACAAATATACCACAGTCACTTTAGCTGTTGGGAATCTTGCCTATCTGTCACTTGTTTATATTTATCTGTCGCTGGACGTACAGTCGAATGTGCTAAACATGGACGCTGTCTAAACACAAGAGCACAAACTTAACTGATGCGGGATGAAATGCCAGAGACAGGCTGGCAGTCTCTCTAGAAGTGACAGGATTTGAAATGATGAGAATAGGAGTGCCCCAGTTAGCACAAACTGAGTTGAATGTACAGACTGCCAACACATGACTATGGCTTAGGTCATCTTGTGAAATGCAACTCCAGCCATCCAGCGCTTTCTGGATAAAGTTGCATACCTAGAGCAATGCCAAGATTCACGAGGGTGGATTATTTATAGGGAATGCTACACGAACACAAGATTTAGCACAGTCCAGGCGCCTCTCTCTCTCTCTCTCTCTCTCTCTCTCTCTCTCTCTCTCTCTCTCTCTCTCTCTCTCTCTCTCTCTCTCTCTCTCTCTCACACACACACACACACTATAAACGTTACAAGTAATATTAAAAAAACAAACATCTGCATAGGCTGTGCAGGACGTTGAGATCAACCTCATGTTAATGTTCTAGGCAGATTTACATTCAGTAGTTTGCCGTTGCTCATACAAATAATAATATGGAGGACCGGGGTAAGGTGATGGCTGTCTGTCCCATATTTATGTGTTCGAATTCGAGTAGAGGCGGATTATTTAAAAATAATGACCTTGATAAAAGATGTAGAAATGCATTAATAAATGTTAAAACAATGCCGGACGCTGACTGTAATCATGATCACGTACCACGATGTGGTCACATCAAAGTAAGATTGAAGAGAGGGGGAAACATAGGTTAAATCATGAGACTTAATAAACCTATTCTAAGAGCAGATAAAGCAATTAAAGTACGATACAGAGTGATTGTGATAAATAGATACAATGCAATATCTAATATACAAAGTACAAGTGAACACTGGGAAATGCTAAAGGACTCTATTCATCACACAAGCAAAGAGAGAAGACAAAAAAGCTCAGAAGAAATAATGGATAACTGAAGAAATCTTAAAATTGATGGACACAAGATAACACACCTAAAAATAACAAAGAATATGATATAATAAAGAAGTAAGAGATACACGTGTAATTAACAGTAGAAAGTCAATTAAAAGATCCAATAATTCTAAAAGAAAAACAATCTCTCTTGCTATAACAAATGTGAAGGAAAGAAAAACAGCCGGGCGAGATGGGATCAACTAGAGCAGTGGTTCTCAACCGGTGAGGAATCCCCCCCCCCCCCTCCCCCAGGGGGAATTTTGGGGTTTCCAGGGGGAATGAAGATTATTTCAAGATCGCGTTAATACAAGAACCGATTACTTGATCTTGTTTTTCCCTTCATACTTTACTGTTCTGTACGTCTCACCCTTCTAAAATTAATCTTATAAAGTAAGTAGACCCACAAATCACGTTTATACTTGTTTTAGTAGGTGCTTCCATTATTACGTATACTGAGTAGGGGCGGGAGGCGGGGGGGGGGGGGGGGGTTAGGTAAGAAATACGAAAGGGGCGGGGGGAATAACGTTCTGAAAATATGGTGAAGGGAGGCACGGGCCAAATTTTTAGTTAGGAAATACGGAAAGGGGGGGGGGGATGACGTTCTGAAAATATGGTGAAGGGGGGCACGGGCCAAAAGAGGTTGAGAACCACTGAACTAGAGGAATTTGAGTTATGTGAAGAATTTAGAGTAGACATATTAACTTAAATGTTTAATGATATTTACACCATTGTATATTTACCTAGTGATATACTGAAATCTATGTTTAAGACTATACACACCCCCCCTCCCCCCCCCAAAAAAAAAAAGAAAAAAAAAGAAAAAGAAAAGCATACAAGCAGCAATTGAATGCGAAGAATTTCGTACATTAACCTCATAAACCATGTTACCAAGCTTCTACTCAGAA